>JAPSGF010000012.1:16429493-16612539 GCA_035772895.1 Perdix hodgsoniae | reverse complement strand
CGGCAGTGGCTACAACGGCAGTGGCTACAACGGCAGTGGCTACAACGGCAGTGGGTCATCTCTGCTTGTGCAGAGTCTTGTGAGTGTGGCATGCAGGCTCTTGTTCATTGCTGATGAAAATGTAGAGCTGATGATGGTGACTATGTTGAAAAGTAGTGTTTTGTAGCTGAGAATTTGCTCTATCAAATAGTGTTATTGGGTTCCTTGTATCTCTTATAGTTTCCACAAAAATAAATAGCAAACAGTACTATATTCCTCGTTTTGTATTTCTCACTTGTTTGTTATGTCAGCATCGTCTATGGTTTCTCATAACAAAGCAGCCATATTAGAGCCAATTTGTAGTAAATAATGATTACAGAACTTGTTAAGCATCTAGTTGCTGTGGAACCAAACACCACTTTGTTTTAGCATTACCAGATGATAGTTAGTATGTACAGCTGTAGCACTGGAAATGTAGAACAGTAAATAGTTGTGGGATTTCTGGTGAATTGAAAGGCAAAACAGAGGTACTCATGGCTGCGGCAGCCTGTACTGCTGTGGCCAGTTGTAATATTTGAGGATAAAAGAGTTTGCTTTTGGTGGAAAACTGGCTGAATATATACATACAAAACAGAAAATTGTTCCTTAAACAACACATCTTTATAAATAAAAATAACAAACAGCCTGAAGGAATAAACAATACTGAATGTACACGCACCATTAAGCATAACATACTTTCTCTGCCTTTGGATTTCTTCTTGATTGAGCTTGGCCATGCTAATAAACAGGTTAAATGTATTTTTGCCTTTTCACAGAATGTTTTAAGTCAGATAAAATCAACTTATGCTGAAGCCACAAAGTAGCTACTGACTTCAGGATCAGTGTAACTCTGAGGAAATAAATGATTTTCTGCAGAATGACACAAGGGTTTTTTAGTGCTTCTGTGAATATAAGAGAATTTGCCTTCCAGCTTTTTCTTGCACCTTCCTGGAAGTATTTAAGGGATCAACTTAATGTTTTCTCTGACTTTGAGTTCAAAATTAATATTTACTGTAGCAAATATCAAATTCTAGAACAGTTTTTACTTTCATGAGGGACAGTGACCTAAAGCCTGTTTACCTTAGACTTCCAGTAGTGGACAAAATGCTGGAAATGTAGGACACTATCTACCTTAAACCATAGCTTCAATAAGCACTTCACAGGATATTTATAATATTTTTAATCAAAGCCCTGGACTCCATTAAACAATTGAATTGGGGAAGTAACTTATGGAATATGAGCAAGTTACAGATGGAATGCTAAGTTATATACCAGCATTTGTTTCTTCTGTCAGAAAGAAAAAAGAGTAATATATAGTCCATTAAGTGTTGAAATAACTGAAGATCAATGATTTTCTCTGCTGCAAAGCCGGGAAAAAAAAGTCTATCCTATGTCAGAGTAAAAATATAGCTGTCCTAAACAGCTTGGGGGGGGGGAGGAGGAACTGTACTTCTTTCTGGACATTGATGCTGAGGGAATAGCTGTCAAAATATATTGATTGTTTCCATACAGCAGTCTCAAAAGATTTCTACTCAAGAAAATTGTTAACAAATGTTCATCAGTTTTAAGGAATTCATTTATGCCTTTCATTTTTAAAAAGCTTTTAGCTAGAATTATTCTCGAATTAGCCTTCTGCATTTCTAAATAATAGAACATAAGAACTTATAGTCTCTTTCTCTAGGAAAATGCCAGCTTACTTAGTCTTATCTGATTATCTTTGTCATTCAGCTTTCTGAATTCAGAATGTTACTGCATTCAGTATTTGCTAATTAGTTCAGTGCAGTATTTTATCGCTTCTTCATCTCTTGTGGCTTTTTTGTTCATTAATGTTTAGCTGCACTTTAAACTATTGAGTTAATAAGTAGCAAATTGATACATTTTGTACTGGTTTTCAGTAATTAAAATGAATTTAATTGAGCTGATCTAGTGTCTGCACCAAGTACAATAGTGTATTTGTACTTAAAATTCACCACTCAGTTTCGTCATGAGCTGTAATAGGACTTTAACATAAATAGATAACTATTTCTCTTATTTTTCCTTTCAGTAGCCTAAAACTTTAGCAATATTTTTGGTTGAGTAAATTTTTGCCTACTCCCTTGTGCTCATTCATGGCTCACAAAAAAAGCTGTATGTGCTTTATACATATGAAATCATTATGCTTTTTCGTTGTTAAATAATACTTCTTGAGAGTCTCCTTCACGTAAAACTTTACCAGTAGGAAGTAGCTTAGTGAGATATGCAGGTTTAACTCAACATTACAATTTGGTTAGTAAGTTTTTCAGGATTTCTTTTCCATCCGTTGTTGCCCTGTGAATTAGAATTTTACTTCTTGTAGCTTGTGTTCATTGCCACTCATTGCAGTGTGCTGAACACATACCAGAAGTCTGGCTCTATCTTCTGTCTACTCTCTTATTTGGCAGGAGTAGACAAGCATAAACATTCCTTCTCTATTTCCAATCTTACATTAAAACTGAAGAAACAGTTCTCGTTGTCTCTTCCCATGGATCATATACTTCATTTCCCTAATCATCTTTGTGTTCTACAATGGACGCAGTGTGTATCAGTGCCTGTCTCAGATTTAGGTGTTCCCAAACAGGCCTTGTTATTCTATTGTGGTCTCACAGATCCTGAGTAGGAGGCAGTAACCATCCGGGTATTGATCTTTGAAAGATTCTACCAGTTCTTGATTGCCAATAGGATGTTATACTGCAATCACAACCCTTTGCTTCCACCAGCTTGGCGTGTTTCCACAACATAGTGAGATACAGACTGGATAAGAGGACTAATCTGGCTATAGGGATGCTCTGCATAATTCTACCATATACCTTTCTGGCATATAATTATCAAAATGATGTGATGATATGCTCTCCTGTTTAAGGAAAAGTAATTATATTTTGAGAACTACCTCAAATTTTAGAATATGGTTATTTTTTATTTTCTAGAAAAGAAGCAAAAGTTCCTGTGTAGAAAGCTTGGCTTTCTCACTACAGAAGAAGTTGTGGGTTTTGTTTTGGGATAATTATACCTCTGTGGGGAGTGAGGAAACAGTCTTTGAAGTCTCTGCAGGAATCAATTTCCATAAAAAATAAATAAGTATACCACCTTGCTGTTTTAATTGAGTAGGATCAAACAGAAAAGTACAGAATGCTTCATGTAGCTCAACAAGTTTTAATGTACATCTTCCTGTACTTCTGATCTTCTTCGAGCTGCTTATCAAATTCTGGAGGAAAAGTAAAGATGAAAAGCTAAATGTTTTTGAGGATTTACCTATCGTTTGTAAGGTATTTCTGACCTTTTAAATTAAATATGTGAAAGAAACATCAGGCCAATCTCTGGCACTGTTAAATAGGGCACTGACTAGTTTTATGTCGAGGCTATGAGTACAAGTAGATATAGTTAACAAAATATGCAGTGTTTACATCTTATTTTAACAGGATGTCCATGAACACTAAAATTCAAAATTGTCAATATCACCTCCCCCCATTGCATGTACATTAAGTATTACAATATTATCATATTCTTTTGCATGTGCTATATGCTTTCTTGCATTTAGAACCTTGTTCATACATATTTGTGGGAATCATGGGTTCTCTGAACAACAAGATTGAGGAGTAATCTGAAAGAGGGAAATGAAAATATGCAGAGAAATGTAGAAAAATCTTCCTGAAAAATTGCTTGCAAGAAAATTCATAGTATTCCTTTCATCATAGGATGGGGCTGAATTACTAATAAAAAACAGAGAATACAGTGCTCTTAATCTTGTTTCCTTTTCTCAGAATTCTCTTAGGAAGATAGTCATTTTTAGCTTACCGTGCGATCTCTGTGTTATTAGTCTTTCTCCTCTGTGATATTTCAGATTCATTGCTTTTAAAAAATATTCCAGCAGTAACTTTAGGAAATTTGAGAACATGCAATGTATTTTGACCTTCTACTATGTATTGCAGCACTATTGCACAGATCACTCCAAGCTTTCTGCCTGATTGTGGAGAGATACCATTCATCTTGTCTAATGACTAACCAAAAAACTGTCTAGACATTTGTGCCATCTTAAGAATATTTCACATTCTAATACTGCAGACTTTTTAAAATATAGAAATGGTTAAAATAAAAATCAAAATCATTACAGGATTTAGAACTCTACAAAAGTGGGGAAGAAAACTTGTGCTTAGATTAACGACCCACAGAGTTACATTAGATTCATTTTCTGTCTTTTCAGGAGATTTTTGATCTTTTGCTAACTTTGTAATGGAATGCCATAAATATGTGTATATAATGTATATATATTAATTATATATACATCGTTGAAAATTAAGTGGGTCTTACCACAAGACGGGTTACTCACCTGCATCTTTACCTGCTTGATCTTTCAGTTATAGAAATATATTTTCAGCTCAGTGTTTGTAAAAAATAAAAAATAAAAAAATTCAGCCCTTTTCTGTCCAGAAAATCAGAAAAAAGAGTGATTACAGCTATCGATCCAATTATTCAAAAGCTCACTGACAGAAACCAGATAAAAATGGGAGGGCATGTACAAGTCATGCTTTAGTGTATTAAAAAGTACTGCTGAAGCTGACTTACAGTGAGAAGTTTTCTATTGATTAATTTGTGCTTCTGTCTCTAATGTACGCATATACTTGAGTGTGCTAAGCACTGACTGTGCTAGTGTGTTCTGACCTTGCTGGGTCTTAGATATAAATAAGACTGTACATGATACCAAAGATGAATTTCTTTACTACATATTCCACATGCTGGATTTCCAAGACATGACAACTCCCTGAGGGGTTCAAAACTAATTTAACAGGCCTTCCTTATTTTTTATTTTTTATTTTTTATTTTTGGATTTTCTTTTGTACATGAGCGTTAGTGCTGATCAAAACCTTGGCCAAAAAATATCCTGGAGAGAGTGCCATAAAAATAATGTGCATTTGCACATAGAGTATGAAAGCCCGGGATACAAAGATAATACAGGCTTTCCTATTTACCTTTCAGATAGATGAAATAAAGCAAAAATAAAGATAATATAATCTTTACATATGCAGAAGGTAGATGTTATTTCTGTTGTTTTGAGTGCTGGTTGCTATGGTAATAAAAACGGTTGACCAGTTGAATTTCAATAGCTTTAATATCTAGCTGCTTATTAAGCTGTACGCCATGAGATTTCAGAACAGCAGGGACATTTTTTTTTTTTTTGCTAATACTTGTCAGTTGTCTGTGTACTATTAACATCTTTCGACCATGTTTTCCAATCCCTGAAATGTCAATAAGTTCTTTATCCTACAGTCTCCTTTGTTAGATTTCCATTTTCATTGATCAATTCTGCAAATTGTTTTATTTCTCCTTTACATACCAAGTATGAAACTCCATAATGTTTCTATCAGTGAAGGAGTATTTCTCAAAATGTGCATTAAAAGAGCGTAAGACAGAATTGCCCAAACATCTTTCACTAGGGTTATAATGAGAACCTCTTTATTAAACCAAGAACGTATGGAAAATGTTTGATACAGGCCTATACTGTATAGCAGTACATAATATTGTGGAGGAATGACTGGTTAGGGTGCTAGGTTGTGTTTATTTCATGTATTCCTGATTTTTGCATGTAAGTTGAATCTGTGTTTTTTTTTTTAAGTGAAATTTACCTGTGTTTATCTGTTAAAATAGGGTACATCAATACAGTGCAGCTACTTCAGTAGATACTTTTGTGCACTGTAACTATGGACCTTAAAAGCAATGGCATTCACGTTGATGGTAGGATGATTCTGAGCATGTCAAGTCTGTACTTAAGGCCTGTGTTTCTTGTGATCTGTGCAGATGTAATTCTGTCTTTAGTTTGGCAGGTATTCATGTGTTTCTCAAGTAAGCCATCTTGTCTGCAATATCCGTCCCTCTCTCCCAAAGTCAGGACAAACGCTGTAGCTGTAATTTAATTTCCAGAGCCAGTCTTTCAGAATGATGTCAGAAACAAAGATCACAAGATTGCATGCTAAATTGAAATTTTAAAAGGATATTACATTTTGGGCTCGCTTTATTCACTTTCTAGTTCTTGAACTCTTTAGTGTATCTTCATGTAACACTTCCATAGTTTATCCTTTGTGAACATAAGAGCTGAAGCTATACATGTATACATGTTTTCTCATCCAACCTTCTGATACTGGGATGTGGGCTTTATGAAGGACAGAGAAATCGCAAGACAGTCTTGGTGGTGTTCTTTCATGCAGCCGTAGAAGATAATGTGTCTGTTCCACAAGCATTTGGTCATTATTTTTCTGTCTTTTTTGTAATGGATCAAAGCCAGTTGAAAGAAATGTAGGAAGATAATTCAAGTTTGACATATATTTTTAGATCTCAGAGGTGCATTTTATTATTTTAAGGTGAGTTGTGACTGTTCTGGTATGAATTAAAAATGTGTTTTGTACTCTAAGCTTACTAAAAGAAAAGCACAAGAAATACTAATAATGTTAGAATCTCTTGTAAATGGAGACTTAGGCCTGCACTGCTGTCTTTTGAGCTTATCTGTCTCATAGGGAAGATAAAGTTGTTCTGTTATTGATGTGGATTTACTTTGTTAGCACTGAGCTCTACTATCTGTGCATAGTTAAGTTTTGTTCTTTCCCTAAATCAAACCTGTAAGAGTAACTACAGTTCTTCAGTTGCTTGTGCAAGAAAAGCAAAGGTAAACAGCTACTATTTAATTAATTAATCTAAATAATAGGTAAAATCCCATAATGAAGAATGTTGGTTTTCTTCCTCTCTTGCCAGAGTGGCTGAGAGTGCAGACAGCTTTAGTGACGTAACACACGTCTGGTGTGTGCTGTCACATTCATCCCTTTCTCTCTGGGAAGGAACTCATTGCAGCTAACATTTAAATTCAGAAATATCCCCAGTATGTTTGAAAAGAGTAGGATGGTATCTGCAAGAAAACAAAGAATATGCGCTGTACAAGGAATTTTCCATCAGTATCACAGAAATATTTGTTGTTTTCAGTGCTTTAAAACTAGCTCTGTTGAATTCATCAAAATAGCACAAGGGAAAATGGGATGGAGTATAATCATTTAACCTTTGACTCCGTTAAAAGGAATCTAACATAAAAGGGACATAAATTATTCTCCACAGCAGAGCTCTGTTTAAAGTTCCTGGTCCCTGGACACTAAACCTCTCTAGAGTGAGGTTGTCATTTCATTTGATTTCATGTGTGCAACGTTCATTATTATAATAGTTTCTATACAGTTAATATGTCCACTTTTGAAATACTGCAGCACTGCATAATGCTTTTGGGAGGACTCATTATTGCAGCTTACTGTGCTTGACAGTATAGTGTTTTCTGAAGTCACAGTGCATTCACGAACACAGTGATTAATGCCTGATTGTTTCATTTTCCAACAGCGGATAGTTTGTGTAATGGCTAGAGTTAACAACATCAAGGAATTTCTTGGTCTGTCAGAAATATTCTCAGTGCAATTTCTTTAAAAACAAGCAACAACAACAAAAAACCCTACACTTTGATAATATTATTTTTTAAAAAACAAACATACAATACAAAGTTCATTCATTTGGATGATGAAGGGGAGGGAAAATATCTGATTTTTAGCGATTTGTGCTTAATAATTAGCTATTAGCTTTTAGTTCGGAGTTTTACATCTTGGTTTTCAGCTACAGGGTTGTGCAGTAGTGAATAAAAGGGTTTTTTAACTTATTTTTTTGACATAGGTGTGTTTTATGTAGTTTTCTGTTGCCATGGCAGATAACCCTCTTAAATAACAATGCTGTTGACAGTTCTTTCCCAGCTATTTTGTCAGCTGTGTTCTGTTACCTTTTCAGATTTTATCTAATTTTTTCTCTATTTTATTGTAACAATAATTATATATTTTATGAAAATATATAATATTTATCTATTTTGCCCACATCCATATGTAATGGAAATTATGAAATATGTGTATTTGCTGTTTCACTTGTTTTTAATCAACATCCCATTGCCTGGTCTAGCTCATGTAGTTTTTGTCTCTGGATGTTTTCCTGTTGAGTTAAGGTAAAATGCTGATACATGGTCTTCATGTTGTCACACACAAAAAAGCCTGACTGTTGTCCTTTCTCTTCTAAGCCTCTTTACTGCAGGTATCTTTTGGTTTTTATTCCTTTTTCTATTTTATTTTCATAATGCTGAACTTGGTGCTTCTTAGTTGATGGATTATTTTTTTTTTCCATGGATTTCTTGTTTGCTTGTTGGCTTTTTTGTTTTTACTTTTTTTCCTTTCCAGTCATTATTTCTACTTACTAGAATTCATTTCTTGATGATGTGTTGAATCTGTCCAAACCTTATATCTGACTATTTGTAAATACTTATGTCAACAACCCTCAACTGCTGATAAACTGCCTGTGAACAAGGGAAGAGATGAGGATATCTCAAGTCAGACTTTTTATCATATTGCCCCTTTCTAACTCTGCAATTGCTAACAGCTATTCCAGTTTGTGACTGTGAGACAAGCTGTTAACACAGCCTTTGTCCTTTCAGCTTTTCACACGTTTTTTTCCCCCTTTGTAACAGCCTTTGCCATTTCAGATTTTTGCACTTTTTTGTGTGTGCTTGTCTTTATATGGTACATGTGCTGTAAATCACTGAAGACTTATGTTGGCAGGCAGCTGCCATGGGCCACTCATTTGTAAGAACACATCAGTTCAAAAAATGTCAAACAAAATGAAATAGCCCCTCAGCTCAGCTCAGGGGAAAAAAGGGAAGAAAAGGAACAAGAAAAAGAAAGCCAACAAAAGCTGTCTCTACTCAGTGCTGTAGTTTGTTCTTATGCAGTACGAAGTTGTTGCCATTCATCAACCAGACTGAAGTTGGGGAATGTTGCTTCTCTGTGCTGCTTCACTGGGGATCATCAAGTGAAAGACTGTTTCTGTTGCCTGTTAAACAGTAATAATTACAGCAGTGAACTCTCAATGTCTTTGCAGGAGGGAGGAAGGACACATGGTAAAGGTAATGAAAAAGATATTGGCGGTACACAAGTTTGCACAAATATCTTTCAGTATTTATTGCACTCACTGTGATCATTTTGTAGAAGATAGAATAGCTGCTGAATAGCTGCCAAAAGAAGGGACGGTCACTACTGAGAGTGATATGGTTGCAATTGGAGATTCCCAAAAACTGTCATGGTTTTACGTTTTTTGGTTTTTAGTATTCCACATCAACACATCATGTAGTGCACTGGAACTAAAGTGTTAATACTCCAGCTCCATGTACCTATCTCTGTACGTGACGGAAGTCATGGGATCTGACCCTTCCGGGGGGGGGGGGAACCTTCACTTACTGCTTGTCAGTGGGCTCCTGGAGGCAGTGTTTTCCCGGCCATCCCAAACTTTTCAGGTTTGACTTGGTCTCGGGAACTCTCTCTCCTATCTTTTTTGATTTATTAGTCTCAATTTCAATTAGATCTTATTATATTGTGTTATTTTGCATTTCCAATATCATAGTTAGTAAAATAAGTTTTCCTCCTTAGATCGCTGCCGCTGTTTTCTTTTCCCATTCCCTTTTCCCCTTCCCTTTTTGGGCCAGCGGCCCTTTTGGGCCAGCTGCCCCCCTGTCACGGGCACAGGTAGATCTTGCTTAACCCGCGACAACTTTAAAACTCACTGTAACAGTAAACACTGTATGATATGCATATGAATTTTACTCAGTGCTTTGAGACAATTTTCACAGATGGGTCTAAGGCAGTTAGAGGTGTCAATGCATGATTTGGAATGATTTTCCCTAATTCTTGAGAGGAGCAACCAACTTCTACCTCTACAGCACTAGGTGGTTCCCTTGCCTTCCCTTCCCCAGCTGCATACATCACTTACCTTCTTTTTCAACCACCAAGCCTTGTCTTAGACTGCTGCTTAACTCCAGTAATTGCAATATGTTTCTTACAGATTTGAATTATGAAAATAAGGTCTCCAGTCATCAGAAAATGGCTGAAATGTAAATAATGGCTAATATCAGTGAGTTAATACTTGATTTTTTTTTTTTTTTAGTGTATATTTTCTTTGAAACCATGTATGATGTTTAAAAAAACATTTATTTGTCTCTTCAGGTACTTCTTACAGTTAAGACATAACGTATTCGAATTTGTGAGGAACTACATTTCAGTGTAGTTTCCTGGAGTTGAGAGCTATGAAAACATGAAGTATCAAATAGTGAAAATATAGTCAACGTGCCATCAATTTTGAACGTTCTTTGCCACTGTGGGAAGGAACAGTTCAAGCTAAAGCAAGATTTTGAAAACAGACCAATGAGAGTCCCTGAATAAGGGTGTTCATGCCATGTTTGTCTACAGAAATATGCAGATAAACAAAACAAATGGAGAAAGGTGCTGGTTTCCTTGGAACCTAGAACCTGGGAGAGAATATAAATCAACTAGGTTTTCTGCACAATCCTAAAAGTTCATCAGATTTGTCTGTTGTACAAGATAAAAACAGTCTGAATTTGTATGTAGGTTACAAGTGTTCTGTTGTGTTTCTAAGCTATTCTCTTAGGAAGGCTCTTTTATAGTTTTAGCTACAAAATGCTTGAAGGTAAAGATTACTAAATGCTAGTATTAAGCATAACTATTTTCCTTGCTCCAACCTAAGCATAATAGTTTTCCTTTGAAGAAGATGAGAATGGCACTCAGGACAAGACAGGGTTGAAGTCAGCCCTATAGTCTTGATGTGCTGTTGATTTTCAAATGTGCCATATTTATTTTATATGGTTATTTAATTTTTGAAAGATTTCTGATGTGTTTCTTGTGTGAAGTTAATTATACTACAGAAATGTACTCAATGGATGGAAGTAAGTGCCAAGAGAAATTCCTAAATAAATAAAACAGCACTTGCTGAAGCTTTGCATGTTTGCTCCTCTTATTTTTTTAATAAAGCCTTAGTTCTACTGCTTTCTGTCTAGCTGATTGTGAAATCCTGTGGTGCCATCTGGTGGATAAGTTAAAACTAAGTGTATTAACTGGGTCTAATAAAACCCTTTCAGAACAGCAACATCAGCAAAAAAGATATGAAAATGAAACCTATGTGTTCTGTGTGCATCTTCATGACGTAATTGAGGAGAGATGTCACTTTGGATTTCTAGTTATCATAGATGTTTGGGATTAGCTCTTTTATGTTTGGCTAGGCTATAAGGAACATACAACTTTCATTTTTGACCTATGTACCCTCAGAAAAATCTTAACACATTTGAACGACAGTATGTTATGAGTAAAGGAGCATGAAGAGTGTGACTGAAATTAGACTGTAGGGTTGAGTGGTTGCTCCCTTGTGTCAGACTGGCTCTCTCATCTCAATAAAGAGAGTTCAGTAGAGTTTTTTGTGATTCTTTATCGTCATAATACATGAAATCTGAATGAGGGTTTATTTTTTACAAAGCAGAAAATGCTAACTACAAAGGAACAAACTCTTGTGAGGCGCATCTATTGTCTGCCAGGGCCAAACATGAGTATGTTTTATTAAACACCTCAGATATAACCACATCCAGTCCATTTTTCAGGATGCAATAATGAGAATGAGCTTAGGAAGTGCAGCCCATGTGCAGGTAGAAATTTCTGTTGAATTGAATGACAAATTTTAAGTGAAGATAGTAGGCATGTGTCACTCTGACTTTTATAATACCTGTATTCAGAATGTGTGGTGTTAGGAAGTATTCCCAGACTGTCTGGTATTTCCATACTTGAACTGATTATTCTTAAAACTAATTAAGATTTGTTGTTATCATTAAATAGATATGAATGATCAGACTAACTGGAAAGTGCCAAGAAATCTATTCATTTTGCAGAATATCTTTTAATAACTTACCAGTAAAAGACTGACAGAACACAGAAGAGCAGGTTATTCCTGGAATTTATTTAGAATTTCTCTCTACTTGATTTTAAATAGTTATTGTTAGAGGATGAAAGTTATTTCTCAGTGTTTATTTCATTCCACCTGATCTTTAACAGAATTTGTGACAATCAAAAGGAAGTTAGCTTTTACTCCTGTTTTAAAAACTGCTGAGAAGATATAAACAAGAAAATGATCATTAATTTTAATTTTCTAAATAGTTCAGTGAGGTGGATATATCCCTATTTGCATTTCTTTCATTTAAATTTTGACGGTTTGCTGCAAGGAAACCACAGATTGCCCATCAGATTCAGTGTACAGAGGGTTTATAACTCCAGTGGGTCCTGTTTTTTTTTCAGCTTTGTTGGCGTAAGTATTGCAATTTTGTCAGTAACTTGCATTTAAAGAGAATTGAACTCGTTGCCTCCTTTCCCCTTCTGTCCTTGAATTGGTAAATCTGCTTAGTCAGTGTAGAGAATTCAGGAAAGCTAATGCTTTTTGGTCTTCTATCATCATCTGTTCCTTTCTGCTGATCAAATGAAAACTGCAGTCTCAATCCTAGGATACTTAAATGCTACTATTGGTTCTATATATTATCAGGAATTATTTGTTAATTTACTTATTTATTCGCTTATTGCATTAAGTGTAGTGTTTAAGTCTTCAAGCAACTGCAGAGAGTAAGTTAACTGTATGCATCTCTGAACTTCATCTTGCCTGTGGTGGCAAGAGGCAGTGCAATCTTCAGAGAAATTAAGGAATAAATTATGGAGGGAAAAAAAAAGTGGGAGATTTTATTGTTGTTTTCAGAGTTTTTTGGTTTTTATTTTTTTTTTCCCCACTATGACATGAAATTTAAAAAAAAAAAAAAATTGCTTTTTTTTGGTGGGTCTTTTGTGTGTGTGTGTGTGTGTGTGTGTGTGTGTGTGTTTAATTTTAGAATTCCCAACTGGAGCTGCTTCAAAAGTGAGGAAAAACATTGTTTTTCAGGAGAAAAAAAAAAATAAAAAACAAAACCAGAAACTTTTCCATGGTTTTAAACTTCCTGTGTGACATACTACAACCTACACTTTGTCAAATTGCGCTTGTCAGATTGTACAGGATAATGTGACAGTACACGATACAACTGAGGCAAGATGACATGATGTGTCAAGTACACTTTCATGTGGAAAGTTATAAACAAATGTTTGGATTCCATAAAGAATGTTCATGTATTTTTCTCTGTGCACAGCAAGTTATGTTGAATGTTACATATTTTGAAGATTTATGTATGCTGATGATGTGGGAAAACAGTCTTTTATGGTTATTAGATTAATTTAATTAACGAAAACTAGGATTTTGAGAAGCTTTGTGTTAATTCATGATAAATATATTCACCAATGTTCTTTCGTGGTTTTTTTTTGCCACCCCTCCCCCCTTCTTCTGTAGTTCTAATCTGTCAAGATTAAATTTCAGTGGTGTGCTTTTTTATCTAACATACACAATCACAAGTTTTTCAGCCATGGACCTAAAAAATTAAAATAGAAATACTTTTCATGTAAGCAAAAGAATTTAGTCTGTAAACCCTCCAGTAATAGTCTGTGAATCTCAAGGGAAATGCCATCACAGAGGTGCAGTGTTTTCTTGTTGATTTCCATTCCATTTCTTACTTTCCTGTGCTTGGTATGTATATGGAATCCAGTCAGTGTGCCCAGTAGGGATCTGATACTGAGCTGGTGGAAGGTAGACAAATAGGGTGCTTGACCTCAGAAACAGCTAACTTTATAGAAAGGGTCACACTGTTAATCTTGGTCAAGCTTATTATGTATTTATTTGAAACTCAATTTTGTGGCATTTTTTTGGTAAGCAGTTTCCTCTGGAACTGACAACGTTGAGTTCCTAAATTTTAGTCTTCATTCAATTTATTTGCTTTAATGTTGTCCAACGTAAGTCAGATATATTTGTATAATACAAAGAAAAAAATGCGTGGTGTTGGACTTCTGGTGCATAATTAATTATTTCAGTGAATTCATTATGTAAATTCAAGAGGAAGGCAGTTTAGTATTTCAAGTAATTATTTTATTTTTGTTTACTTTTCAGCAAGTACGTAAAATTGATACTAGGTCTATAATTAAAGTGCCAGATGGAACAATAAAACCCTGGAAAGATGGAAAGAGTAGTCAGTAATGAAATATTGTAGAGCTTTGAAATGTGGATACAGCTGTAGAAATAACAGGACATTCTTCTGAAGCAAAAAAAGAATGCATAGATGTAATTCCTTCAAAAATATCAGGTTAAAAATCTGTTTGTGCTAGAAAATACATTATTTTAAGCTTATTCATAAGTACAAGACATGAATAGGCATATCCAGATAAATGTGAATAAGTCCTGTAAAAAAAATGTTTGTTTTTGTTATAAGTTGTTAAAGTATTTCTCATGTATCTTAGACCTGTGGCCATTGCTCTTTAAGACCAAATGGCAGTATGGAAACTAAAATGTGCTCAGTTGTGGATATACACAATTCTACAAATGACATGACTTTCCCTTCTGTAAGGCAGTTGTTTCGGTCTAGTCTGCTAAGGATCCTTCTGGATGTGTTTGCATTTCTTTGTGGCCAGTAGATTACTTACAGAATCATACTTTATTTCTTTGAACACACACAAACAAAATTTGATGTATGCAGCATCAGAGCTCTGGTTCCAGCACTAGACACTCTTGTAGCTCTGTAGAGCATTGATAGAAATAAATCTCATAGAAGGGGAGAGTTTAAGAACATTTGTGTTCTGCTTTGTGATGAAATGAGAAGCACTAAATTAGGGCCCGGCTTTGGGTGTTCATACATTAGTAACAGAAATTGCAGGTGAACTGATTAATGTTTTTTCTTATTTCTGAGTAACTGTTCAACAGATAAAATATGAGTAGTTTGCTCTTTTTTTTTTCTGTGGCTTTTTAATTTTGTGTTGTGAAATAAAATGAATATGGAAATAAAGTTAAACATGGCTCAGTGTGTTCTTGTCTTTGAATCAATTGAACTATTTCTGCATTGAAGAAGATTACATCATGAACTCAATTATCACATTTTATTTCCACTGTAATTTTTCTCAATTTAGAGGCTGCTTATTCTATTAAAAGAGAAGACTTGAGCTAATGGTGATTGGTGATCTCCCCTACTGACTTCTTTTACTGATTTAAATCAAATTTAGTTGTGCTATTGAGGATGTTATTTAATATCTATCACTTCATTTATCCAATTTAAACACAGGAAAAGATTCAGAACACATATTTTCTGTTATACAGGGACAAATAAGGACGAAGCAGGTTACATTACAACTAAGGGCTGAATCTATACTGAACTGATTGTGTCTAGGACATCTCCTGTGCACTTTGACCAAATCTCTGTGGTGGCAGACAATTTGGAAGGCCTTGGTATGAACCAACCAGTGAACCACGGAAACAAGTTCTAGCTGTAGTTTGGTAGCCAGATGTTCTAGAGCTGTCTATAAATGAGTCTATGTGATCTCTTCTGGTACTGTCCCAGCACATATTTGCAACATCAGCTATATGCTAATCCAGTGGAAAGTGTATAATCTTTTTCCCTTCTTCCCCAGCGTACTTAGGGTTTTAAGTTCTACAGAATCCTTAATTACCGTCATTGAAGGTCTTTCAACTTTGAAAATTGGAAATATATTTCACTTGAGACTACAGCCCATGATAATTGGCACTTTGTTTGCAGTGTCTGTACAATGCTGTTCTTATTTCAGTCTGTTTTATTGAAGATTGCTTCCTGATTTTCAAAGTAGTTTAAAATTAATTGAATCAGGTCTCCATTAAGTAGTTTTTCTTTGTGGAAGTGAAACTAATTTTTCAAATTGTGATTTAGCAAAGTCTGTTTGGCTTAGAAAGATAGATTTGAGATAAAGAGTGGCATTGTTTCCACTGAGTTACATTGATCAGAACAATATAATTGTCACAGCTTTGTAGTTGTTTGGCTTTTTTAAAAATATAATTATATATTTTCCTATTAGACTAAGTGTCAGATTACTAAAAAGTTATCCTAAAAGATGTGTGACTTCTCTCAGGTAAATCATTTCACTCAAATCAGTTGTATTCACTTATACCCAGTATTTCGGATAAGATTATGAAGAAAAAGTACTGGCATGATAATCCTGAAAGACTGCCTGAGAGTACTTTCACTTTTTAAGTTGTATTTCATAAAATAGGAGTTGACATTTGTTTCACGTGAGCAATTAAAATTAGATGTGCTAGCTAATATTTAGTGTTCCACATTGAAAAATATGCATTCAGAGAATGATGAGTCATTGAATCAAGCAATTGTGGACCTTGGGAAATTTGAGTAAGCAGCGGGACAAAGCTATGAGCAAACAAGCCTGAACTCAGAATCAATTTTTTTGCAGGAGGTTAGAATAGAGACCTTCTGAGTTCTCTTTCAGCTTGAACTTTCTTTTAATTTAACTCAATTTAAATTTGATAGGAGTTATTTCTTGTCCTACTGTGCAATTCCAGCACAAAATTTAGAATAATTTTCTTAAAAGAATTAGTATCTAGTTATGTTTTGTTGCCAGGAAGATTTTTCTTAATTTCCAAAGAAACTGCTGTTTACAGCTGAGTTTACTTAAAAAGTTTAATGCAATGTCATTTTTATCAACAAAATTTCCTGAAAAATAATTATAGAAATCTGTTGCACTCCAACTATTTTGATGGCCAGAGGCTTTTACATGAGTTATGTGAATTCAGTGTTACCTATTTTTGGATGACAGTTGGTCATACTGGAATCCATTATAGTGTGTTACTGTACACTAAAATATATCTAGAAAAACCAAAACATTATTATAATAATCGTTATCTGTGATTTATTCTACTCCTTGTAAATCTGTAATAGGTGAGACATGCACATTTTCTCCTAATGTAAACAATTAGGTCATGGGAAACAAAGGTTAGAAAATATCTAAAATTAAAGGCTGAGCCGTATTTTTGTGCTTGTGAAAGCAACTGAAAGAAAACAACTCAATTTCTTTAACAGAATATCAGATAACCACATTCAGCCTGTGTACCATCAGTCATCATTTCAACACAAACCAAATTGTTCCAGGTACCCAGAAGGCCTGATGCCATTTCGGGCGTATTTTGATAGATAAAAATTCCATGATGCTACAGTGCTTGGATTCTTGCACATGCCATCCCTTCTAGATTTAGAAGTGAACTTTGGTGTGCTGTGCAGATGTGTGAGTGTTAGGTGTTTTCTTGCATTCTCACTGCAGCACTGTAAGAGAACTTTATTATATAACAAAACTGTGAAGAATCATATGCAGGGTGCTGTAGATTTTTCCCAGTGAATCTTTGACTTTCTTATTCCACTCTGCTTTTAAGTCCTTTGTTTTAAAGAGAAGCTGATAATATTTAATATTTTGATTACTTTTTAAATTAAGATCCCATCAATTTCCTCAGGGTTGACTTGACAAGGTAGTACAAGTTTGTGCTCTGGGACCAATTTTATGAATGCAAAGGGATGTCCTCTTGTGTATATTTAAAAGAAACAAAATTACAATGAAAATACAAAACAGTAGGTGTGAAAATGTTTGTCTTGTTTACAGCCATTCACAGTTTATACAATAATATATTCATACTGTAACTTATTCTCTCCCGATGACATTTGTGGGAGAATTCAAGGAGTGACCTCAGAACAGATCTAATTTTCTATTATCTATTTTGTTGCTAATGTAGTCTGCAGATAGAAACATCTAAAACTAAGAGATCTAGCTCATTTCCTGTGAGAGGACACCAGTACATAAGGAACTCTATACTGCTAGCAGTGGTCATTTATTGTTAGTTTTTGGAGCTCCCAAGGCCAGCTTTATTTAATTGAAGCAAACAGGAGGCTTTATAGACTATGTAATTGAAAGCACTGCATAGTGCTTTTGTAAACCATAGTGAAGAGCAACAGAACTGTTGTGCCTGAACAAAATAGAGGAGTTTTTCTTGCTGTTAATGCTGTATAGGAAAACAGACAAAAATGAACAGAAAAAAATAAAGTGAAATATATAGCATATTATTTATGAATTGTAAATAAGAGCTATTAATGTGCAATGTGGCATTTATTTAACATGCTGAGGAAGAAGCAGTAAACTGAGTTGAACGTAGCCCCTGAAAACATCTAAAGGAGTAGTAAATATTGTAATTTACTTTTTATTATTACAGTACCTTTATATAGAGGATATTTCCGTGCCTATTTCCAATCAATTTTATATAATGGGAATATTTCATATGATCATATTTGCTTCCTTGTAGTCATATCTAGAACAGTCTGCAACCATGCTTATTTCTCAGCACTCAGACCTTTGCAAATGACTTTGATAGAATTTAGTGAATTTACATTGTTTGACATAGTTCTTTTAAACAAAAGTTTTGCTTCAAAAAGAGGCTTTTGTCTTTATCTTTCTGAATTCTTTCCATTGTTTTCTATGTTTAGTTCACACTTGTGAATGTATGTTCTTACAGATATTAAGAAATGAAGTACTCTAGAAAAACAAATAGTAGTTCATAGGCAAGTCAGGACTGTTTGTAATAGGAATTACAGCATTAGGAAGAAAAACCTGTGTGGAAGCAAGGAACTTGCAAGATGTGAGTTCTAAACAAGCTTACCTTACTCACTGACTCCAGTGATTTATATTATTCAACAAGAAAAATACCAAGGTATGAGTAATCCTTCTGGTAGATA
Source organism: Perdix hodgsoniae (assembly GCA_035772895.1). Classification (NCBI taxonomy): domain Eukaryota; kingdom Metazoa; phylum Chordata; class Aves; order Galliformes; family Phasianidae; genus Perdix; species Perdix hodgsoniae. The sequence continues at coordinate 16,593,971 of JAPSGF010000012.1, read as the reverse complement.
CATGATAATACTGATTGTAATTATTTAATGATTCATGCAACAGATAGCATTGATATTTCAATAAATCTCTAAATACATTTGACACCACTGTACTTCTGACTTTGTAAAATTCTGGATTCTTGGCTTAATTATGTCCTATCTTTTTGTTAGATCACAGGTTAGTCAGTGATGTTGCATTTTAGAATGCTTGGATGAGCCTGTTCTCTTGGATGACATACAGGATCTTAGTTTTTTTGTTTGTTTGTTTTTTGCCAATGGTGAATAAACACATAGACATAATTATTTTATCAAAGTTTGTCATTTATGCATTTTAGTATATAATAATGTGCCAATTAGACTAATAAATAAGATAAATTTATTGACAAGAGCTATAGCTGATTTTGATGTTGTCCATTGGTAATTGAATTTACAGATCCTTGAACACGCTAAAATCAATTAACTTCACTGACTTAATAAAGGTAACTTCTCATAATATACTGTTAGTTTTGACATTTTTAAAATGGCATTGTTACCACTTGCAAAAGATGCAAATAATTGGAATAGAAAGGGGATTTCTTTAAAGACACTCCTGGTTCATCGTTTTTGTCTTTCTCATTTATAAATATTTTATTTGATGTAAGATGACAATGAAAATATTCAGTAAATGGATTTGTCTTAATCCTTTCTATCTGCTGAATAAATACATAATTAATTTTTATGATTAGTAGCTAGTAATCCAGAAAATAATCTATGAAGCTTTAACTCATTAATTTTAAATTGTTCATATGCTGAGGTAATTAATAGGTGATTTTTGTGCCTAGAGGCTGCTGTAACAACAGCATTGAACACTCAGATTCTGTGCTACTAGAACTGACAGGCAGAAGTGGTGTCAAAGGCTACCTGCTCTCTCTGTCCTCTGGAGGAGCAGAACCTCTTCCTTGAGAATTATTTGCTGTCCAATTTTTTCAATCTTTTATTTTTTTTTTTTTCTGTAACAGTAATACATGTTATTTCTAGCCAGTGCTGTTAGGAGGAAAAAGCACCTGTCTGTATGAAATCACCCACTTTTAAGATGAAGACATCGCACAGTTTTGGTTGGGTTCAAACTTGTAACATAGAGTGAGAAAATTCTCCAGTATTGCTTCTTTTCACTTCTTATACTTTGTATAGACATTCAAATACAGACAAAAACAGAACAAAAAACACAGCCAAAGAACTGGTGTGGGCATAGAAAAGATATAAAGACTGCACTGTCTCTGAAATAACTTTTCCTGTTTATTGCCTCCTTTCTAGTTCCATTTGTTTCAATATTCATATTATGAAAATTAAAGAGTAGCAGAATATTTTGCTTATAGGTAGCTAGTTGTGGTTTGTGGTGGAACTTGTGATCACAGAAGTTGCTACTTCTAAGGCTGCTGTATAGATCAAGTGAGTCCTGAGGCTGGCTTGGAGCTGTCAGTGCATATTAGTGCTGTATAACACTGCCATGACCTCTGCTAAATTGCTTTTTTTTTTTTTCCTCCTTGTGTTGCTCCACTGAAGGGGAAAAAAAAGAGAACACTAGCTCTGTTTCCTGAGCTGTTTGCTATCATGGAAATTAGGATGATAGGCAAAGAATTGGTTTATGCTACCCAAGACTCTTGAAATTGTTCCTTTCTTGCAGTTTTTAGCCTGCCTTATGTTGCATAAGTTGAAAGTGACTGATGATCCTCTATTTCTCAATGGGTAGTCTTTAAGACAAGTTAGCCTTAGAAGCTAGAAACGATGACTGGAAAAGCAGAGATTGGTAGATGTTGGGTTGAAGTATGTTGTAGGCAAGCACCTTTGCTAAAAGTATCGCTTGCTTATATCTGGATAGATTTTTTTGGTAGAGAGTAATGTAAAACCTGGTATTCATTGCTGCCATTTTTTCCTGTGTACTTCCTAGTGAGTTGGTAGTGCATTTGTCACTGGTGTAGTCTGTACAACATTTGTCAGCATGTTCACGAAGGTCTATTCCCCCTCTCTACTAAAAAAGAATCTTTCATTTCTAACTTCTTTGCTTGTAATTGTATATACTTACTAATTTGCTACTGACTTAAAATGTTCACCTCATTCTGTAAAGATTATAGCTGTTAAATGTTCATCATTTATCTCTTTTACCTAATTCAGATTTCTTGACTTAGGTTATTCAAGATTGTCCTGAACGACAGAATGAAAAATACTGAGTGTGTCTAGCTAGCTAATGTCTTGTTTTTTGATTAAACCAAGCTCAGATAGCTGAATACTATCTACAGTATTCTGGTGGCATTCAGGAAACAGGAGAACCTTCCTTTTTCTGTGTTTTTCTCTCTTAGAAATGTGAATTTATATGATCATCATATATTGGTCAGTTACTGCATTGCACAAACCATTAAGAAAGATGTAGATGATGCAGATATTTCCCCTTCTTGAATTGTTAAAAATAGATTGGAAGTCAAATTGCAGAGTTATCCTTTATATTTTTTCTCATCATTGCTTCAGGTCACTCACTGATGAGCTTCCTTGTTCTTGTGTGTATGTGTATTTATCTTGATAGGGGATTCTACCAAGTGACTTTTTTCCTTCTTTTAGTGTAAGTGTACTTCTTCTAGTTGGAAGTAAATGCCTGAGAATTACAGACAGGCTTGGGAGAAGGACAACAGGCAACACCAGATTTATAATGATGAGAGATTTCATATTAGGACACATGCATATATGCACATATAATATGTACAACAGTCACTTGAATGTTGAATGAAATAAAATGTTCCCAATGTATGTTTAAATTGAATATTATATTGGTTAGATAGTCTTGTATTTTTAAAGCATTCTGTTTCTGCATATTTTGAAATCTGAATGTTGTGATTTTTTTTTTCTGCTTTCATCTGAGGTGATATATATTATGATACTGGTCATCATCAAATTTTCTGAAGAAATTTATCTTTTGGGCTTTGAAAAATGGAGCACTCAGGAGATTGCTATGAAAAACCTTGATCTGAGAATAATTATGTCCACAGGCTGTGCCAGCTGATTTCGCCGACCCCTACATTAGAGAGCCATATCTAAAGTTCTGTCTATCATTCTATATTATCACAGCAAAAGTAAAGATTTTCTTTTGCGTTTGCATTAGGCCAGAACAGAGGCTCTGTTACAGATATTAAATTATATTTTTAAAGAATGACTAGTTAAAATAATGGTTGGTTTCCGCACTGTTCTCTCTTACCATTGCCCTCTTTTCCTAGAAGCCTACTCTAGTGTTTGATATTTTATTTACTTGATAAATGTGTCCCCCCACCCCTTTAGGCTTTGGTCTTTTATTCTTGTTCCCAGTAGGAAAAGGACCGATGTATGGCAGCTTTTTGGTTGTAAGCTCTTGAGTTGGGTTCTTGAGCCCATCTGTGTGAACTTGGTGATTATTCTGGGAAGTGTCCACTGTGGTCTGCTATGTAGGTGCAGATTTAAAACAAACTACTGCTGAGTGACACAGACAGAAGCAATGCATAGTAAGGGAGATTTCTTTAAAATTGAAATGTTATCCACTTCTGCAATGCCAAGATTATATATATTTTTTAACATCATTGCAAACAGACTTACCTGTTTAGACAGTCTGTTCGCTCATATTTCATGTAATGGTAATGAAAAATGAAAGCTATTTTCCTTTCTTGTCAAAACAAGTTATTTAACCCAGATGAATGGTGAGTATGATGATGCAGTTAATGATTTTACTGCTGGTGACACTAAGTTGTAGAAACTCTTATTTACTTGTGCAACTCCAGGACACCAATAGCTGTCTGGCAAGAAGCATCTCTTAATTAATAAAAACAGCAACACTACTATTACCACCACCAACAAAAACTTTTCAAGAGCACAGAAGACTTTGACAACTACAAGTAAATGCTGCAGCTATTAAAACTAGCATTTTTGCCACTGTGTGCAGTGGCATGGCCCTGAGAGTAAGCACTGCAATGAGCCCACTGTCTTAGAAATGAATTCTTATTTTGTAGGAACCTAGCTGTAAATGAGCAGTGCCTGCTGTGCTGTGAGTTGTATTTGAGGTGGATGGTTGTTCTCAGATGGTTAACTTGAAAAATAATTCACATGCATTTGCAGGAACTTGTTTTCCATTAAAAATGTGCTCATGTCCTGGTTTCCCTAAAGACACCATCAGGTTGTGTGAAGATGCAAATTTTGTTAAGTGACCTGGTGTAGACATAAGCTATAATTTTTCTAGTCGCTAGTAAATCTAGCTTCAGTTGTTTTTCCCGATTAGAAAAAAAGAAATGTACTCATTGAACATATGCTGAAAATACTGCTGTAGTGGAAATGCGAAGTCATGGCTTGCACGAGTGATTGAGCACCTGGTGGGAAGGCAGGGCCAACACAGGGAAACTCAATGCATGCAGTGAACCTGAGTGACCAGAAGGGGTGAAGCCAGGATCCACCCCTTCCCAGACATCATTTAAGGATTGGCAATGGAAGTAAGGGGACCTCACTGGAGATCCTTGTCTACCTTCCAAATGTAAGCAGCTTCTTTCCTTTATTTCTATGCCTACAGCTGTTGCATTTGAACAACCTAGGACCTTGCTGCTCTGCTGTCACTGCTGTGCTTTCCATCGTGTTACAATTGCACAAATGAATGTAGTGATTTTTTTTGTTTGATATTCCACTAATTATGGGAAAATTTGGTATTTGAGAATTAGTTAAGTTAGTAGAAAAAACTCATCTATATTTCAAGCTAGTTTTATTTTATTATTAGTGAGGACTGAACACCCTATCTAATGCCTAATAACTTGTTAATCTATGATTATAACCTTCTCAGGTACTTTTAACAGAGATCATTTTGGGTGAGAATATGGAGGTTCTATTTAGGGAGCAGTAAAACTTGTCTGTTTGCAAGCTCTCTACCTCATGGATTCCTGAAGAATCTGGAGGATAAGAAAGAGAAGCAAAGAAGCATACTGCTAGTGCAGATCTTTAAAAGATATTGACGGGTATAGCGGCAAATGGGATTAAATACAAGTAAGATAAAAACAGTAAAGGATTTTAAAAAAAGTCTAAATAATACAAAATGACAAGGAAAGAGAATGAAGTGTTTCAAGAGTAAGATCAATTTAACCATAAAAAAGCAATGGAAGCTGTCAGGGAGAGAAGGGTAAGGTTGCAAGGAGAGGTAAAAACAGGAAATAAAGATTTACTGAACTGGGGAAGAAAAAGAAGTCCAAGATCCATTCACAGAGACATCAATACTTGAATAAAGAAAAGACACCAATACTTCAATAAAGATGATATGTGCTATTGTGAATGTGGTGGTGTTTTCAAATGCAATTAGTTTCTTGTGTTTCAAGTAGTATCTCAAGTTCTGTCTGAAATGAAAGCGTCTCTAAGAAAAGTATCTTTCCATTCTGCTAGAAATCAAATGCTGAGAACATAGTAGGCATCTAAAGGATGGTTAAGCTGTGTCTTTCCTTCAGGTATTCTTCAAATGGGGAGAATTAAACTGAACCTCTTGTCTGTTATTTCTGTGTTCCTAAAAACTTTCAGGAAAAGTGTGATGAGAAAGCCAATGGCAGATGTTCATCATAGATAATAATATTCAACTCTCTGTAGATATCTAGTGCTAATCAATTGACAAATGTCTGTCCTGACGTATACACTGTCTTTATAATCACTCTTTCCTTTCTGTTAAAAATAGTACTATGAGCATGTGTGGCCAAAATAAATGGGTCACTTAGCATCTATAAAGTGTCTCATTCTGCTGCTTATGAATAAAGGGGTACTCTTACTTTTCTCTGCAGGTCTAGTAGTTTTTAAATAAAACTGCCTTGCACTGTTTTTTGGTAATTTACAATGCAGAAATCAAATCTCAACAATTTGTCAGGTGGGCAGCAGATATTTGTAAAACACAGCAATCTAAAGCAATTGTACTTCTGACTGTGATCTAGTGGCCATGAATGTCAGGGTTCAGCATTTCAGAATGAAGTGACACTGCCTTTATTTTTAACATAAGGCATACATCTGCCCAATAGAAAAATACTGTGGTAGAAAATGGGGGAAATTTAACTGTTGAATGTAACTCAGGGAAGCAGGTGTAGAGGAATCTTTCTGGCCTGGTACAAAAAAAGCTGATAGCAGCAGTTGCCATGAGAGATTAAAGCAGCCAACTACTGAAGTACAGGGAATGGTGTGTTACCAGCTCATTGTACAGGATATGGTCAGTGACATAGCAGTCACAAAGAAATGCAGCTGCGTGGTTTCTGTGATTGAATTTTTGGGAGAAGTAAACTCAGTGTTGCTATTTTGCATGTTTTGTGAAAGAAGAAACAAAATCCATTTTCAGCAATCAATGTATCTTGGAGGAAGGTACTAAGAATTTAAGAAAGCAAGAGAGAAATGGGTAGAATGATGGGAAATCATTGCTTGTAGGTTTCGTAAGAGCTGTGTCACAGGTGTCATGGTGGGTTGACACTGCAGTACTTTTCTGCTGCTACTTAGGAAGTCAATTCAGAGAAAATTATTTCTAATTATGCAGACAGATACAATTTTAGAGTAGGGCACGGGGATTTAGCCATGTGACACCCATTAATGTTAATGGAACTCATGCAGCTAAACCACTCTTCACTTTTATGAAAAAGGTATCCTAGAGAGTTTACACGAAGACATAGCTGTCTGTTTCCCAGCTAGACTAAAAATCACAGCTGCAGTGTGTACAAGTAACATAGCAGGAGAGATGAGCTATTTAGGATAGTGATTTTTTTAATTTTTTTTTTTTTTAAGTTTGTTGAAAAGCTAAATCTTGGGCACTTGAGAACCATCACTTTTCTGATGCTTTTAGTTAATTAGCTATTTGAGCATATTAATGATTTGGAATAGCTGCGTTGCTGTTCCTCACAACAGCAAATGCTGTAGGCAGCACCTATGCAGCAGTTGTGATTCTGAGATAAGCTGTCAGGTTGAGCAGCATTCTACTTGTCTTTCAGCCCTCTGCCTGACGTGATTCCCTAGTTCATGTGATCTATCTCTAATGGTGTTTCTTTCTCTACTGTTATGAAAAGTCTGAGAATTTAAACCCCAGCAGCTGATACAGGATAGAGTAGGGTAGATAAAAATAGTTGATAACTGCACTAAAAACATTGTGGGAATGAATTATGTAGCTGCTGGCATATGTGAGTGAGAGGAAAAGGAATTAAATAAGGATGTTCAATTTTTTACTTCAGCATCCAACATCCATCACTAACTCTTACTGCAGAACACTACAAAACCAATAAGAAAATTCATTTAAATCCAGCAAACATCCAGCAAACTTGAACTGAATAGATATTCAGTAGTTTAAGAACAGAGATACGGAAAATACAAATTTATGCAAAATAAAATTTCTTTCCTTGAGAGATAGTTCAGTGTAAAAAACCAGATGAAATAAGTGCTTTAATATCTCATTTGAGTTCTCCCCATTCATGCTAAGTCTGAATATCCAAAATCGTTACTTTAAAAGCCTTTTCCCATTTATTCCTCTTTATTACTTTTTTTTCACTACCACCTTATTACTATTATTTATTTAAAAAAATATTTAAAATTACAATTACAAAACAGTTGTTTTCTGATTTTCAAGAAACAAAATTCTTCTTCTGTTTTCTGATCTTTAGGAAGCTGGAGAGAAAAATAATAGAGGGACTTAATAAATAGATGTTGATTAAACCACTAAATAAAGTCTGCAGGTTTTATAACTTGGAGTGAAGCCAGGAATGCAGTGGTTGTATTCATCCTTGACTGAGCAAGCTGCATAAGAGGAGGGCACCTGCTGAGAACAGCGGAATATACAGCAGGAGCAGTAATGCAGAAGCACAGCTAATTAGAATTCCTGTAGGCTTTATCAACAGGTCTGCAAAATACAGTAATTACGATGTGACTGTGAAAACATGTCACTTTGATGTTTTTGAGATGTGACAAACTAGCTTAAAATTACCCAGCTGAAAATTATCACTTAAAGTCTTTTCGATAGAGATATACATATAATGCATCTGGTACGACTGATTTTTTGCAATTACTGCAATCAAAGCTAACACTAATTTCACTTTTTGGTAAGCTGTAAAATGCATACGTTTCTACAGACTGATACTGAAATGAAGTTCAATCAGTAAAAAACAAAATATCTTTTATCTAGGCATAGCAAAAGAGTCTGTATTTATCTGTGAGAGGTATGATCCTGGTAGGAGAGAAAATGGCAGCATGCAGTAGATTTGCATAAAGACTGTCTGATATTTACGCCTGGAAAATGTTCTGGGAAGATTTAGTTAATTGAGTCAGCTATTTTAAAATGAGGTAGGTAGTGGTAGGCAAAGTCTAATAACTGAAGGTTTGAAGGTTTGAAAACAGGAAATTGACATTCCACCTGCAAATTATTCTGTTCAAAAGAAAGACTGAAAAAATATACACTAGTTGGCAGGACGGTGTGTCAGTGCTTTTATTAAATCTTTGTTGTAGGTACAAATTGAGGTCTGTTTCAAACCTGCAAAGCATTTTTTAAACATTCTGCAAAGTTGTCTTTATAAATGCTTACGATAGAATAATGCAGTTGGAGTTTTTCTTCTCTGATCATTGTCTGGATAAAATAAGTCAGTGGCATCTGTGAGCTCTCTTACATTAGTGTCAGCACTGTGACTGCATGGTGGTAGAGCTGGAAGATGAAGGAGGAAAGGTGCTGGTGGGGGGGAACAAATGTTTGGGACCTGTGTAATTGAATCTCTGTAATTTTTGCTGGTTTTGTTTTTACTGGGCTCTTCAGTGCTTTCCCATTGTTTTAAGCAGTGTGGTGCAAGTGACAGCTTCAGCAGCTTTCCTCATTTTTTCCAGCCACCTTTAAAACATTAGAGTTAACTGCAGCAGTAATTCAAAAGAAGATGTTGCAGAGCTTTATTTCAGTGTGAAATGCAGATACAGCATTGACCTCAGATATTGTAGTAGTTTTCTGGGTTTTAATAGAATTAACATAAAGGACAGTGCAGGGAACTCCATTAAAAAAAAAAAAAAAAAAAAAGCAAGAGACAGGAGGTTAAAAATATTACCTTGTCTACAAGCTGCTGTGAAAATATATGCATGCAATTGCATTTACAGTTGTGATTGCGGGCATATAAAAAAGGAAGAATCTTTGAAAGAATATTACTTGGAACACGGCATATTTTCATCTGATACATGTAAGAACCCTTTGGATTTTTTTTATTACTTCTGCTAGTTCTTGCTGTACTTCAGATGAAGCAGGCCTAATTAGAAAAGATATTAAGAAAAGCTTTCTCTCGGGGCATCTTTTTTTTCTTCAACTATTATATCAGTCTTTCAGGAGGCATTATTATGCTATCAACCTAATAACTACCGTATAATAAAGTAGCTGTACAGCTGGCTGCGTTCAGCTGTGGCGGAGGTGCTGAGTTCTGGAACTGCACTGCCATCTATTGGGAAAGCAGTGATAAATCCTTATCCTTATATTAAATCCATATGCAATAGTGGAGTTCTTTTTTTAACAAAATCCTAGTGAAGTTGTAAATTACTTTGCAGCAGGGTATTTCATATTGCACGTGTATCTGTTTGGATATGGTGCTCAGGGATGTGATTTAGTGGTGGATTGTTAGAGTTAGGCTAGTATGGTTTGGTTGCGGTTGGACTTGATAGTCCTGAAGCTTTTTTCCAACCTGAGCAATTCTATGATTCTGTGTAGACTGTATCTCCAATATAGTTTAGCTACAGAAGAAATATAGATTTTACTATTGAGAGATAAGAGATAAGTGTTCATGGTGATATACCTAAGGAATGAACCCTAGACCTTTTAAGTACTTGATTTTTTTTCTTTCTAGGTTAAAGTGCACATGTACCTTACAGTATCTTATATATAGTCATAAAGCACAGCAGAATTAATTTTGTTCTGTTTCTCTGTTATTATTTATCCTTTTAAAATGATATTTAGCCAAAATTTTAGGCAAATGTACCTTGATGTAAGTGTAACTTGCCATCAATACTGAAACACAAGGTGCCATGTTCTTGGATTATTTTATGTTTCCTCTACAAAAAGAACAATGAGAAACATTGTATGTCATGGAGTCGTGGTCTTCTTGAAGTGGAAGGAGTCCTGGGAGGTGTTACGCCACTGTCCTGCTCAGAGCAATGTGAGCGCTTGTACTGAGCTCAGACTTGGTGGCTTTGGACTTTGGTCCTAAGAACCTCCTGCAGTGGGGCAATCAATGATGATGCTTAATTATCTTCATAACTGAGAGGGGGAAAAAAAAAAAAAAAATCATCTATCTAGTCATACTCTGTTTCCACTTTAGGAAAATGAAAAATTGGAAGCTGGGTTATATTTTATTCTTAAGAAACTTATGTATTGGCTGTAACTGAGTGTTTGTACACAATCATGTAACCTCTTTGGCATTTAACAGAAGTAGGTGTGACACTTGAAGATTAGCATTCCTCTTTTATGAGGCCACAGAGAATGAGTTCACTAATGTTTGGAAATCAGCATAGGTGAGCTGTATGTAGTTCAGCTCATTTAATTCTAAAAATAAAATCAGTGCACTTTCTTCAAAAAATACCAGAGTATTCTTCTTCTTATGTGGTAAAAATGCTGTTTAATGATTGCAATTTGTTTTCATTTAGTTTGAAGTATAACATGGACACAGACATATTTAATTATTTATTGTATATTTCATGAGGATTTTGCATAGTGTACTGTCAGAGATAATGTATAGTAGAGGTTGAATCTTCCCATCAAAATTCTGTTACACCTTGTTGCTCTGTGACAGATGACAGCAGAGAGCAGTCTGGCAAAATGGCGTCTGACATAGAAGTGCATATGAAGGTGTGCAGCTGAATTCCTTCATGCAGAAAAAACGGCACCCAGTAAAACTAATCAACACTTGCTGAAAGTCTGTGAAGACAGAACAGAGAATGTGAGCATGGTGATGCGGGGTGGTGCATTTTAGCAGTGCCAACAGGGATGACTGTCACTACCGTTGGTGCACTTTTTTATGAGTGCCATGCAAGCTATTGTTCATCACTGGCAAAAATGCACAGCTAATGGTGGTGACTGTGTTGAAAAGCAATGTTTTGTAGCTGAGAATTTATCAAATAGTGTTATTGTGCTCATTGCATCTCCTGTGGTTTCTGTGGAAGTAAATAGAAGGCATTACTTTCAGAGAGACCTGTGTACATTTTGAAGAAAGTCTCTTCTTGAATTACTGTGCCTGGATGATCTCATTGTTGGTACTGTTTGACTGATAAAACTAGGAGTGACTCTAGTTATTAGCTGAGTTTTCTAAACTCAGATTTATTTCATCTCTTTTTACAATGTTAGAGCTTCTGGTGTACAGGGTGTGTTGTAAATAGAGTTTAAAAATAAACCTGATAGTACTGCATTTGCACAAAGTGTATGTTTTCCTTTGAAGTCTAGGAAGTCATTTATCATAATTATTTTTGATGTGCTCTGTGTTTCAGACAAGTTTATTTTTTTCAGAGAATAGTTTCTTTTCAATACGGATATAAATTTTCAAGGATCACTGTACTGTAGTAGTCACCCTCTTAATGAGAGGTTTCTTACCAGCAATCATTGGAAGGAATGGTTTATGTGTAGATTAACATCCTGAAGGAAATGTATTTTCTGTACATAACTCTTAACAGAAATGGAGTAAATTTTACTGCTAGCTTTCCAAGTCAAAACAGGCAGTACTGCTCAGCTTCATTGTGCTCTGTGCACAATATGCACAGTATATTTTCTGTCTAGGTGCTGCAGTAAAGGAAAATTTTTGAAGCAATATAGAATACTAAGTCTACTGACATGTCAAAACACCACGTGGAAAATTGACTACAGTTAAATGTACACAATCAAAAACAAGTCTTTGTGACTTGTGTATGTTGTGGTCTTACGTCATTTTAATGCTGTGACCTAATGATTTTGTGACACTTCACTGAGTTTAAATGAATTTTGGACAGTTTTGTTCAGCTTAGTTAACATAAATAATATTTTGTGTGTTCAGAGAAGTATGGCAGAAATAACTTGTATATCCTCAAGTCACAGATGGCAAAACACGAGGGAACAACATTTAACCAGTAGGACTTGGCAGCAGATCTGCTTTTGGAAGGCTTCTGCTTCTGCATCACAAATAGTTTTAGTGAATTATTTTTATGCATAATTCCTTCTATAATAAATTGTCTCTTGTGAGTACTGCAGAACTGGCAATACCTCTATTTTTCAAACCTTCATGGTTAGCCCAGTAGTTTTCCTGTCTTTACGGTTGTAGTTAGCTGTGATGTAATGTGTTTTTAGACACAATAGTTTCTAAACGTTCACCTCTATGATTCTGGTTCACTTACAATACAATCTTAAAGTTTTGTGCTTAATCATTTGGATTTTTTGATCCTGCAGTTCTTTGAATTGTCTTTTTTGAAGATGGTGAGTAAAATAGAAGTATGTAAACAGATACCTGATGCATCTTTGACAGATAAAAATAGCATTTAGAAAAGGTGTACTTGAGCTTGTAAAGAAACTCCACTTTGCAGCAAGCAAAGGAAATTAACTATTACCAAGTGCTGCATGTCAGTCTTCCATTCTCAATATCATACTTCTCAGAGCTTTCTCTGTAAAGATTCAGCCATTATTGGAAGATAAAAATTCTGAGAATGTTTATGCAGCTTTGAAATCTCTGTTTTATTAACATAGAAAACATCAGACCCTGTATACATTCCAAAGTATTAAGAGATGAGTGAAAAAAATGTTGTTTTTCTTTTTAAAGTACGTTTACAATAGCATTCCAAGCATAGAAAGCTTATAAATTACTTCAGAAGAGTTGTCCCTGGCAGATATGCAGAGTTGCTGGCCTGTAATAGAGTAAGAATAAACTAAGATATTGGTTCCCAGTTATCAGCATGGAAAGTGCTCTCTCCCTAAAGCACTGTTCCCATCCATTCTGCAATTCAAAGAGTGCAGTACTACTTTGTTTGTTACACGGGTTTGTTACACCTATAATCAGGTTGCCAAGGTTTTTTCCATTCCTTACATTGCTGGTAAAGTTAGTATACACTGATACTTTGAGTAAGTTCTAACTGACATTTCTGTCCATAGTTTTCCATAACTGTGAGGTGGGTCCCCAAAACGTTATACTCAATAGAAAAGAGGTGTTACCAGTGTTGCTGTACTGTGATGTAAAAGACAATGCTTTAAAGAAGAGGATTTTCATGATGGTATTATAAGCATATATATTACTGTAATTATAACCAATATTAGTAACTTACAGAAACAGGAAATTAGTGATGTTAGGCTAATGCAATAAACTGATGAAAACTGACAGCTCTTGAATAATGTGTTAGGAGTTAGATGTGCTAGTGCTGTGCCACCTATGGTGCTGTGCCGCCATATTTCCTAAAAAAAAAAAAAAAAAAAAAGTAAGGAAGATGGCTATGATTTTTTAATGCTGTAAGTCCATAATATGAGTCATACTGGAGATGTAGATTATACTGCTAACAGGACAAAAGGCACATAATCACTTTAAATCCTTCCGTTCACAATTTTTGTCATTCAGCATAAGAAAAGTCGCATTCTCAATTCTTTTGATTTATTGATTAATCAAGCAGCGTATTTCTAACTAATATGTGGAATGAATAAATATTCAAAGCAAAGATGTTCTGTGTAATGATAGTTCTTACACAGAATTTATTATACATACATCCCACAGCTTTTCAGTTGAAGTCAAAGCAGCTCTACAACATAAAAATAAATAAAAAGTCATGTTCATCACCTGTTGGTTTCTTGGAAAGAGGTGATCATTATCTACTGAAATACTGCAATCTCTTTGGTAGGATTTCTTTCCTTCAAAACTTTGAGCCAGAGGAGGAAGCATCAGCGGTTTCAGAATGAAGCAGTGATTACAGCTTTCAGTATTGAGTTTTACTGCTTTTATTCAGACCTTTTATGGACTCAGATCTAGTTGAATAGTTACACATAAAATAAATAAATCCAGCCTCTCTGGCATGCTTGTAGAAACATTTCTCACACACTCCTTTTTTATCATTAGTATAGAGTGTTGGTATGATAATGATAGCAGGTATGTATAGTGATCAATCTTTGTCCCTTGTAGGTAGGTAAAGGTGATACCGTTTGTTACCATAATACTTCTAACCTAGAAACAATGAGTCCATGTGTAGGATTAAATCCCCTCATAATGCATTATATTATTGCTACATCAGATGTCACGGTATGGGGCAGATTTGACATTACTCATGTTTTTCTTTATTTTCTTTTTGGTTGTTTGTTTTATTCACTATATCTAATAGGCTTTTAAAAATACTATTATGTATGCTTACATATAATCTGAAATAATAGTTTTTGATAACACGGAAATGTTGTGAAATTCAGTTTTATATATAGTTCTCTGTCTCCTAATGCCATGTCCTTACCAGCTTTGCCATTTATATTTCAGCAAGTATGCAGGTATTTTCCTCTGAAGGCAGAAAATGTGTGCTTAAGAATGCAAGAATGCAGTGAATTGCACTTCTGAGTCCTAGTTTCTAATTAAGTACCTGTTTGAAAAGAAATGTATGCATGATGCCTGTGTTGGCTGAAATGCTACTTGACTTGATGATGTTATATTTCTTTTTCAGTGAATTTTTCTTCAGAGACTGATTCATTTCAGTACTGTTCATCTCCTTCATTCTATGAATGAAAAATAAAGCTGTCTTTTAATGTGAAATTATGATGCTGCTTATTACTGTCCTTCCTTTTGAAGAACAAGGAAGTTTAAATTGGCTATATAATATCTTGAATTGTCAAAAATCTGTATTTGATTCTGTGGTAAAAATACTCTGCGTGCTTTTGAGGGGGGATAATGTTGATTTTCATGTTGGAATCATATTCTTTCTATTGGCATTAGAAAAATGTGCAAAATCTGTGAGGAGCACTATGAGCAAAGTTCTTATAGGATTCTTGGGCATAAATTATGCTTCTGGTGAAGTTTGGATACATGAAAATGTAGTAATTTGTTAGGGTTTTCTTGAGGTAGAGTTCATGTTGGTGAATGAGATACAAAGATCTACAGTTTTATAGTTCTTTGTCATTTTGTGTGATATTCAGGTATCATTTTAGGAATGAAATTCTGAGCCCAGAAAGTGTGTTCCCCTGCGTCTTTATTCTAATGAAGTGTTTGATATGGACATGTGGAAACAATGGCAAAAGAAAATTTCAGGTATTTCTGAAACAATGCAGGTTGTAATAAGTAAATTTATTGTGTACCTTGCCTAGCTGTCCCTCTTCTTTTTGTGGAGTCAAAACATCAGTATGAGAATAAATGAGTGGACACAGTATGCGGAAAATGAGTTCTGTTGTGTCTTTTATGAGATCCTTAAAAGTGTGACTTATCTCCTTGACCAATTTGCTTCCAATCCACATATTTTATGGAAATAATAATTATGCTACTGTACCGAAAGATAAAGTCTTTATATTATGCTCATTGGCAATGAGTAAAGAAAATAGAAATGACAGAATAGTTGATGTACTTAAATTCATATCCTAAGCAAAGCATATTTTAAAAACAAGCCAAAAAACATTCTGTTTTGATTCTAATACTGAAAACACAGTAGTTGATTGTAGCCTTCTAATTATTATAATATCAAGCTCACTTTGTTTTGGTATTTAAAAATGCCACTAGGTTAAATTTGTCAAGTAGATTCACAACTCAGGTGCGAAGGAGAAATTAAATTAAGTTGCTGGGATAAATGACTTTTTTTGGCTTAGCAGCCAAGCTTGAATATATGGGGTGGCATTTTCATTTCATTTTAGAAGTAAGCCTTTGGTTACTTTTGGTTATTTTTTCCATATATGTGTGTAAATAAATATATTATTTAGACCAGAATATTTGCCTGTGATATAAGATAAGATTCAACCTTGATTCTCAGTATCATTAGAAATGTTAGGCATTTGATTTTGTATGTTTAAAGAGTTCTCTTTGGTATTTTATTAAGCCTTTTAACATGCTTTGTTACATGATTAATGCTGATGTCATTGATGAATATAAAGACTGTTTCTGTCCTCTTATCTCACAGCAATTGAGTTGTGTGTAACTTACTGCTCCACCTTTTATTGTAAAATGGATCAAGGAAAGTTTCAATTAATCTTGTTCTTGTAGCTGTGGTTCACCTGTTAGTGTGAATGACCATCAGTGGAGATGATGCATTAAAAAGAATGATGACAAAGAAAACTTAATTTGCCTCATAGATTGGTTGCAAATTGTATTTGGAATGGTGAAAAGATCAGTTCTATAATTACAAATTTAACATTGAAAAATTCACCACATATGTAATTACAGTTTAACTGGCAATCATAGAATCTTTTGAGTTGTAAGAGACCTTTTAAGTCATGTAGTCCAATTCCCCCTTAGTGAGAATCTACAGCTTGGTCAGGTTGCTCAGAGCCTGGTCCAGCCCGACCAGCTATCAGGTGTCCCTGGAGACTTCTCTTCTCCAGGCTGAACAGCTCCAGATCTCTCAGCCTGCCCTTATTGAGAAGGTGTTCCATCCCTTTATTCGCTTTTGTGGCCCTCCTCTGGATGCACTCCAACAGGTCCACACATGTTCTGTACTGAGGACTTCACATCTGGTCACAGTACTCCTGCTGAGGTTCCACCAGCACAGAGTAGAGGGGCAGGAATCACTTATCTTGCCCTGCTGATCATGCTTCTGTTGATGCAGCCCAGGATAGAGTTGGCTTTCTGGGCTGTGAGGACAAATTGCTGGCTCAGGTTCAGCTTACCATTCACCAAGTATCCCCGAGTCTATTTCAGCAAGGCTATGTATACATGATCTACTATTTTATTTGTTATTTCTTGTTTCTTCACAGTTACTGTTTAATGAACATGTAGGGCTTAGTCTTGTTTATCAGGAAAGTACCATTCTGTTTGGATGCTGCCAGAACTGAAAAGTAACTTCACTCATTCTCTGTGTGAGTTGAGATTTCTTCATGGCTTAGAGCTGAATAACACAAGCTGTGACTGCTCAATGCAGAAATGATTTTCAAAGCATTGTTTACTTGCTACTTAGTTACAGAAGGATATTAAGTCTACAGGCTTAATTTTAGTTACCAACTTTAAAGCTTCCTACAAACAGAAATATTTACTTTACCATTGACCACTGTGTTTAATAAATTAAATTGCTTATACACCATATAAGCTGTACTCCAAATACAATTTCATGGTTTTGTAGTAAGCAATATCTAATTAGATAAGTTTCAGCATAGTATATTTTTATTTTCAATATATTTAAATTGTATGTATTCATATTTTCAATTTAAAAAAATGTATATTTATCTGAAAATCGATCCAGCTTCTATTACTTGAAATAGTCTTAGCTGCATCTGCTGACTTCTTTTGTTTCCCAAGGCATTAGTAAGATCTGGGGAGAAATAACATTATAGGCAGAAATAAAATATTCTACAAATGGTATTGTATTGCCAAATTTCAGAAAATAATTGGAAGTTAATCAACTGAAAGCACATTTAATTTCAAAGGTAGATATTTTGAGCTTGAGTCGTTAGCTTTCTAGAATGACCATCATGCCAGTCTGTTCCCATAATTCAGTTTGCATTTGTTTGTCTGAAGAATGATAATTGGTTGTGCTCTCTGAAATTTTAGGGTTGAATTAAATGTGTTTGATCGGGCAGGTGTATCTGGACTTGAAGTTGAGTTGGTAGATTTCAAATTTTTCAGTGTTGTGACATGGGAGGTCAGTGCTGTGAGAAGAGAGGACAACATCTTCACTATTTATTTCTTTTCATGTTGCTACTGTCTTTCTATCTTCTTTTTGTTTATCTTTTCCCCAGCTGCTTTGTAAACAAAATCCAGTAAAACAGGAGGTAATTCAGGTCAGGCTTCTTTCTGTTGCTTTCTTATGTTTTGTGATCAAACGCATAAAATTCAAATGAACGCAGCACGTGAATCCTGTCTGTTGTTTTCAGTCTGACTCTGTAGGAGGCTAACTGCTTTTGGATTTGGCTTTCTTTTGTCAGGAGGAAATTCATATTGTTTATGTAACACTCAGTAACAGGTATTTTTTCCTACTATGTTTTGTTCTAGTGCTCAGACTACTATTTTGTCATTCTGGGGAGAAAATGTATGTCATTAGTGTCAAGGTGCAATGTGGGAATGACTTTGCACACAAGTCAGTGATCTGCCTACAGATGGAAAACATTCAAGATATGCATTTTAAAGGCATATCATAAGCACTGTTTGAGATACTATCAGGGCTAACTTTTAAAGTAATATTTGTGTAGGCTTAGGAGAGCTGCAGGTACTCCAGTGGTGTGTAATAAGATGCAGTATTCAAGAGAGATGGTATCCTTCATAACAGGGGAAATGGCATGATATCTGATAATTATATCTACCTTTTCAGTCATTTTGATATTGGAATGGTGGCTGGTTCCTTACAGGTGATAAAGGGAACTGCAGTGGTTAATAGAACAATGTAAGGATTCAGTTTGAGGTGGAGGTGTGCTTGCATTTGATGTGTAGCCAGGGGTTGATCAAGTGCCTGGACAGTCTTTGCTCACACTCCTCTTTCCTGAACTACCACTTTGTTATACAATTATGATGCAGATACTCAAGGTATTGAAGAGTTATTCCATAACTTCTTCTGAATACAGAAGTTTTTGACTTCCTCGTGAAGCTCTGAAAAATGAGTTACAGTTTGAGGTTGCACAGTGTAGGGCAATAGGAAATCATCAGAATTACAAGTAAGAAGAAAAGGGTGTCATAAAATATATCTAGTCATTATCTTGATAATGAATCAGCATGCAGATTGTAGTAATTGCAGGTAGAATGCTTTGACTCCAAATATTTAATGTTTGTGAAATATCCAAGGAAACGTCCTGAACTGAAATAAAGGAATTACTACAAGACCTTAATTTTGATGTATGAATGTTTTATGCAGACTGTGCACAGTATGCTAGCTGGCTGCTGTTCACTGGAGTTGAAAAGTCTATAAAAATCAAGGTTCCTTAACTCAGTGTGAGACCAGCAGGAGAGCTCAAGAAGGAATAAGAAAATGAATCTTGAATCCACTGGCAAAGCCCAAATTAATCTCTTATTTCTGCAGAAGTGAATGTGTTTCTACTTCCAAGAAAGCTCTTGAAATAATGTAATTTCTGGGCTGGGTAGCAAGTTCACAGGATAACAATCTGTCAAATAAAAATCTGATTCAAATCTAAAATTAGGTGAAAATTATTCATCTTAATTGACCGTCTACCTTTGAACTAAAACACCAAACCAGTTTTTATATACTTTTCTGACAGTTCTTATTACTGATTACAATTAGGGTGACCAGTTGTAGTGCTCATTATATGCAGAGTTGAAATCTTTTGTAACTGAATAATTTCTGATGCTAAGGTGCTTTCTGCACATTAGGTCACCAACTTACCATTTTTCAACTGAGGTTTATCATCTTAATTACACACTGCAAAACTCTCTCTTCAGGCTTTGTTTGCAGGGGAGAAAGAATTCCAGATGATTGATCCTTATTCGGCTTCGATATTTAACTCTTCATCAACATGATGCTTACTCATAGGAATTTACTTCCTCTAAACAGTGAAAGTGCTTTTGTTTGTTTGTTTGTTTGTTTTTTAAAAGAATATCAGGATCTTTAAATGTTTTTATTGATTTAACAGATAACTTTAATAAATTTTTAATAGTATAGACAATGTAGTGTTATACAAATGTTATACGATTTTTAGGTGGCTGTTTCAAGAGAAGGAATTTTCTTTCTTTCTTTTAAAAAGTGCACAATATTATATGCAAAGAAGGGCACAAACCTCAATAAGGGCACAAACAATGAATAGCTGTATGTGGGATCAGTCTGTGAACTTGCATTAAGTAATAGTTATTCAATAATATTGTTAATGAAGCAGCTACTCATTTTTTTCTTATAATTTCATGCCATAACTTGTATGCACTACACTGTACCCATGATAAATCTACTTTGTGATTGAAGATCTTTTCCTTGCAAAGTGGAAAAAAAAAAAACATACTTCGAAAGAGTTTTTTATTTTGTGCCATAAAGCATTTTAAGAGCATTAGAACACATTACTAGTTTTGATTTATAAAGCTCTAAAATACTTATGGACTTTTCCTCATAAAGCTTTAAATGGCTTAGGATTTTTTAAGACTGCTGGATTACGTGGCACCCAATTGAGAGAGCTGGGAAATTAAACTGTAGACTTACATGAGTTTAAAAAAAAGTCTGCAAAGTTATTTATGATGTTATGGTTTAACTTGGTCCAGATGAGAGATGATGGAGGTAGCAGTGGCTCCTCCTGAAGGACAGATTTTGTGTTAGCAGGCCTTCACTGTCCCCTCTGACACATCTTGGTACTCAAGACAAAAAGGCTTTCCTTCACGAATCTATATTCCTCCCTGCTGTGCTGTGCTGTGTGAGAAAAGGCATGTCATAGAAACAGGAACCTTTTCAGCATGGCCCTTAAGATTATTTCTCCTGGCTGACCTGCAAGGATGAAACTATACCCCTGCAGAGAGTGCTGTCACAGGGAGAGGCTGCCCAAGGCTGCAACAGAAGCGGAGTGCTAGGTGAGGACTTGTGCCCATGTGCTGGGGGCCTGCCTGGGTCTTTGTCTAATTAATTTCAGGCTGAGACAAGTCTGGCGATGGGTCAGACAAATAGTGAAATCTAAAGAAGGCTGAAGGTGAGAAGGGAGAGAAGAAACTTTAAGATACTAATGTTCCTCACTGGTTGTTGTTATTGCTAATTTTCCACCCCTAAAAAACATGCAGGTCAGGTTTAAAACTGTGACTAGCTAGTAATATTTTTACTGAATTGATAAATAAAGGCAAGCACAGCAGTCCCTGGGAATATTCTCTGGAGCATGTTATTTCAGATTTATTTTCTTAAGGGTTGCTTTAAGCACAGTTGCATTTGTTGGAAAATATTCATGAAACGTTTTGATCAATTCTGACTCCAGCACCACTACTCTGAGCCAGTTTTTGGCATTCAGGGTGAGCTTTCTGCCAGTGTGATAAATCTAGATTGAAAGTACATGTTAAAATCTACTTCAGAAAAGAATTAACATTTATTAGCCAGCTACACCAATTGCCAAAGAACTGACAAGGATGGAATGAAGGGTTACAGAATGGGTCACAAAAGCATACATTATTGTTACTGACTTGGTAGAATTACAAGTTAGCTTTGTTGCATGTTTGGAATACAAATGGAGACAAGTTAAAGTGTGTTGTTTTGTTTTGTTTTTTTAATGGAACTTGTTTTTGTTACATACATATCCCACCTAGCAGCACGGTTGCAATGAAAATCATGAACTGATAACATTATCACAAAACAAATGGACATTTCTAGAATGGATCTTGAACATGTAGGTTAGGTCTACAGAAGAGACTAAATAGATTAACAAACAGTTCTACTTTTATTTTCCTTGTCTCTTTTGTATACCTACTGTTGTGGGGATCAGAGCACATGGACAAAAAAGTGTTGTACAAGCTAGATAGCTTTGGTACTTCCTAAACGATTGGGATTGAAGTCTTTTTCTTCACATATTTATGGTCAAAGGGATGTCTGGTAGAGCTTTCAGAATTGTTTGTGTTACCTCTATAATTTCCTACTTTCTAAATTATACTGAAGAATGCAAATGCGTTTTATTCGCATTACTGTAGAAACTATGGGATAGAATTATTCTGGAGTAAAGCCAGAATTAGATTGAAAGGAGTCCTTACCTTGAATATAGCTGAAGTATAGCTAAAACCCAGATAGGAATCAGAACTTTTACTGCCAAGTTTCTTTGAGTATAACTGTATCCACTGAGAATATTTGGTACCCAGAATATAATTTTCCTTTCAAGATCCTGTTGCTCTATCTAGATTAAGAACAGCACTTCAATAAACATTGCATAGTGGTAATGAACACTTCTTGATTTCTGCTTGGAGAAGCTTGTTGATGTTTTTTCCTTTTGTCATCACTGTTAACTTAATGCCAATTGTGATTGTAATTATGGCTGCAGTCCCAAAGTAATTCATTCTTTGTGAGTACTTTTATTGAAACATTGCTTTTGCTTTGACAGTGTACACAAATTGTGCTCAGGATTACACAGATATGAGAGCCTAAAAATAATTTAGAAAGCTTTAATTAGAATATTCTTAAAGTTACATTTAAAAACAAAACAAAAAAACATTTTGCCCTTAACTTGTCTAAGCTAAGTACATTTCACTGTACTCTGAAATGAGGAGTTAAAAGTAACTTCTGTAGTTTAATGTTGGGACGTGAAGTTGTACTATTTGACAATTAACTTCATAATTCTGCTGTAAGAATCAGTAAAAGGACTTCGGTTTCCTCTTAAACTAAGATATTTACAAGGGTGAGCATGACTACAGCTAGGAAGGTGTTACTAAAAACTGTCCAGAATTAAATTTTTGAATACTTTCCAATACCAATTATCATATATTGGCTAGTAAAAAGTCTTTCTTCAGAGATGGAATTCCCTTCAAGTCAGTACAACTAGAGGGGATAATAACCTTCTGTTTTGGGATGGCTTTAAAAACAAGGCACTTAGGAGATGATTTGAGGTTCTTGTTTTCACAATGAAATCAATTCAAAATTGAAGACTTTTGTTTGTGTGCACTGTTCGATCTTCAGTTACAAACAGAAAGGAACCATAAGGGACTGGGCTTAAGTAAATAAACTGAGATGAACATGTGTGAGTCTATTCAAGGAAGGAAAAAGTGTTAATGAGCGTTATCGTGTCGAGTTCCTGCTCAGCTCTGACAATGGCCTTCCCCCCCACTTTCAGAACGTGATCTTCCAGTATGTCCTCCAGTGACTTTAGAACTCTGTAAACTTGCTACTGCTGTTTGTGTCTGCTAAAGCGAAAGACAGCCGGCGGGAGAGCAGGCAGCCAATTCGCCTTTAGGTGGAGCTGTTTCTCCTTGGATGATATAAAGGTTGCAAGTACTTCGTGTGCCGAGCAAGTGAAGTGAGAATGGACTGATGTGTGCTGTAATCCAGTAATAGATTTTAAAAAATAATTCACGGCTATCGCTGCCAAAGAAAGTAAGGTGTATCCTTATCTTTTAAGTGAACTAAATACTGATAAGGAAAAGCATGTATATAATAATATTTTGAAAAATATGCTAGTATATTTTGTGCAATTCAAGTCAGGGGTACTTCATGGTATGAAAAGAATGTGAACATTCCATGAAAGATAATGTTACACAGTTGAGCTTCTTCGTGCTATTTCCTATAGAGACAAAAAGTTTATTTCTGTGACTGAGATTGTTACAGAGAACTTCTTTGCTTAGTACTGCCTACTGCACCAACTCTGGCCAGTGCAGGTGCAGTAGGGTCTGTTCTGTCGTGCCTAGGATACAGTAAAAAATAGATTAGGCAAGTGAAGTACATACCAAAGCGCCCAAAGCTCTAACTGCAGGCTTGTTGGTTAGCCTCAAAACTACCATTTATTTAGATTATGTTGAAATAAAGTGCCAAATTTATGAAATGATTGATAATCTATTAAATGAACTTGAAATTACGGGGCATAAGAAAAGTTGGGTTATGAAATGAAAGGGAACCTTGCTTGAATTATTTACACTAAGATTACATCAGAAGTGAACTTGGTGACCAAATTCAGCCTTCAGGCTCAGTTTGCCTTTACTAAGGAATTCCCACACAGGACAGCGTTATGCTTAAGCTGCTGTCATCAGATTCTCTCTTCTAGATTTCCTCCCTTTACACTGGGTATTTTTACAAATGATTTTGCCCTTTGAAAAGTTTTTCAATCTAGACGGGCTCAGTGTCTCATCCTGAAATGTGATCTTTAGGAAAGCACTAGGCTGGGTGTTCCTGCTGAAAATAAGGATTACTTCATTTCTTCAGGTACAGATTACTTTAATTACTAACTTGTTCAACACAAGTTAGTGTTCCACTTGTTCTGTGTTTATTCAGATGAAAGAATGTGAAAGAACTCAATCTGTTTTCACTGAAAACTGTTAATAATCTTAATAATCTTAACAAACCAAATGTAGGTCACTAAGGGCTTTTTTTTTTTTTTTTTTTTTTTTTGAGATAAGTCACACAAGCAAGTTTACAAATTTCAGGTGAAAGATTCCCAAACACTTTTTGCTACACATATCACAGTGCCTGTATCTTTAAATGGCGCAGTTCAGCGGCATGCAGAAAGTAGTACCTGTAAACAGGGTTGGCTGTTCTTATAAAGAAAAAAAATTAAAAATAAAAAAATAATAATAAAAAAACAACCTTTATTTACAGCTTTCACTCTTCGGGCTGGCTGACATATGGTTGTTCAGTGCAGCAGGCACTAAATGTGTTCATTAGCCCTTTTAAGCTAGCTTGGAAACTTTAGCTGTGGGCAAACAGCCTGGCTGGATATATTGTATTTCTCTGCTGGTGAAACCAACTGCAGTTTGATGTTGGCAGGGAAGTGTTTGTAAGTAGATCAGAACCAAAAATGAGTGAGTTGGTGCTGTGTGACTTCAGAGTAGAAGGCACGCTGTAAGAGTTGTGTCCTAGGGACGCAGACAGCTGCTTGAATGAGGACTGCGAATTCCCTGACACTGCTGGGAGGAGCAGAACGGATGCAGGCAGTGCCATGCTACAGTGTTTGAAAGGAGCTAGAGAACTGTTTTGGATTTCCCAAAGGGAAATGCACCCCATACCCTCCATTTCTCTGCCAAACTATTTTTAATCATCAAAGATAGACCATTGGGGTAAAGGGTTATAGAAGAGCTGGGGATGAGGGGCTGTGTGAGTGGTTCCATTTGGTTATGTGGAAGGGGGAGTTGGGGCTGAATGACTGCAGTTACATGGATGCTGAACTAACACCTCCTCTTCCTCTCTTCACTGGGTTGAGGCTGTGGGAGCAGAAATTGGATTAAATGGGTATAGGAGCCACGCTAGAGGCAGGTGCTGGCTGTTGTTTCATTAAAACCCAGTAAGCACCGACACTTGGTGAGTTCATCCATTAGCGACACTGCAACTGTGACATATAGCCACAGCATTTCAACTGCTGAACTGATATAGTTTTATGTCCAAATATATGCACGCCTTTTAATAGTTCCAAAGCAACCCTGAGCACAATTTCCAAAGCTCAGCTTCTGGCAATGGTTTGTTAATATGTTTTCTAGTTTCTGAACTTTGGTTGTCTGTTCCAGCAGGCGCTTGGTGAAGTGCTGCCCAGTCTTGCCTTTTAAATTCAGCTGCCCTACAAGAAACAAAGGACTGGCTGCACAATTGGCTGACGACTTTTTGAAGGTGCCAGGGCTGGGTAACTTGCCACATTTCCGCATTCAGACTGAACTGAATCACACATGCAAAAATAAACATCTCTTGACATTTTCCTTTATAGCATGTTATAGCAACTTAATATCAGACAAATAGTCTCGTTTACAATCTATGTCCATGCAGGGTACAGGAAAAGAAAAATCTTTATATTTGCTCAGACTTGTTACAGTGTTTGAAAGCGTTTGATTTATGTAATTTACTTTTTACCCTTGTTGCCCTCTTAAACTGTCTTGCCAATTATTATCAAACTCATGGAAGAAAAAAATATATATATATGTATTGCCAAAGCCAAGAGTGTGGAGGAGTTGTATCACACTAATCTAAAACTTCTCAGTGCTCTTTGGAAACTTACATGTGGGAGGTATTTTTAGCACCTTAAGGCAGCCTGAACCAATATACACTGAAATAAATCCAGCATATGCTGGTACATAATTGTTATTATATATACTTTTCTGTATGTTGCAGTAAGTTCCTGTCTTTTCTGTCTGCTCCTGTCTTTTCTGGAGACCTCCTACAGCCTAAGCAAAACATTATTTCTGAATTTTGAAAGATCTCTGCAGGTTGAGATAAAGCTTTATTAGTTTCATTAGACTTTCATTATAGAAAATAATCAGAATCACATTAACAAATCCTCTTGTGTATAAATATTGCATCATAGCTGTTTGTTTCTTAGTGGCAACTTTCTTAAAGTTATGCAAGTGCAAGAGGTAAAGGAACATTTGCTGAGCAAAGGCCTGCCAGGCTCCTATTTATTTCCAGACAATTCTGAAATTCTTCCTTGCCTTTATTCATCTTTCCTGAATGAAGTAACTGAATAGTAGTTGCACCTGATGTCTGGCAGCATCCTGTGTGGTACCCAATAACTGCTGAGAGTGCAGTGTAATGCAAAGTGCTGCTGCCCAGACTCTGAGTAATGGGCAGAAATATAGACAATGACTCTTTAAATTTCTCTTTGAATGTACAGTAAAGGTAATATCCAAGAAATTCTCTAGGAAAATTGTATTAGCAAGGTACTTCTGTTTTTATGTTCCTACACAATTGTTACCAAAGAAATTATAAGGTGGCAAGATGACTTCTAACTTTCTAAAACATAGAACATTACTTAATCTTACCAGTAGTGCCGGTGTTGGAAACAAAACCTATCAAATAAAATACCCCAAAAATATTTTTGAGAGTGTGCCTGTATTTCTAATTAGTTAATACAGACTTACTTTTGCTACTTCAGGAGCAGTAAGAGCAGATCTATTCTTCATGCTTGAGTTTATAAGAGAAGGGATTTCATATCGGTTTGGAGATGGAAGGGATTGTTTTTGTGTGAGATTTTTGTCTATGATCAGTTGTTACTATCTGTTTTCTATCCAACTGACTGTATGTTAGCTGTTAATGTGCATATGTTGCTCCTGATATTGCCTTGCTGATATTCTATTACTAAGCAGCTCATATTCTCCTTGCTGTCACTTGAATTTGACTTTTGGCTTTCTCCAATAAGGAAACTATTTACTCTGTTTTAATATTGCTGTGGTAGAAACCTATTTCAAAAATGGTATGTATTTCTATTTGTAAAAATGAAATGATTCCAGAAGACAGCTAGATGCTCTTTGCCTAACATATGATCTGTCACTTGTTCTGCATCTTTTGTGCATGGATGGAACAGTTGGGGGGTTTCATTAGTACTGAATAGGATGCTGCACAGTTTCTAAGCCTCCTGTTAAGAGGATACAGCTGAAAGAAGATCTGCTTTTACTATAGTCATATCTCAGCAATTGTACTTTTTCTTTTTTTCTCTTTAATTTCTTTCCCAGAGTAGCTTACCTATATGTTTATGAATCTCACTTTTATTCATACATTGATAACTTCATCCTTCTGTGATTCAGATACTGATCTACTTAAATATTTCTTCTGTGGTCAAGAAAAGCCATGACTGACTGTAGCATGTTCAGCTCTTCGTATATTTTTGAAGTCTCTGATTGCTTTGGACAACACATCCTCTATTTCATGATGACATATATTTTACAGCTGTGGCATAGGGTGGGTGTAGAGAACACTTTAATAATATCAACTTTGGCTCAGAATCTCCAGAAGGAAACTAATTTATGTCAAATTAAATAGGAAGAGGAAAAACAACTTTATGGATCAGTGTGATTACATTTTAATGATGCAGTGATGGCTGGATACTTGTCTTCACTTCTTATTTTAATATTTTGAGTTTATTTATGGTTCTCTTCTGTCCTCATACCTTCTGCTGTCCAATTAACTTTTTCAGTAACAAATATTCAGGAAGTTTGAAAGTTAGATGAATGAATCTACTGTGATATATTGCTCTGGAACTTGATTGTACTGCTTTCTGCTTTCTTCAGGAAAAGAGATGAAGTAAGCAACAGGGTGGGGAGAAAGGGAGAAGAATCATATCCCAAATAAGGAATGAGTTTCTCTTTAGAGAAGTTATGTGAAGACTGCACTTTTTTAACCTTACCTTTCTCCACACCAGCACTAGTCTTCTAAGTTCTTAAGGACAGGAAGAGGAAGGGGAAAGCGATGGCTGAACTCCTCTTCCCTGCTCACGTGTGCCCACTCCGTATCTGTGTTCTTCTCTGTTGCACCCCCATTGTAGTACGTCCCTAACAGGAAGGAATAAGCTTTTTTGTTGTACTTAATTCTGCTTTTACTTTTGGTTCTCTATGGAAATTGCAATGCTTTCATCCCCAGGTTGCACAGAGGCTTCAGGAAGGTGTACGGGAGAACTTAGAAGACTATTCTACTTTCAGATTATTACTCTCATTGTTTAAGTTTCAGTCACGTAAAAACTGAATACTCACTTCAAAGTATGAAAGAACACCCATAAATGAGATACTGGGTGTTTGCTAATAAAAAGATGAATCCCACTGAATTTTCCAATAGCAAGCAAGCCACAGAGACAGTTTCTCTCCCAGCATGCATAGGACCTGTTACTCTGGCCTTTTTGCTGCTCTTTATTATCCATACAAACGCAATTGCACTTCTGTATGCCCTTCTGTTATAACCAATAAATTCAGGTATTTTGGGATTAATTTTTCCACAGGGTATTGCAAGGGAAAGTAAAACATGTTGAGAAAAGAAATCAAGATAGTACAGGAGTCTCAGACTAAAGGAATCCTGTTTTCCTTTTTCCATTTCCTGGAAGATTAAGGTACATCCTAAAATGCTGCATGATACTGATTTCATACCTTATTTGCTTAGTACTTCTGAAAGCATGGTTAAAGGGAATCTGAAAAATAAGTTAGAATGTCAGCACTAAATTGGTATCTTGTTGACCAATCAGTTGTATTGGTCACCCAGTTTGTTCTATTAATGTATGCCCTAGCTGTGAAACAGAAATGATATTAATTACTGGGAAGTAAAGAAACTGGTCTATGTAACACAAACATCTTTTTGGTGGACACTGATCATCAGCAGAAGTAGACATCTGTGTCAAATCATTTTGGGAAGAAAAATGCTGGTAAGTACTCGAAGCCAGAGCTAATCCTGAGAACTGTTATAAGCAGAGCTCAGTTATAATTAAAGCAAAAAGAAAGTCTTTTTTTTTTTTTTTTCCCCTAGAAAATTTATAAGACTACTTCATGATAGCCAGTCTAAAAATCTTCAATATTTAAAAAGCATTCATTTACATTGTTGTTACCATGCAGAAAGTCTTTTTTTTTTTTTTTTTTCCTAAACTGTTATCCTTTTTTATCTAATGAACAATTATATAGCAGCTTAAAATAATTTTGGTAAGAAATCAAATTAAAACTTGGTTATTTTAGCAGACAGAAAAGTGCACTTCTTATTACTACCTCCTAGATTCAATGGATGTGAACAGTGCTTGTCCTTGAGCCACCCTGTTCAGAACCTTGCAGTTTTCCCTGTAATTCTGTAATCCTTCAAGATATGGGACTTGTTTTTTGTATTACAGATACTGAGCAACCCACAGATGTTATACCTCTTAAGCTGTTAGTTATTACAGTGTTCTGGTATTTTATATATTGAAAACTATCAGACCTTAATAGGAAACTATTATAATAGTTAAGAAACGGATCGAGTTTGATTATCAATAATATATTAATAATCAATTAACACAGCAAACATTTTATTAAAATCTAGGGAAATAATTTTGGAGACATTTATTGTTCTTCCTAATTTTTAAACTATCCCAGTATGAGCTCAGTTTTTATATTTAGATCCTGCTGCTTTGAAGTAAGTCACTGGAGTATTACATAGGTTAATTAAAATAAAGACGAGAAAATGATTTTTGTCCTGAAGTTGTACTTCAGATATAAGCCCAGCACAAAGCCGTAAGTGGAATGTAATTAATTTCTCCCAAGGTAGAAGATGCATCTTGTTTTCTGACAGATTCTGACAGATTCGTACAGAAAAAATGTGTCACAGTATGTCAGCAGGCATTGCATTTCTCTTAGTGTGCTAAAGTGTTCTGAGATCACTTTGATACTGGCTCACATGGTGGAGTGACAATGTCACTGCTTTGGAGTCTTGATCAGATTTGGAGTGGACTCATGCTTGCTTCCTGAAGCAGTGGTCAAGCAGCATCCCCATGGCCAGAGCTGCTATGCTTCTTGTTGGGCTGCTGGTTCTGGAAACGGCTGGTGCTGAGTGGAGAGGCCTAATGTTGCACATGTTTCCCAATGAATTTTCAAAGTATTCTGGCAAAGTAGTAAAATTTATCAGACGTTGTGTCAGACGAGGCTTCATCATTTACCCAGACAATATTGGTATATGTCAGAACTTCATTCTTCTCTCATTCCTCATCTTCCATATTCATGTGGATAGGAGTAAATACACACACATTAAATACATGCACGGGCTCTCTAAACTTGAAGAATTTTCCTGACTATTTCTGTCTTGCCTGAGTGATGCAAAAGAAAAACTGCTTTAGCTTTGAGTAAACATTTGGACAATGTTCCTTTGACACTATACCTAAATCCTTGAGTAAATTCAAAACTAATGTAGAAGTGCCATTCTATTGGCAGTATGAGACATTGAATTTCTCTCTACTGAATTGTTGAACTGTCTGAACTTATTAATTTCCAAGGATGTTTTGGTTGATTATGGATGCTGTGACAGCAGAAAAACAAAGAAATTAAGCAGAAAATCTTGTTGTGTTCAAATAGACATAAAAAAAGTCTTTGTTAGTCATTTTTCCCCACCTTTTTCATAGAACAGGCACAGTAAAGGAAAATTGATCATGAGAGTCTTCATGAGTATGTATGTGTAGCTGTTGCCTGGAATTACTCTCTGTGTGGTGTTAAGTAGCTGAGGAGCTGGGATCTAGTAATGTAGGTCTGTGGCAGTTAAGAGCCAGCTGTGACAACACTGCTAAGCTGGATTTAAGAAAAAGAGTCAACTTCATTCCTGATAGAGGTATCTACGTCTGTTCTTCCAGACATGGCTATGGTGTATTACTTGATACATTTGAATTTGTAGACATGGGCTATTGAATTTATAGTTCAAAATAACGTCCCACTGAGGAATAATGGCCACAAATGTATGGCAGTGCTCTCGTATCCAGAGTCCAGATGAGCTGCCTGCCTGAGCTACAGCGCTCTTGTCTTTTAGTAGTTACAAAGAATGAAAATCTCTTTAACCTCAAAAACTTGCAGTTTCAATTCATTTATTGTACTTGTTGCCTTTAAAGGATGGCTCAAGATTACTTAAGAGGAAAGACTACACTGCATCAGCTGAGACAGATTTTAGATGATGACATACCTTTTCTATTAGGTGGTAACACCTGTTGACCTTTCCCAATATTCTTACTTGCAGGAATTTTTTTTTTTTTTTTTAGCATGTCACTGTGCTTTGCACAGATCTGCTGTTGTTTCATGTTACACCACTTGTAGCTGTAGTGATCTATCTTGCTGGGAGATTATGCACAGGTAGAATGCTAAGCAATTTCTGCTGGCTGTCAGAGTTAATAATTTGTTCCATTTTGTCGTAAGGATAAATCTGATTTCGGTGAGTTTCTTAGAAAGCTAAGTGTAGCAGAGAAGACAAAGAATTTGGTGGCAGGTAATAGTATAGTGCTTTATCCCTGGGGAAAAAAAAAGAATATTTCTTCAGCAGATGATGTTCTTAGCTTCAAAAATGTGTCTATTTTTTATTAAACAAACAAACAAACAAAAAACCACTATTTGACATCCTCAAATTTTATGAAGTTTTCTTGTTTTTGTGAACTGATATATCCATTTTGTGAGAAATCCCATTCTCCAAAGTAAGATATGAAAATGTGTTCAAAAGCTGTTGCTGCTTTCCCTTGTTAAAAACAAAATTGTTTTTTTGGTTTTTTTTTTTTTTTGGGGGGGGGGGGGGGGGGGGGGGAGAGAGAATAATGACTTAGAATCTAATCCTACAATCATAGGTAGAATCATAGAATCCTCAGAGTTGTAAGGGACATTTAAAGATCATCTCCCCTGCTATGTGCTATGAATAGGGACATCTAGCTGTAGGTCAGGTTGCCCAGGGTCTGAGTCAGCCCTACCTTGGAAGTCTAATGCAAGGTTTTAATTGTTTCATTGTTTAATTGTTTCAAAATTCTTGTGTAAATCAACTTTCAACTTTTTCAAGCAATAGGGAGAAATATTTCCAATCATTGAATATGTTTCCTTAGAAGACTTGCTGTGTTTCCTGCACAGTATTTCAAGGGTTCCTTAATGGAGACTCTTGCCCAAGAAAAAGTATCTCTATCACCTCTACTTTCCCACCCACTTATTTGCAAAGTTATTTGCCCTGTTGTCTTTAGGGGCATTTTGTTGTTGTTCTTTATATTTTCTTGCTTTTTTTTTTTTTGGGGGGGGGGGTTCAATATCACACGTGTTAAAAACCCAGACGGTTCTCTGAATGTCTGCCAAGCCTACTAAATTGCTCTGATGCTCAGAACAGAAGATATTATGGTAGCTTTTGGAGAATTAGCTGGAGAGGAGTGTTGCTGCAATTTTTTCCTGCGGGATATCAAGATGATGGAGTATTCCATGCGACCACATAGAGATACAAGCAATTTCTAGTTTAATAATTGCAGTGCAGAATACTGAGTGTGCAAAGACATGTCATGTTACAAAGTCAAACTAAAGTATATACAACTGGGAAGATTTCGCTTTGGAAGTTGTATTGAAAAAGAATCACAGAGATTTAATTTTCTATAGATGTTTGTATGCTGATAAAGCTGTATGAAAAAAGCAGTAATAAAGGTGAAATTTTGAACTGCGATGGTGACATCTGAATGAAGCAGCGATTTTTAGGCATGATCACATATCATAATAGAAATATTCATATATCCATGAAGCCTATAGTAATTATTCAAAATTTGGTAAAAAGTTAATGAATCTCCATGAGTAGTTAGATTGTGCATGTCTTCAATATTAATTGATTTATTTTTTTTTGCTTGCTTAATGGCATTGGACATTAAGCTCATGTTTTCTGGTAAGAAAACTTCATAATCAAATATTGCTGAAAGATAGAAAAGCTTAATTGGATAGTAAGAATGACGGTGAAACAAGTTAATTCATTAGAAACAATGTCAATTCAGTTTATTTTCATTACAAAGTTATACAGAGATTCATGATCCTACTGTCAGTAGGTGTTTGCATTTGAAATTTGAACTATATTTTTGTTGATAAGCTAGCACAGCCAATGTGAGCTTTTCATTACTAAAATTAGCTGTAAATGCAAGCGCTTTCCAATCTCAATTCAGTATTGGAGACATAATGGAGTAGAGGTGCATGAATGCATGATTATTATATATTTTTTTAACCTAGTGAAGAGTATGTGTTCATGTTTAAATGCAATGAAGTCATTCCCCTTGTTGTCACTACTTCATTCTTAGTTGAGTTGAGCCAAGCTCTATGTCAGAACTTTGGGATGTTTCCTTATCTCCTTGTTTCCTTTTAGATGTTTCCGCAGGCAAGTATAATCCACTGGATTGTCTCAATTTTTTTATGAAGGCTAACACCTTCAAGGTTTTTAGCTTGGACCATTAAATGTTAATTGAATATCATACCAAAAGACTGCTGGAATATTTGTAGATAGATTTGAGACTTCCATTTTTATGTAATAAATGTTTTTTGTTTTGTTTTTTTTTTCGCAGTCCCATATGCTGTGTTAATTCTGAATAGCAAAAGGCTTTATAATGCTTTTATTTTTGTTTTGAAGACATTAAGGAAAGTGTCTGTTGCTCTGACAAGAATTTTATATATGAATTACACTATGGGAGTTGTCACTTAGGAAACATTGACACAAAACAAACATTGCTGTATGATAGATAATTTTTTACATAAATATTACCAAATGCCTTAGCAAAGTCTTTTGCTCTTAAAATTAATACCAGCTTAATCATATACTGCTTTATTATTCAGTCTTCGTAAAAAACACTTTGATTCTTTATGCATTTATGCACATAATTTTTATATTATAATATAAACTTGATTTTTCACATATATCTCTCACATATATTCTCTTCTAATGTATAATTAAATTATTATCAAATATAATAATTATATATATATTTTCTACATATTCATGCACATCTGGCTATACAAAATTCATTCATAGTATTTATTCTGGATGTTATAGTGCTATTCTCTCTGTTTTCTTAACAACAGAAGCTAAAAAAGCGAGCTTTGTTAGAGTTATTTCTGTATCACGCACCAGAATTTCTCAGCACTTTAACTATGTCCTCATAAATTCCAAGGCAGTACTGATTTCATCCAGAGTTTGTATAAACATAAGATATGACTAATGTTTTGTTAGCTAGAACACATTATTAGGATTCATTGTTGCTTATTACTTCTGTGTTAGATATAGGAAAGTAAATAAAAAGGTATAAATTAGAGCAGAAAGACTGAGATAGAAAAGATGATATATGATATATAAAAGATGATAATAAAGCTGAAATGCATTAAAGCTAGTACTTGCAAACATTTAGTTGCCTGAAGTTGGTTTGCTGTGTTGTTAAATGATGTCATGGATTGTTGTCTTGTCTAGGTATCCAGTATGGCTTTTTCAGTGATTGAGATGGGCAGTCAACACAATTATGTCCTCAAAACTTTAAGT
Organism: Perdix hodgsoniae; assembly: GCA_035772895.1. Lineage (NCBI taxonomy): Eukaryota > Metazoa > Chordata > Aves > Galliformes > Phasianidae > Perdix > Perdix hodgsoniae. The sequence continues at coordinate 16,559,591 of JAPSGF010000012.1, read as the reverse complement.
CACGACTTTGCAGCAAAGGCTTATATAGTATAAAATATGTATCTCCTTCCAACTCCTCTGATTCTGTACTTCTGTGGTGTCCTCTGTTAGTTCTACTTCCTCTGAGTTTCACCACATTTCCCTTGAGCTTCTCCCCTCCTTCATTGCATTTTTTTTTTTCCCACTGAAGTTCTGTGGGGCTGCCTTGCTCTTGTGCCTCTGTTTTGCTTTCCTTTCATGACCTTGATTTATTTTGCTGCGTACATTAATGTTTCCCTTTGGTACTCACCAATGGGGTTAAAACCCCTGACTCCCTGCTTTTCTTCTGAATCCATTCTTTCCCTACTCCCGAGCACAAGAATATTCGGAGTGGGAAGATAGATAGCAAGTAAACTGATGAATGACAATTTTATAACCTTCTCCCCAACCTAGAACTCCCAAGCTATGAATTTTCCCCAATGTGTCAGGCAGAAATGAAGGCTATTGGAAGATTTTAAAAGGTATGTAGTAAAAAGAGTAAAGTAAGTAACCTCCAGGGGAGCTTCTACTATTGTATCTGTTTCAACAGAACATTAGATCTTGGAAGCTGTACTTCTAAAGCTTTCCTTGGAAAACAACTTACTTTTATTCTTTCAAGAACTTGATGCCCTCAGGATAGAAACCAACACTGTATAATGCACTCACTCCATGCAGCAGTCTCATCCCAGGGAGAGGTGTTACACTTGGCTGAATTCTTCACATATGTGCAGCAATACCTATTTGCTGGACTGTTCCTCCTGATTAGTAAATAGGAATTTGTACAGCTGTTGTCTTTTCTTAAGGCTCTTTTTCTTAACCTTACGAATGTACTGAGCAAGCATGCTGATTAAGTACAATATTTTGTCAGGGAACAATATGAGGTCTTGGATGTTGTATTACATCTTCTGTATGGGGAGTTTTATGTAAACTTTTGGCATTTCCAAGTAGAACACTGGTGCTGCTGTACAAAACAGTTCTCGTGCACTGGAAATTTGGTAAATCTCTTGCTGTTTTTTTCCAAGCAATTTCTAGGTATGATTAGAAATGCTCTAGGGAAGCCAAACAGTCTAACAACACAGTTGATTTTGTAAGTTGTAATTAGAGGCAGTCTAATGGTGAGACTCTAGGATTTTAAGGGGCAATGCTCAGGAGTACTGAGTTGTTTAGAAAGATGTCTCCTTTCTTGAGAGAATCACTGTGTGGTGAGGCCTCAAATAGAAAAGCTTTATGACCATAGTAGTGTCGCTGTTGTGTTAATTCTTCTTGCTAGGGGTATCCCAGATGTAGATGCCTAGTATAAAAACATGGTAGAATGAGTGCTTTTCTTTCATGCTGTAGCAGAGAGACAGCATTTGACCCTACTATTTCTAATTTCTAAGCATATGGAAATGAATTTGGGATAACTTTTGTGAAAAGAACATTTCAAACACCTTTGGTTTATCAGTTTCAGAATGAATGATTTTTTTTTCACTGATGAATAATTGTGCGTGTTTCAAACTGGCATGCATTTGAAATGGAAATAACAAGAACCTTTCTTCGTAACTGTGCAGCATCTGACATTTCAAGGAGATGTTCTAAGAACATCTTACAGTAGTAAGCATAAATGTTTTTTTCACAAGATTTTAATTACAGTATAAAAACTGAATCTTGTTAATATGTAAGCTGTTTCTTAAAAAGGTTTCAGTACTGTATTTTTGTTTCAGAACACGTGAGGTTGTTTTGCTCTTCCTTTGCATTTTCAAATGATTGTAGTGGATTACATAAAAATAAATATCAGCAGTTTGATTTAACAGAAAAAGGAATATTAGGCAAACAAAACATTGAAAATCTTAGTATCATAGCTCTTTTTATGGGCCATTTTATATTGTAAGATGACATAGTTATGAAGATAATTTGGTGTTACTCAATGATCCAATGTATTTCATCCCATAGTTGTACTTGAAGGCACCAGAAAATAGTTTCGTTCTTTGATTTCAAGGAACTCAGCTTTCTGGTGAGCTGTCCTGCTTTTATTCTGCAGTCATACTTTTTTTTATATCTTAGAACTTCCTCTTTTAGTGTGTGCATTCAAAAACTTAGCCAGTCATTTCTCTGGCTTTTATGATGTGTGTTGCATTCAGAACATTTTTCAAGGATGGACTTCAAAGATGGGGAAGAGTTGGCAAAAAGAATAAAGCTTCCTATCTTAAATAGAGAAAGGCAAAGCTAATACTTTCTGATATATCTGCTGTTCATTAAGCAAAGTTAGATCATTTCTCTATCTCTGCCTTAACTTTCAGTTAGTTTGGTCTTTTTTCCATTATGTCATCCATTAAAGAGCTGTTATATGCATCTGGTCATTTAGAGTAATGAGTTTATATTTTTTGTCTTGCTTCATGATCTGCGTGATATTAATGTCTTTTTAATCACTCATGCATTGTTAGGTTATATCTTTTTCTCAAAATGCTCAGGGGACAGACTTTTATTTCTGTTGTATATTCTTTGGTAAAGAATAGGGGTATATTTCTAACAGTAAAGGATTTATTGTGAGGCAGGCTTAGACATCTGGCTGGTAACATTCACAGCAAGCTGTGGGACACAATCCTAAGCAGAGTTCATACTGGTTTTAGTTTTAATATTCTTTGAAATTCTGAGCAAGGTGATGGGAGAGGTAGGGTTATAGGAGGTAAGAAACAAGGATTTGCATGGGAGAATAAAAATAATGTGGCAAAAAAAAAAAATCCAACAAAACACTAGAGAGGCTAATATCTAAATATACAAAATTTAATAAATCATAGCTGTTAAAATAGTACAGTACATCCATACTCAGCTGATGATTATGTTAAAATCAATAGTGGCTGCTAAAATAGACTTAAAAATGAACATTTTTAATAATAGTTCTGTGTGCTGTAGACTTATATCATCTTTCCTACCAAATTTTCTTTTTATGGAATGAAAGATAAACTTTATTTTATTCTTTCTCCTCATGTGGTTGTCAGTTGCTGTGATGTGTATTTTCTTGAGGGGAAAAAAAGAAAAATAAAAACAAAAGAAAAGATGTCGAATTAATTTAATCAGGCCAGAATGCCCGCTGGCTTTTTTTCAGAGGATATTCTAGAATAACTCCTTTGCTAACGCTTTTTTCCTGATACTGTTTTCATTCCATATGCCACACACATGTTGTCTAGGAATAACAAAATAAAAGAAAAAATAGAAGACTTGAAATAAAGGAAGACTTTGTTGTGTGTTCCTGCATGACTGCTTTGCTCAAGTGCTGAAGGCTAAGGCCATGCTTCTGAAGTGCCTGGTACTTTTGAATGTCTGTTTAAATACTGAAGTAACACCCAATTCATAAGGCTTATTCTGCACATGTGAAAATACAGCCCTTAAAATGTCTTTCAGTTTGGATATCTGCAGTCAGTAAGAGTTTTTGAAAACTGATTCATCTTCAACTTTTTCCTTTATAACTATTTATATTTTATGTTTATATTTATATTTTTAACCTTATAGGAGATCTCTAATCATTGATGTTATGGAAATATCAATGTTGTCCTGCCTTAGGGCAAGACTGTTCTTGCTAATACATGAGTAATTGTATAGTAAATAAACATCCAAATGTTGAAAGCATTTTTTTTTCATTATTCCTTACTCCACTTTCTTATTTTCTTATTCTTTCTTTTCCTTGCTTTATCTTGGGACAGAAAAAAAAAAAAAAAAAAAAAAAAAAAAAAAAAAAGAGGATAATCAGAACACCCAAAGGGATGAAATAATGGTCTTGATGGGAAGCTTACAAGCTTTGAGACACTGCTGTTGTATTAATGCAGATTCCTGTCTTGCAAAAACCTCCATGCCATGGAATCTAAAGCGCTGCAGTAGGCTTCACTTAGTTCTAGTTCAGTTTACAGATGTGGAGCAACCACGATAAAATGATAAAATTTTATTTTTAAGCAAATGTTTATTCATGAAGATCCCATTTTTCTGCTGGTCCTGTCTGGCTGACTGGTCTCTCAGCAGGTTGTGTAACAAACGCCACATGGTGGGGAAGCAGGCACAAAGCAGCAGCACTAAGGCATCTGTTACACAGTCAAAAGAGAATTTAAAATACAGCTCAGCTGGAAAGAAGAATATATTTTGTAAAGACTTCATTATTCTTTCACCAGTTTTAATAGAAAAGGGAATAAACTTGCTTACTGATGGCAATAGATTATTTCTGATTGATGCTACAGCAGGTTTTTGCATGCAAAACAATTTAAGAAAACTGCTGTCTGTTAAAGAAGTGAACCTTATTTAATACTCTGTCCTATAGAAATAAATTGGGATGAAAGATATATGCAGTATAATGAGAACTGAATAGCTTCCCATGCTAGTGCTCTGTGAAAGCATGCTGTTTTCATCTCTCTCTCACTACTGACACACAGATTACTTCTGATACCTTAAGGGAGTTAGTTCATGAAACAACTTGTTTAGAATTCTGGACATGTGAGTCTGTGCATATATATATATATGTGTGTGTTCTGAGTTATGTGAAAACAACTTTGTAATGCTGTTATTAAAATAATGTACATGCACCTGGAATTGCATAAAATCAGTAAAACATGGCACCATGAGCTTATCTGGAGTCAAAAATATTTCATAATAAAAAGTGTAAGTTAACTGGATATAAGACCAATAGAATTTCAAGAACAGTTCTGCGGAATGTTCCTCGAGAAAAAGTTTTTTACATCTCATACAGTTTGAAAATAGATTTAAAGGTGATCACCTTGGGTTGCAGTAGTGCTGTGCAGGGAGAGTGTGGATCCTCTGCAGTGAAGCCAGCTTTCTCTTTCTTTATGGAGAGATGAAGTCTTTAATATTCTGCTCTATATACTTACACCTTCTGAATTACCTGTCAGAAATTATGGATAAACCACTTTGTACAGTGGAAGCAACTGTTCAGTAGGATCCTGCAGAAAACTGTTATATTTGGTTGGCTGAAGTCAGCTTGCTAAACCAGTCACAGAGCACAGTGCAGAATCTGGTGGTCAGGTTTTTATGGGCTTGGTTCTGGAGTGTGGCTGTACTGGTCTGATATGAGTCTCCAGAATCCTGGGTTTTCCCTTACAATGTTTAACTACTGGAAATAGCCAAACACATCACAAACAACTCTGTGCATCCTGTTCTGCTCCAGGACAGATGTTCTGCTTAAATGTTACCATGGCATGTTCTTTCATGAGAGGCCCACTGATGTTAATACACATACTTAATTCTTTCTGTTCTTCAATGAAACCTTCCTAGTCTTATTATTTGTGCATTTGTGCACTTTAGTGTTTTCTTAACCTTATGATGGTGATGACACTTTACAGTTTTTCTTAGCTTGAATGGTAAGCACTTAGCCACTGAAAAAGGCTAGCCAGGTGATACAGCTACCTCCTTAGCAGGAAAGACAGTTTTTTGGCTTCTAATAAAGCTGGATTCAAACGTTAACTGTAAAGCGTGTTAATATTTGAAGGAGCTCCAAAGCTCTCACATGATGCTAACCTGCTGTAAAGTTTTCTTAGAGTTTTTATGTCTAAAAACAGTTAATTAGTTTTTCTATGCTGTTTGCTAATTCTGAAATTCTTTAAATACTTTATTTGCATCATTAAATAAATTAATAAATAAGCAACTTCTAATCACTAATGAAATCTCTGTTATCCAGGATTTGAACACAAATATTCAGAATGTCCCTCTGAATAAGTTCATTTTGTGAATATTCCTTCTTTTCCAACAATATAAATGAGGAGATAATGTCAGTGGAACAGGAAATTATCTCAGGTTAATAAGTGTCTCCTGCTACTTAAATGTCAGGGCAAAGCTGAAGATTTTATGGATAATAAAGTTGAGGATATTTCAAATCCACTGAGTAGTGAAAAACAGTGGTCACTTCTGACAATTACTTTTACCATTCATCTAGCCACTTTGCAATGAGCTGATATCTGAACTTGTTTAAATCCTTATCATAATACAGTAAGAGATTAACATATTTTGTCTGTATCATTTGAGAATTAAAGGTTAGAAGTGAAATAGAATATCAGAGACCTATTTTGAAAAGTTAAGTACTCTTAGGGTTGTCATTAAAATAATAACTGCTTAAACCACTTATTGGGATCAGCCTGCAATAAAGCAGTTTATAAAAAATAAAAATAAGATAAGGGCGGGTGTTGGGGAGAGAGGCTGAGATAAGGGAGATTGATGACACAAGAAGCATCCACCTGAATTCAGAGGTATTACAATGGCAAATGGAGCTCCTGGTCAGCACATACTGGGAGCCCAAAACACGGAAATGATTAAGGAATGGGGAATGGATATTAGGAAAGTTTTATCTTAAATGGTTGCTCATGGTTTTGCTTAAGACAAACAAAAAACCTTCACTGAACCGAATATCCAATGTGAGTGTTCTATTATAAGGTGTTTCAGAGCTTTGTGTTTTAAATTGGGAAATCTTTAAAGAAAAAGAAAAGCTTAGAATCATTGTATCCGGTCATGTGATGCTAATGTGAATTCTCTGTTCTCTACTCTTCCACCACAGGATAATATGGAATAAGAAAGAGAGGTGAAATACCATTTTCAGGAGAAAAGTCTGGTAAAAATAGGAGCTTAATTTTTTTATTTTTTTTTTTTACAGGACGTATCCAGTTGTCCTGACCAAATTGGGACACCTCATCTCATGACCTGAGAGAGGCTTGTAGGACCTGGGTATTTCATTAACTGAAACATTCTTGGAAAACTATCACTTCAGTTTGTTTCCAAGGGTTGCACACCAGCACAAAACATTGATACTTCTCTGCATTTTACCATCCAGTTTCATTAGAAATACAAAGATAAAGCCTTGAAGCTTCAAAACTTTGGGTAGATTGTTGGCTTATTTGGAAGAAAGCTGTTTTTTCTCTGCCACCATGGTTTTTTTATTTTTTATTTTTTCTTTGTAACCAACATGTTATTAATCTCCAATAGTAACGGGGCCTTCTCTGACCATTACGGCTATTCCATATAGCTGTGAGAAGTACCCAGATGATCCCAATATTATAGAGCCAAGACCATAGAGCAGGCCTGGAAGAACACTGAAGAGAAGCTTGCTGCAACTTACCTTTTCATAGGTGAAGTTTTTTGTTATTTTAAGAAAACCACATTTGTGAAACTGCTGGACTATTTACAAATCATTTATAGTAAGCAGAGAAGAATTTACTTCTGTTTTTCTCCAGTTAGGCTTGTGGTTTATTTAAGGACTATTTGCTTTTATTTCAGTATAGTTCCCCATTCTCCTCTGTGTGTCTTGGGTATGTGCTTGCACATTCACTGTGCTAAAAGGAAAAATTTACTGATTGATCTTTTGTTCCCACAAACATGTGTTTGTGGGAACAGGAGAAATTTGTGGGAAAATCATTGTGCACTGAGTAGCTACCTGGGTTCCATTCTCTGTTCAGATTAAAAAATTTTGTCCAGGCTTTCCTTTTGTGAACCTAAATGCTTGCTTTTGGAACCTTTACAGGCTTAAAATCTCCACAATGTGCAATTAGCAGATGGGTGAGAAAAAAATCGTTTGTAAGAAGTGGTCTTTTTTTTGTCTCCATTTCCCTTCTGCATACTGTGTTATGCCTTGTGATGATAAAATTTGATGTTTGTGCTTCCTAATTCTTTGTTTTGTGATTCCGAAGAGCTGCTGTGAGTGTTTAAGATACCTGGCTCGTAGCGATTTAACAGTGTGTGATGTTAGTTGCATACTGTTAGTCTTCACATTGTGATAGTAACACACGCTGTAAGCTGATCAGTGATGCTTTCCCTGTTACACAGGCCGATCTTGGTGAAGTTATTCAGACACACCAAATTCTAACATAATTAAACAGATCATATATCATATTTTGAGATGACTTTAAAGGGCAAACTGAATGACAGTGTTTTGTTTATGACCTTTTAATCCTGTCTACAACAAATTAAATTTTGTCTACAGAAAATAAATTTATAAAGATGATGAAGTGTCTTATGGAAAGAAAATCCATTAGAAAGTCTTGTGTGTGTTGTGATAAAAATAGCTTTGTAAGCTTCACGGCAATTTAGCGCTAGATCTAGTGAATTCATTTGTGTTTGTGGTGTTGGGAAGTGAAGGATAGACAAGAGACTCTTCATTTGATCTCACTGTGAAGAATTATCGATGTGGATAGACTTGAAAGTCCAGCTGATGTATCATATTTGCTCATTCTGGCATCAGTTTGTAAATGCAACCCCTCAAAACAGATAAACAAAACTAGTAAAGCTACAATTATTGCTCCCTTTTTCAGGCATTTACTGAAGCAAATGCTTATCTTATAAAACTGTAATTGACAGTTACGGAACCGTTGTAATAGATTAATTCTTGGCTTTGGAGGAAAAAGCAAGATCTGTTTCATAAGGATATTAATAAGTACAGTTGAATCGATACTGCTAAGCAGTAAGTTTTTATGCAGGTAATACAGACCATAAAGAACAAGCTGAAAATCACAGCTGTGCAAGGCCAGAAATGAGTGGATGTGAAGTAGGAGTAAATGCCAGTTTTGCAGGTTCCCGAGCTTCTCTGTTGTAGCAGCTTCTGAAACAGCTGATAGATGAGAACTTTCTTTCTGCATTTAATGCTGTCTGGAGCTTTGCAGCAATGAGTGTGTTCAGCTTCCAAGCACTACTGATGAGACTGAAATGTTTTTTGATTGTTAGCCTTGAAGTGAGAGCTCTGAATTCACAGGTGCCCACTGATATTTTGTTTCCTGTGATATTTCTCTACTTTTCTGGTAATACCAGAAAATCTCTCAGCTTTTCTGGTTCTAGAATAACTCTCTTGTCACAATAATAAACACTTGAAAAACATTTATGGAATATGATGCTATTCACCACAGTACTGGTTTGAGAATTCTCTGTGTAAAACATTTTGTCAAAATATGAACGAATAGGTTCTCTAAACACGACAGTGGTAACAGCAAAAAGAAGCTTGAAATAAAACCATTATGGAAAATCTATTAAATTTTGTGTAAGTAAAATGAACTGCTGTGAGTAAAAACTATGTATAGGCCCTACATTCTTGCCATTCTTAACATATTTAAAACTTCTTTAATAAAGGAAGTTGTTTGTTTCTCCTTTTTTTTTTTTTTTTTTTTTTTAGTAATCGGAGCTTTAAGTGACTTAAATTCATTATTTTTGATGATAGAAAGGACTCCAGATTTCATGGATGATTTCACTGTGGAGAAAGTAGAGTGGCCTTCATAACAGCCTGCGTGTGCATGAGTGGTGATATAGTAGTAAAGTTCCTGTAAATTAATTCCCTTGATTGTAGCACCATGTATTAGATCCAAGATCCAAGGTGATTTTTTTCTTTAGCATATCCCTCCTGATTTGCATCATTTATCTACAGCAATAAATAAGCCTATGCTTTGAAAAAACAAACAAACAAAATTTGTGCTCATCTAACTACTGCCCTGTCTTATTATTAGATGTTGGGAATGGAAGAAGTCTTTTTCTCTTATTTTAGAAAGAATGAAATCACGCTTTCCTGGCTAGTAGTTCTTCCAATTTGTATTCACTGTAGCAATAGTGAAACTTGTTTAATAAAACAAAAGGGGCTTGTAGAATATTCCCAGAAGTAAATTGGCTTTTGGTATGCATGACTCCATTTATTTACCTCTGGACTGTTGGGGAATGGTTGGGAAATTCATTTCAATAAAAAGCATTACAGATTGAATAGTAAACATCTCTTTAAAAATTTAAAATTTAAGTGTGTATCATTGGGGGAAAAAAAATTAGGACCAGGACTGTTGTGTGACATTTGTGTGAAAAGTATATTATTAGATAAAGTGGATAAAGAAGAGACAGCTCAGGGGAGATAGAACCTTAAGAAATTAGAAAAAGATTTAACACTAAGATACTTTAAGCAAGTGCTTAGAAGCTCAGAGTCATTCAGAATCTGATTTAGCTAAAGAGAAATTGAGCATTTCATTGGTCTTGCTGGAACTTGTTTTTTTTCCATTTATATAGAAAAACATTAAAATTAAGAACTGATATGAAAAATCATCAGGAACTTCATGTGTATTGTTTCTTTCTTTTTTTATTTCTCCTTTAATCATCTTGGAAGTAGGTAGAAAATTGGAGCATCTCTTCTTTTCCATTTTCCTACTTGAAGGCCATTGATGCCTTTTTTTGTGAGAGTTGTATTTCCCATGATCTGTGAAACATACCATTCAGTATGGATCAAATGAACATTATAGTTCCTCCTTTTATTTTTGTTCTGTGAATGTGAAGTTAAAAACAAGATATTCTGCACAATCCAAGTGGGCTTTAACTTAGTGCATAGATGTTGAGTTTTCAGAAAGGGCACAAAAACTGTGACTACTTTAGTCCTTTCGTGTAATCTTTTTTAAATCTTTGGTAGACAAATGGCTTGTTACACCTGGGAGTGATGGGCCTTCCACACAGGTTGAGAGGATGCACTAACAGATTTGGCACTAATAGCTTCAGTAGAAATGCTATTTCAAAGGGCTATTTCAGAGCTAAGTGCTTCAGTCTGAGCGGAGAGGGGACCTGTTTTGATAGTAATAGCATATGTGCTTACTGATCACATACTTACGTTTGTGAAGTATTAGCACGAATAAATTTCCTTGTATTGAGTCTGACTACTTGTTAGAACAGAATGCATTCCTGGCTCAGCACCATGACTGTTCCATGTATATGTTGGTCTTTAAGTGCTCTGTCACTTTTTAAATACACGATTCAATACAGTGGTATAGGAAAAAAAAAAAAACCAAACGGAAAAAAACCCCGCCCACAATCATACTGAACAATCTCAATAGCAATTGTGAATTAAATAACATCAGTAATTAGTGTTTGGCTATTGACTATGTTGTGTGGTATAGTAAGAAGTCCTTGTGAAATATCCCAATAGAGCGGAATACTAACATTCCCACCTCTAAGGAGGTGGGATGCAACTCTTAATTTTCTTCGCAGTGCCTGACTTGATGATTTGAGTCCTCTCAGGTTAGGACAACTGTTGTGCCAGCTCCATCAGAACGGTTGACATGGGAACAGGAAGAAATACTGAACTAACATTCAACTCCATAAAAGCTTTTTTAAATTGTAACACTTTAGATCACAGGTATCACAGAAGTATTGCAACATTATGCAGACTTACGACAAGAACTGTATCTTTTATTGTGAAAGAACTATCCCGAGATTGCATCTGTCGTATTGGACTTTTTCTGCCAAATTCTGACACTGTGTTGTGTGTATTATTTTACTGAGGGAGAAGTGAGTGCTAGTAGTCTGCTCTATGTTCGAGCTTTTCTGTATAAAACCAGATTCCAGCAGTTGTGCAACTCTCAAGCTCTCTTGGGGTGATGGATGCAAGGAGCGGCAGAGTCTCTGCTTACTTATCCTGAAACCCAGCAATTGGATTGGTCTGGGAAGCTGATCTCATACAACAGCAGAGACTCACCTCACAGAATATCTTTAAGCATCTCTTGTATTAGTCTTTAATGCCAAAGACAACTGTACAACTGCTTATTTAGACATGTTTCACTGCTATGCAGTTTGTAATTTTTCTTTTCATGATATCACGTTGACATTTTCATGAATTGCATCACCTTAATCTGTGCAGTGCGGACTTCTGAATCAAGTAGTTGTAACAATATTTAAATTATGTGTTAGGTACCATATTTCAGCTGCTGATATGATCATTTATGACTAACCTATTACAATTTGTTAGCACAGAACTGACCTTTTTCTTGTAAGCAAAGGGCATATTTTACAGCTTTCTGCACATGTCTTATCTGCTTAGAAGATTTTACAGAAAAGTAAGATGTAGTGACATTTAGTTTTATTCTAGTTCACTGCCACTAACCTCCTCCTACTGACTTTTAGATAGTTGTGTATAGTGCTTTATCAAGAGAGTGCAAATTAAGCTTTGTGTTTGAAGCTCAAGCTGTTAGCGTGCTTCGTGTTACAGAACTGCAGTGTTTGAATGTTTGGTGATACACTGTGTGTGTTCCTGCCTGTGACATGCATTTACACAACTGGTTACAAAACAGCTTAATCAAGTAAATGATCACATTTCTTCGCTGCTCTGGAACATCATTCTTTTAAATATTTTCACACTTCCAATGAAGGACCTTTGCTGACCAATATACTTCTATGTGCTTGATTGTACACCAAAAGCTAGATATGTACAGAGTGTACATGGTAAGATTCTTTTGAATATTCATATTTCACTTGATTTGCCATTCCATTTCCATTTATGCCTTTACTGTGCTGTTTAGTATGCTCAGTGCTTTGCCTTGCGCCCCATGGATCAATTCAGCTATGAAGTTAACAAAGTATGGAAGGTTTCTGTGAGCACATATTCAACCATGAATTTTCTATACTTTTTTTTTTCCCAGTGTGTTTAATGGATTTGGATATAAAATCTACAGGCATTTCACAGGCTGTTTGATATGTATGGGAAAGCACAGTTCAAAATGAGGTTTTCATTTCAGTTAATTTAATGTTTGGAGTCTGTCAGATTTACTGAAAGATGGGTAGTTATACTGTGTGAGTAACAAAGGAATCATATCATCCCTCCTCCACCCCTATGGTTAGCCTTCCTTGAATGTGTTCATTAAACTGATAAATGATTTCCAGCAGGGAACATTAGAAATGCTCCAGACTAAGAGAAAATAAAGTCAGAACTGCATAGGAAAGCTGTCTAAAGGAGATTGGGAGTCACCGCGGTTTTAATTATTGCTTTGGATTGGTGTGCTTTTTTGGTATTACTAAAATTTCCAATATTTGACGATGTTGATGGATTTTGAAATAATGGCAGCAGTGATTACGAATTCAATCTCAATACAAATCATTTGCTGCCAAATATGCATTAGTCCTTACTTATTAGCACTCGCTAATGTATTGCTGGATAAGAGTTTTTCAGATTTCAGACTTATTCAGACAAAGAACTGTGTGCTAAGCAATTAATATGCAATGTGCAATGCCTTTTCTTGTGTAGGGTAAGAGCTTGCAGAGGACTGTCATTTCTTTTGAACACTTTCTGTCTTTTGAATACATCAGTCCTGAAGTATTTTTGAACTTGCCTTTAGACTGCAAAATTCAAATAACACAAATTTACATTTGAATCCAGGCAATTAATTACGCCTCTGTCTCTCTTGCCATGTGATGTGGCACTGATCCTTAGGACAAATGGCTTTTTGCTTTTTCATTTATTCACAAACAGGTTTGTCCTTGTATACTGTTTTTTGCGGGTTCTTTTTGTTTGATTTTTTTGTGATTTTTTTTTTTTTTTTTTTTTGGCTGCCTAGGTTATGGCTAAATATCAATGTTCACTGTGTGGTGTTTTTTATGCATACAAGACTCCTCAAATGAACAGATTTAGTGACCAGATTAGAGTGTAAATACCCACTCCCATTTAAAGATACAAATCCAGAGAATAATAAAACAAAGTTAAGAACACTAAAGTTATAAAAGCTTGTAACCTCTGTATCACTAGTTCTGTTTTTTTTTTCCTCAAGGAGAGAATGCCTGCCCTTTGCACTTGGTGTTGCAAAGGTTTGTTATGTATGTTGGTCACTCAAGTATTTTATGTTAGTAAAAGAAATTATCAACTTGATTTCTGAAGATTTGTTTTGAAGCAGGTTAATTCTATGTTTTTATATGGAAGAAGAAAGATGGATTTCCTTGGCAGTGTTTATTTGCTTGCTTCCTTTTGATTAGAGAAAACAAGGTCCTTTCTATATAAGTAGACATAAGAAATATTGCTTTCTATTGACTGCACTTCAGTAAAAATGAGATTGCAGCAGTTTTCACCTTCATAAGTAGCCAAATTCTGAAGGCTGCTGTGATCATAGTAGACATTATTGCAGGGTTTAGATTTTAGATGACTCCAGAGGAGCTGTGAATGATTTGCATTACAGCTAATCCACATACTTAGCATCTGAAGACACGATTTAAAATTTCCTGCTACAGTTCACCGTACAGCCAAGATCACATTTGAGCAGCCCTACAGCCTTCTGCTATTAAATGACTAGCTCAGAGGATGAGGAGAGAGCAGGAAATTTGTTGTTTTTTTTTTTTTCCCCTCCTCCTTGGCTTTAACAATGCTTCCAGTGTTACCTCTTGTAATATCTTTAGAGACTGAAGTTGAATTGCCAGGTACAAAGGGATCATTGCCAGCATGAAGTCAGTGTGGAGGCCAGTAACTCCAGCCATCATATTGGAGGCAGAATTGCTTAATACTTCAGTTACCTGAATGAGACAGTGCAGCTTTTGCAAATTCATAGACTGGGAAGATTTATTGGTAGGTCCGGTGGTTGCGCTACCATTTAAGAGAACAGGCTAGTAGAAACAGTTTGACAGGAACTTCTTACAGAAGTGTGAAAATCTGCTCCTGGACAGGAAAACTCCATGCACAACTGTGGACTTGAACTGACCAGCTACCAAGCAACTTTTCAGAAAAGGATGTCTTGGTGAACACTAAGTTGAATATGAGCTGCCAGTGCACCCTTATGGCAAGGAAGGTCAACAGCAGTTAAACCTGCATTAGAAAGAGCACAGAAAGCATCAGGCTGCTGCTTCTCTGCAGCCCTACTGAGACAGCTCTGGAGTGCAGAGCTTGGAAAATCTAACAAGTGGTGGGATAGCGAGAGAGAAACCTTGCATTTGTTTATGTGGAGAAGACAAGGCATTGGGCATGGGAATGAGTGTGCTGGATTTTATACATGTCTGCAAAACATACATGTAGCTAAATAACTGATTGAAGAGAGAAAAGAAAAGAGCGCAACACTCTTCTTCCAGTGGTGGCTAATAAAGAGACAGAAGATAACTGACAAACTGAAACACAAGAAGTTCAGTGTAACTGTAAGCTTTTCCACAATTAGGTTGGTAAAACAGAGGAACAGGTTGTGGTGTCTCCATCCTTTGAGATGCTCAGAAGTAAAATGCCATAGTTCATCTGCTTTTTGGTTTCTGTCAGCCTTTAATGATGACCCCGCTTAGCCTAGTGAGAATTAAGTCTGACAAGACTGTTAGTTAATCTTTCATACTAAATATCATTGTTGCTTTTGTTTTGGTTTTCATAGGATCTACGCAATGGGAATTTCCTTTTTATTGTAAGTAAACAACATAATGATTTTTTATTGAAGGGTACATCTTAACTTTAAAAGCTGCTGCTATACCAGCTTAAAGCAAGTTGAAAGCATCAAACAAATGTAGTGAATCACTTTATGGCATTTAGTTCCAACAGGCAGATTGCAGTAATGAGAATCGCTTGATCTGTACCAGTATGGTTAAAAATTTGTGTGAAGTAAGTTGAAGTATAACAAAACCTTGGGCCCAGTGCCCTTCTCAAAGAAGATTAACACATCTCTCTGAAAAATTACTTATGGAAAGAGTGCATGAGTCTGTAAAAACTATGGGCAGGGTTTGAAGGAGAGGTGGTGTCTTTCCTTCATGTCACATTGCCCCCCCCCCCCCCCCACCCCACCCCTCATCTAAAACCTCTGAGAGTCTGCTTGGTTTCACAGGTAAAAGTGTCTGCTTTTTTGAGCAGTATTACAAACTGTAGTGAACTTCTAGATTCTGTCAGTCAAGCAACCTTAATTTCATTTGTGCAGTGTAATTAAAACAAGACTTCTTAATTAGCCAGGGAGGCTTGAGAGTTAATACTATAGATACAGATTTCTCAATAATCTTTTCCTGAATGCTGTTATTGAAGAAAGCTTTAGGAGTTATCTGAACTGTGATGTTTTCAAAAGCAGAACATGCCCTTTAAAACAAATCAAGGGCATGTCTGAACTCTTAAATTTTTGGGGGGTTATTACTGTTGGAAAAGAGGTCAGATTAACTGGAAGATGTCTCCACTGGAGTTCTGAAACCCTGGCTAGTTTGTCACTTCAGACCTGCTTTAGAATAGTGATATACAAAGAAATAAAAGGAATCTCTGGGTTTTTGTTCTTTTTCTTTTTTCTTCTGAAGAATGATATGACCTTTTCAGATAAAGTCTATGCCTAAAGTTCCAATATATCCACAAACAACTGAAAATAATGTTTACCTTGTTTTCTTTAATTACCAGTCTGGATGGGTGAAGATTGCATTTACTGTCTTGGTTACACTTGAATATTTAAGTAAAAATACCATAATGAAACACTCACCCCTTTCTCTTGTGCTCTAAATGAGCCTATGATAAAATATTAATAATTAAGTTATAGAGTTAAAGGAAGAATAATTCTGTGTAAGCTAATGAATTAATATCAATGCATAGTAGATAAAAGTTGTGATTTTTATTTATTTAGTTATTTTTAATTTATGGTCTCTGAAGGCAATGTGTCTTTAACTAAAGTAGAGGCAGAAGTTTAAGTCCTTATTCCACAGGGATGCAGGGTCACAGGAAGGCAGGTGTGAGACCTGAAGTCATGATATGCACCTGATGTTGTTGTCTGAGTTCCAGTTCTCTTTTCTCACTCAAAAGATGGCATTAAAGCACAAGTCTATAGCAAATAGCTGATTATTTATGGGAAATTGTTGTTTTCATCTTGTGTGTACTGTCTGTAGAAGAATTGGTCTTTTTCTAGAAATGGTTACAGGAAGAAAACCTGAGAATTCAGGAATCACAGCAGGGATGTGATTTTTAGAAGGAGGGAGAGATCCCATAAGGTTGGCTGTAATTTTGAGTCTCCAGTCACTGACATCTAAATTAAAGCCTATACTGAAGACAGGAAGTTCTAAGCCAGATAATTAGTGCTCTCTGCTCAATTGTTGCTACTGGCAGTTTCAGAGGAGGAAATAACACCTAACCAAAAAATGAGTTTAGTGGAATGTAAACAGCTGACTCCGTGACGTCTCCGAAATACCCTGAGAATGAGCAGAATGGGATGAATCATTCATAGGTAACCCAATAGATCTATTATGTATGACTCATTTTTAGTCAAGGTGTCAGCAGTTAATATACATGAAATTATATTTAGAAATTAGTGTTGAAAAGGGGCATACACTGCCGGGTAGGCTCTGCTCATTAGACTCCTCTTTTCTTTATGTTAATTGTTTAATGCTGTTTCTGTGCATGTATGTGTATTTAGGTATGTTTGTATATTCATACACCTAAATACAGCTGTCCACAACTTCTTCATAATTTCCATTGGAAGTAACACCTCAGTAGATTTATTCTCCTAGCTTACTGTCAGTTCTCAAAGATTGAAAAATTGCTGGCTATGATTGCTTTTCAGGGTAATGTTAATTCTAATAAATTGTTCTGTTGGTGAAAGGGCTTATATTTGGAAGGCTGTTAATTGTGTCTGTTAGGTTTGACATTTTGCTTGGCAGATAATCTTTTAAAACCTTCCTTTCATTATTCACAAAGAAAATTTCTGTTTTCACTGATTTACTAAAAAATTTCTTCGTTTCATTTTTATACCACATAATTAGTGTTTTTTTCCTTAATAGTGACAAATGTTTTGTTCCACATTTGTCTTTTCATGTAAGCTCTGTTTGGGTGCGCAAGGGAATGTTGGCTACCTTGTCAAGTTTATGTATTATGATAGAAATATGTACTGAGGAAAGCTGTCTCCTAAAGAAACAAAATACTCTATATAATCTTAAGGAATTTAGGGATTATAATTGCAAAGGAATTTGCAAAAACACAAAGAAACTCATTGTATTTATTCTTTTTAACAAAGGCCCAGTTGTGTTTTGATTATTTATAAAGCAGTTTCTGTGAGTTGAAAAGGCAGGTAATTTTGCACTGAATTTATTAACTCTTCAAAATAAACAAACGCTAAGTACTCCTTAAGAGAACTAATTTTTTACTTTTTTCAAATTCCTAGACCAAGTATTTTTTTTGTATTCTGAGTGAGCTTATGTGGTTTAATTCCTCTAAACTTCATCATTAATTTAATAGTTATTCATTATTCTGTATACTTTATGGTACTTTATTAAAGAAGTCAAAATTAGGACAGGAAGTCCTTAAAAAAAAAAAAAAGAAGCGGATTTTAAACTGTCTTCAAAACACTTATTTGTAATTTATTTATTTATTTATTTATTTTACATACACAGAAACTAAGCAAAGAACTTTTTGGATCTCTAAATAATTCTAATCTCTGCAGTTTTCACACCTTAAGTAATTTGGTGAGCCTTGAGTCTTAAATAACAGAATACACTATGTGACCAATATTTTTGGAGAATATCTACAGGGCCTAGATTTTGAGAACTGTTTCTGTTGAAGTGCTGTGTTGTACTCATTAATGAATGAACTGGATCCAAATTTGAATTACTGTTGAGCAAAATTAAAAAAAAAAAAAACTAATCAAAAACCTATGTTTCATTATATCTGTTGTAGAGAAGAAAAAATAACATGAACAATAACATGATGTTTTCATATGTATGATGATGTAAAATAAGAAGGTCATATAAACACAGAAGTGCTTCAGGACTTTAGGAGAAGCAAAATGATGACATGTAAAATGTTGTGATGTATTATAGGAATGGGTTCCGTTATTGCTCAAATTTGAATTCACTACTGGTGTAAGAAAGCTGTAAAGCTTTCTCAGACCAAGTTGTGCTATTGATCCCGCTCAAAATGATGAATCTGGGACATCTAGTTGGAACAGAAGATGAGACTCGCGTAGAGAGGCGCTCATGACTTGCAGATAGGAGAAATATAACACAATTCAGTATTATAACGTAAACATAAAGGTAGTAAAGGTCACCTATGCAAGAAATAAAGACTGTCAGTAATAATGAATGAGAGGAGTACTGACTTGATCTGATTCCCATGGGCTTTCAGTGTAATGCTGCCAATAAAAAAAAAAGAAATCTAAGGGAAATATTTATGCTGCCTTATCTTGAATACAATTTTTATCATCTGTAGTCTAGAAAGGATTACTTTTGGCTGGCGTGTATTTATGACTAAGTGATCAGAAAGCATATTATATGGAGTAGCAGTTTATAAAAAGTAGAATAAAGGAGATTGATATTGTTGGATTGCTATTGACAGAATTATTTTAAGGTTATTATTGATCTGTAAAATACATAGGGAGAAGAAAAGAGAAAATAGATACCAAAGTAAGGGGGTCTTTGTACCATAAAGGAGAAGTGATTTAACTGTCTTAGTTTTTGCAAGTGCGTGAGAAAACTTAGATGTTTTTAAATGGCACTCAATCATCTGTGAACAAAGAAAAAATATTACAAATTAAGTTCTTGTCTCAATCAGTGGACAAATGTCAGAAATTTAGCCTCACTGCTACTGAGCTGAAGTGATACCATTTCAGAAGCACCCCTCTCCTACTCAACATTGTAAGTCCAAGGTTTGACAATACCATTCACTTCTGACATCGGGAAGTGGGCTTTCTGAATGATGTAAAGCAAGATAAAGTTGCCCAGTTACCTCTCTACTTAAAGTAAATTAGGCATTTGTAGTTTCACTGAAGAGTAGACATTGTTTTTATAGCAGTTTGTACTCAGCTATTGTATAGACTGATACTTGGTGGCTTTAAATCTACAGTAACAACACATAGAGGCAAATACATCCTTTTAACAGTTGAAGTCTTCATTCCTGTGAAATGTTTACAGAGCACCAGTAAGCCCAAATACAGTAAAAGCAAGAATTCTGAGGCTGTGTGACCATAGATCTGGAGCCTAGACAAGCTGAGAATGGTGATAAGGGTGCTTGCTGAGCGCAGAGCTGGCTGAGTCAGACCCATTCAATTGTCCTTTTTACAATAAGAGATTATGGATGCCTTCATTTTACCTCCCAACCCCCCTCCCCCCCAATAGTGCGCCTCATTTCTTCTTCCCCTGATTGTGACAAATATCAGAGATAATCCACTGTGAAAAAGGAAGATGTGAGGAAGAATTTTTAAGCTACTGAGTGCTTTCAATCATCTAAATCAAAATTTTGCTCCATTCCATTTGCTCTACTCGTACTTTCTGTTCCCACAGACTAACACTGACCCTGCTTATCTACACAAGATAGTAGTCTATATGTTATAAATATTGTTTGTTCTTTTAAAATTCTATAGTAACTATTGGATGCATTTCCTCATGTTTCATTGACTATGGATCTTTCCTTTGATCATGTTGCTTATATTTCCTTATCACTTATTAATAGCCTGTGCATTCAGTATTGATGATCATAATGTGTTAAAGATTTGATGAAAAGTTTAGCAGAAGCTTTGACATCCTTTGCAGATAATAGGCAGTAATACTAGGAGAACACATATATATTACCCTTCAGAAGACAGATAAAATGATTAATTATAGAAAAGATATGTAGTTGCTCTAAAAGTAAAAATAATTACTTGTGTCCTGGCTGACTCATTATGTTTGAACTTTGTGGTTGGCAATAGTGAGACAGAAGAAAAGAAAAATACTACTTAAATAGTAACTGTTCTTCTCTGTTGATTCATGATTATCTGACAAATTGGTTAGTGTTCATAGCTCGTAAGAAAGAAAAACAATAAAGAACTTGAAATTCTTTTTAGAGGAAAAGAATTACTGTTAAATTCATACATGCATAAAATATTTTCAAAAGTCAAACTAGCAGTCATAATATTTACTCTTTCTGGGAAATTGTATCTCATATTATAATCAAACAGTAAGAATTAGTTTCAATATATATATATATATTTTAAATTGCTGGAAATTGTGTCATTAAAAACGATATAAAAACTCTTTCAGTAGCTGACATACTTGAATGTGACAACATAGGCAACAATGAATTATGCACATGTGAAGACTTGTTTCAGTAGCACTAAAGCATGTCACATTGAGAGATTAAAGCTTGTAATACTGTGTTCCATGAAAAAGATATCTGGGCTGCGGAGCAAAAATACAATTATTTCCTTATAGTAAAAAGGGGTAAGCATAGCATCACCATGACCTTAGATTCACCTGTTCACCTCTTTGTGACAGCAGGCACATTATTGCTGTGATTAAAACTTCAATTTGCTTTTCTAGATAAAAATGTTGTCGTTATTCCAGTTTTACTGGTGAAAGTGAGCTCTGCCTCTGCTTTTTGGAGAGGAGGCAGAGTATGGTAGAATACCTACTTCAAAATAGCTGTCTGGCTTAAGAATACTGATAACTTCTCCAAGTTATTGTGGTCAGGCTGATGCACATAGGGATTGTTACAAGGTTTTATAATCTGTATACAGAAGTATCCTAAGTGCACAGAAGAGTTATGGAAGGGCCAAGTCTATGTGGGAAACTACTTTTTAATAACATACAGTTTTGATTTAGGGGATCTTGAGCAGCTGACAGCAGAAATTCTATTTATTTGCTCAGATTTCATCCAGATCAGGTTTTGTGATATGACCTTATTCACGTATGATCTGTGTGTATACAGCAGTCGAGAAAGTGGGGAAGGTTGCATCAGGCAGCACTCACTTTCCTGGCAGAGAAGACCATTAAATCCTGCATCGCAGTAGCTATGAAGTGCTAAGAGATTCCAGACTTGGAATCATACCAGAATTGTAGCACCATTCTGATTGCAAATTGCTGTATTTGGTTTTCTCACAAAAGAAGATGGAAAAAGCAGCTCTAGAGCAAAGAGCATTTTCCATTCTGAAGTTTCATGACAGGCACCTTTGCAGAGTATGCCAATTATATGGTGCATTTCCCCATAATGATAGGAAATAGTGTCTATTTTAAGCCTGCCCAAGTTGTCTTTGCTTTCACTTTTTACACATTTCTCAAACTTCCAGACAAGGCACAGAACTGCTGTTTGAGCTCTGAGTGATATTTCTTCTCTTTCTCGCTGTTCTCTGCCAGACAGAGCTAACAAGAAGCCTTCCAAGCAAACTCTTGGACAGAATAAGCTCTAATAACCTGAAAGAGGACCTTTTGTTGCGACTCCTAAACCCCAGAGGTGTGAGTTGTCTTTTCCTCAAAGCACACACTCTTCTAAACCCCAAAGATGTTGGATCTTCTCTTCCTCAAAGAGCACAGTCACAAAGCAGGAGGGACAGAGGGAAGTGTATGTGTGTTGGTAGGGGTAGAGAAAGACCTTTTGAGAATGAAATTCCTTTTTCATTCCTTTGACTGTCTGGGAAATGGAAGCAATGGTAACTAATGTGTCAATCCTAGAAGTGCAGACAGTAATTGAATGCTTTCTCAAAGATAAAGGATGGAGTTAATGCATTAGCTCTACTTTTAGTGTAACCCAACCCCAGGCAGCTCTGCCACTGTGTTACCTGTAGTTTGTTCCTACTGCGGTAGCACTGAGAGATCTCTGGCTCTTTGAGGCAACCTAAGAGTGAGGGACAAAAGGGAGCCTTACAGTTTGTAGACTAATTCTGCCCAGTCAGCCTGACAGAGACAATTCCTAATGTTATGAAAGTCTTTTTTGGTTCCTTTATTATCAGTCTAATCTAATTAAATTAGATCTAAGTGAGTGATGGCCGTTTTCCCTTTGTGCAGATTCTTTTTAAATACTTGCTGTGGGAGGTGGCTGGCTGTACAGGAGATGCTAGCAGTTAGTAGGGCTAAAGACCCCAACATTCAGTTTCTTGTCTGTGAAGTTTTTTTTTTTTGTTTGTTTGTTTTGTTTTGTTTCATTATAGGAGCTAAGAAACTGAGGATAATGTGGAAAGAAATTATTTTAAAAATTTTTTAAATACATTTTTAAAATATGCCAACTTGTGTAGAAATCAGTAAATGGAAAATGCTTCTAGAATGACACTTTAAAAGATTAATGCCTAAGTGGTAAATCTGATTTTTTTTTTCCTTGTTTGGTACTTAATTGTATTAACTGAACTGTACAGTTTCTCCAGAAATGTGCCTTCAGTAGCCTGTGACCATGGTAAATAATTTCTACTTTATGGAGCTTTCTGTAACCTTAGATTTCTCTATGTGTTCTGACTCCATCCTTTGTTGCCAGTGCTGCATAGCACATATCCCAGACCAGGAACAGTACAGATCAAAATCTGAAGGGAATTTCCATTTAGCAGCCATGCAGGGCTGAGAACTTAGACTGAAACGTTTGGAAGAATGAGGAGTAGAGGCAGTTCTGAAAAAATGACAGAGTCTGATAAACCCAAGGATACATAAAGATAGGATAAGGAACACAGAATCAGTTATCTCAGCTTTCTGTATGTCTAATGGTCTAATGTTTGAGAGTCGCCACTGGGCTATGACAAGGGCATCAGCTGTGTTGGACCAAACAGTAAATGTATCTTTCAGTGAATCCTGCTTGGAGAGCTGGCTCATTTGTAGAAGGAAAACCCATGTGGTCACTCTTGGAGGGCATTTCCTAGCTCCAATTTAGATCTTATGTCTTTTCAGTTCCAAGTGTTTTTGCCCCAAACAGTCTTTGCGGTGTGATGAGAGGTCAGATTGCCTTGTGGAATTTTTTGTGATCAGGTAACCACTAGAGTGCCTGCTTGCTTAAGAAGTGTATTAGAGTGTCCAGAAAAGTATAGACGCAACCAAACAAGGATGTGCAGTCATTTGTTAAATGCTGTTTTGAAGCAATGGAGAAGTAGCTGTGTAACACAGTATGAAAATGCTTTGAAATTAAGAATCAGCTGTGTAATATCTTTCAAAACATCCTAAGAAGCAAGAGTCAAGCAAGTCATTTCTTGCTGCTGTTGCACCATCCAGACAATTTATTGTTAAATGCTTCACTGTCGAGAAAAATCTGTTTTTTTCTAGGAGCTCTTGGTACCACTGACATTTACTCAGAGTAAATCTAACAAGGATTGGCTCAGAACAGTACAGCTTGAGAGACATGACATTTACTGCTGCCATACTTTAAGCAATATTTTGCTGATGAGGTCTTGGATATCCAATGGAATCAGTGAAATACAATTTTAAACCTAATGGGTAGTCTATTTACCTTTACACTAAGCTGTAAGAAGAAATAAATTAAAGATCTTTCCATGCTTCTTGGTGTGCACTGAGAAAATCTCATGAAGTAAATTTTACCTTAATTACTATTATCTTCAAACATTAAAGGTACAGGTTAGATTTTCCTTAAATCTGTTTCCCAGCACTTTGCTAAACAGTAGATTATACGTGATCTTTAAAGGCTGTGTGATTATTACAGAAACAGAAAATGAATTCTATTCACTTTCAGTGCCATCCATAAAAATCAGGATTTTTTTGAGTCATAAGTGACCTTTTATAGTTTTTCAGACTTCTTGAAAATTCAGCTTGAGTTATAGTCCTGCTTTGCCTGAATTTCAGTCTGGTGTTGGCTTTTTTTGGTTGTTGTTTTTCTATTTGTTGGTGTTGATTTTTTTTTTCTTTCTGTAGAATACTAGGAAATTAATTATGGAATAAAATTAATGTGGTCTAAGGGGTGTAGAACTACTTATTAAAAAGAATGGCTGGAGGTCTCTGTGAGGAAGGATTTGTATTTCTTAGAAAAAACTATTTCTGCACCTGTTGGTGATAGCACAGCAGGAAAGATGATTGATGTAATGCCCCAAATTTCATTTTGTTCCTGTTTGCCCAGAGTATTTCATCTTAGATGAAATCAGTGTCACAAACTGGAATTTGTGTGCAGAAAGACAGCAGTAGAATTGCAAGTTGTATTGGCATGCAACTAAAGTTCCTTACACCAGCTTTAGTAGTGCATTTATTTTATTCCTTGGAACCTGCTTGATGACTTGGAAGAAGTTATTTTGTGAAGACTGAGGCTAGTGAAGTTGAGTTTCTTAATGACTTATCTCAGGATCGTATGTTTTATGTAGATTTTTTAAGGATGTCTGATGAAAATCTGCAGCCTGCTATGTAAGGTGATGGAATGGAATGCGTTGAGTCTTCTCTTTTCAGTGGGTAAGTTTTGAGACACGCATCCTGTTACTAAAATAAGGATCTAATCACACACATCTGACATAAGGATAAGCTTAAAATGGTGTATGGAAACTGCTGAATCACAGCCTGAACCTCTGATTGATCACCTGAGGTGAGCAATGAGTCAGCCATGGGAGCACAGGTAAAGGTGTGCTGCTGGAAGGGGTGGAGCTTGGCTCCATCTCTCCTAGATCACATTTAAGAGCTGACTGGGGGGGGGGGGGAAGGAAGGATGTCTTCGGGAGTTCCCTCCTTCTAGAGTTTTCTAGAGAGCCTAGGATGAGGGTAAGCCCTCTATCTATTCTTTTGATGTAGTAACCTGCTCTAGCCAAGCTCTCTTGTGTATTTCTTAATTATAATACCTATATATTCATTGATTATATAAATGGCAACTGGTATTTTTTTTAATCCCTTCAAAGTGTTGTTGAGGTTAATTTCTAGTCAGCTTGTTCTGGCATGTGTATTTTTTGTCCATAGTTTGCAGCATGCAATATGTGTCTTCAAGTTTTAAAACGTTCTATGTAGCAGTGAAGATTGTTTACATAAAAACCCAAAAAAGTTTGGTATCTGAGTGAAAGGCAACAGAATTAATTTTCTGAACTTAAGCGTTGTTCTAATTTTTCTTTTTTTTTTTTTTTTTCTTTTTTTTTTTTTTTTTCCTGTAACTGGCTTACAGTGGGTTTGCCATTTGCGGCTAAAAGTAGTTAACGAAAGCAGTGCTTTCCACAGCAAGCCCATATTTGATTTATTACTTTATTCATGAAAACAGAAATTATCTTCAAGTAGGCATGTTTACCATAGTTCCAGTTTTGATGCATTATTTGAGAAACTTCAATGAATTCCATAAATTAATTAACTTATAAGATGGAATTATTTTTAGGTGCAACTTTCTCTATCAGCTTAGCACAATGTTTGTTTGCCTCATTTCTTAAAAAGTGTGTACTGAAAATAAATAAAGTGAAGTTTTGATTTGCTGTGTTGGTGCGATGGAAGATTTAGGCATGAATCAAAGACAGTGTTCAGAGATTTCATTATTTAAACTGTTTTTCTTCTCTAATCCGTATGCATCTTTATATTTGATGTAACTGGCAGATCCCTATGGCTGTAAGGATTAACATGGTGCTGCATACAGAAGGGTTCCTGACGAACTGTCAGCTAAGGTTTGATGTGTAAACCCCATTATAACTGATCTGTGACCTCTCACAAGACAGATCCTGAAGGTGAGATGGACCAACGTAACTCCCCTGAAAGCAGCATGAAGCCTTTACCTTGTAATTAACACTCTCTGAATCTCTCATCCTGTACAAGTGGTAGAATTTCCTTGTGATAATTAGTGAATCGGGAATGAAAGGTCTTGGTGAAAGAGAGGAGGAGAATACTAAGTGGAAATGATCTCTTTAAAAGTAGCATACTGGATAAATAATGTAAACATTACTGGTGTTTAGCAAGGAATATCTCACAGGAAATGAGATAAGATAATATAATGATAAAAATTTGGAATCATTTCATTTCCAATAAATGGACATTACATGAGTCAATATTTTGATATTTTTTTAATAAATCTTTCATATGATTTATGTGAATCTTAGTATTTCTTTCTTAGTATTATTATTAAGTTCAATTATCAGTAGTGTAGTGTGTTGGAGATTAGGTACGTCTTGGTGATATCTAATTATTTATGAGTTTGTTGTTTTTTTAAGTGTGTTGAAGTAAAGGTTAGTGTCCTTCATGGTCTAAGATAATCAAATTACACACACAATGTTATGGGAGGAAAGCAATTACCAGTCATGCAAACAGAATTGAGATAAGTTTTGAAGCTTTCAGGGAGCTTTAACGTTGTATTACCATTAAGAGTATTGTTAAAATAGTTTATAAGCATGCATAGGGAGAAGTAAAATTATTTATCTTCCATATCTATGGAAAAAAGCAATCTGAAGTTGTTGGGTTTTTTGTTTGTTTTGTTTTTAAGTCAAAACAAATGAGATCCTCTTGCTTTTCTAATTCCCTCTTGTTTGGAGAAGTTTTGCCAAGAACATTGAATGAAAACTTAACAGTTGAGTAACAACTCAAACTCACCAACGTCCTACATAAAAGGGCTTAGAGCATTAGGCTATTTGAGTGTAAATGGTTGCTTAATGTTCTTGAAGGGTCTATTATATCATTCTAAAGAGTGGTTAATTTGAACAATTTCTGTGTTGCAGGACTGGGGGTTAGTACTTGTTAAAAATGACACAAAGGCATGGTTAAGTAAATTAAAATCTTCTAATAAGTTATCAGCTAATGAAGAGAATGAGAATCTTTTATTTTGTTGAAAAGTGATAGTTCTGGGACTCCGGAAAACTCTGGAAAAATCTTAATAATGTGTTTGTGTAGTTTTACGGCAGAGAATGTAAGTGTGCTTGATTTACAATGAAACATCATATTTACTTTCTTTGATGGCTATGTCAATGAAGAAATCATAATGAAGTTTAAATCAAGATCGTGGCAATTTATCAGAACAGAATTTTTTTTCTTATTGTGCTTTGGAAATTACAAAGTTACAAGTGGAGGTTATTGATCAAAACCGGTCTATTTGGGAGTTTTCATTTTTCAGCCTTTCATAGTTCAGCACCATCAGGTCTAATTAGTCAGAATGTGTGTGCCAGTGAGCTACATCCCTCTCCCAGGATTAGGTAGATCAGTGATCCTTTTTACAGCAGGAGAACCTTTTGCGTTTAGATTTTGCCTAAATTCAGCATGCACAAAAGAAAAAAAATCACAATGAACACAGAGCTTAGGAAAAGTGTTTTTACTCACTTAGCTATTACTTGTGTGCTACCTCTTACCTTCAGCAGTTGCTACAGTTTTTGACTTGTCTGTTTCAGCAGGTAAGGTTTATGGCCCCCAGCTTACTTTTTATATTTCACATTTTTCTGGGGATGTGGAAGAAAATCCTCAGGTCTGGATGGAATTTGAGAACAATTGAGCCCCATTTGTATTGAATGAAAACATCAGAACAAAACTGTAAATAAATTGTGGAAGAAAAAATTTTGCCACTTGAAATTGTAATTACATAGCACTGCAGCAGGTGGGAAGGTGAAGAGAGCCAAGCGAAACAAACTAGGGCTTACTTGTGTGCTTACATCATTACAGAAACCAGCAAGGCTACCAAATATTAACTGATATTTCCTTATTTTGTATGCTTTGTAAGTTTAAAAAAAAAAAAGCATGCATAGACTGTTTTGAAGGTATAAAGAAGGATAATTAATGAGATTTCATTAAGTTTTAATGATTCTCTTAGAAGTGCCTTTAGTTTGTTTTCCCTAGTTTTTTTGTTTTTTTCTTTTCCTTGGCAGCCTTTGGCAATTTTTATACTGATCTTTGAAACTAGCATTGATTGTCCCTTACTCTCCTTCTCAAAATTAGATATTATTGTCATTAAATTATTTCTTTTGGAGTTACTGTGGCAGGTGAGTCTTTTTGTACAGAAAGTGTTATGCACTGAGAGTAATTTGTTGTGTTCATTAGGAAACATTTTTAAATATCTCTGGAAAAGCATGACAGTCTACAGGGTTGTCTTTTTTGGGAACTCTGTTTTCTGTACAAAATCTTCAAAATATTTGAGATTTGGAAAACAAAGATTACAGGAACACATATAAGCCTAGTTGTTGAAATCTATCTGGGAATACCTTTGATCCAGGAGGGAGAACAGGCTGCTGAAGTCTTTAGAAGGTTTAAGATAATGTTCTTTGTATGCAGGTATTACAGACTGAATTATTTAAATGCTGAAACTGTTGAATTTCTGTAGTCATTTTTGTCTGTTGTTTTTGTATTTTCCATGTTAAAGAACTCATGATCCAAGTATGTATGTGACTGAGCTACAGAAGAAACCAGTTACTGGATTAGAAATATAGTATTTCTATACAGAAAGGTAGAAATACAGATTGTAATAGTCAGCAGTGGAAAATATGAACTTTCTTAAGCTGCATGCTGACAGATATTGATGTAGCAAAGTTGTAAGTAATGGTGGCTGGTTACATCCCAGTGGGACAGTACTGACAGGTAAAGATATGTGCCGAATCATTTTAAATCTGCAGTAGATCAAAATAAAGCAGGTATAAAATGCCACTGTAGTTTTGTAATGCTGGAAGAAGCTGAAATTCTTGACAACAGCTGCCACTGCTGTATTAGTGTTACTTCTGAATGACAGTCTTTCTTCATTTGAAGATTGAATGACCTACTTGGAAAATCAAAGTAACCTGCTCTTGTCTTTTAAGAGGTAATGCCAATTTTTTTCTCAGTTGAGTTACCACCAGTTAGTAGGAGGCATATGAAACTACCACGCACAGACTTTGCCCCTAGCTGCAGAACAGAAGTAAAATCCAGAGGATAATTCTGTTTAATGGTACCTTGGTAAATGTGACCATTTTGGGGGGGCTTAGAGCACTGTGTTCCAGACAGATATGATCAGCTTGTGAAAGCCTACATTAGTGACAGGAACTGCATATTTCAAGATGAAAAAATTGAATAACTTTTATCAGAATGTAGGATCCAGAATGATAAGAATAAAAAGATAAGGAATAGGAAAGGCTATTGCCTAATGCTCTTACAATGAGAAATGTTCCTCTGGATTATAATGTTCTCTTTTAAAAGAATTATCCTAAAAATGTAGCCAGAAGTGTGAGACATTACATAAGAAAGACTCTCAATTGCTGGCAGAGCCCAGTTGGTGTCTAAGTGAAAGTACACATTTAATTTTTTTTATTGCTCTCCAAAGAGATCTTCATACAGAGCTCTGACTGTCACAGGAAATCTTAGCAGCTTGCTCTAGAGGAGAAAACCTGAAATAAATACTCAGAAGTCAGAAGTAATACAACTGTCAAATTACTAATTTCAAACTTGTTTTACATAAAAAAAAATACTAGTCCCTTAAAGAATTTGGAATGGGAGTAAGGATCGGAAGGGATGTTTGTGTGAGTGAAATCACTTTACTGTATGGAAAATAATTTAGTTTTGTCTTTTTGACCATCACTATTATTTAGAGTGTAACAGAAGGAACAGCTGACTGCTTTTCACTAATGATTTTATAAGTTTCTATCTCAAAACTGAAAAAAAGATGTAGGTAAAATGCATAAAAGGTTAAATGGAACTAGAGTCTATGTTTCTTATTTGTATTGTTGCATCCTTTGTCTAGACTAAGATTTAATTCACCTTTGGTCAAATGGTCAGACCTTTGTGTACTGCCATTTAAAAATCAGAAGAAAGATGATAGGATTGATTGAGTTGGCTGAGTCTAGTATGGGATTAGTTTTTATTGATTTTGATCCTCTGTAGACAGCCCAAGTTCTGCCAGGATTTCATGGCATAAGAGCAAGGCAGAGAAATCCTGATGTTTACACTTGTGCCTTTTTCCATGCTGTATTCTTGCTGTTTGGTTATCGAGGGAACAGCATGGCAGTTCACTGTAACCTTTTTGTTGCTAGCAACTTCATAACCAATGATGACTGGTAATGATGCCAGATAGTCAAAGCTAGCTTTGGTGGTAGTGAAGTTGTGTATCAAAAACTGGAATATATGAGTATATCATGTAGAGTAAACAATTGTTTTTATTTGTTAACAAAATAATTTTAGCACAATATATTGAAATTGTAAATTAAACTTATCTTCAACATCCAGAGTACTTAATGTTTTATGTTGTTTTAGTCATGGGCTAGTGAGCACCAAAGTAGTCAGAAGTCTGTAGGTTACTTTCATTGTTTCACCACAGATCCTAGCAGTTTTTGTACTAATAAGTGTCAGATAGAAGTTTCTGCTTTCAGTTAAGTGATGGGCACTGAGGACTTTATGATGAATGATAATATCTGCTCTGATAACTAAACCCGATGAAATTATGATTTGATCAGACCAGCAATGCAAAGCTACTTTTTTTTTTGTAAATCTTCTATCGGGAAAATGAATGCATATTTTATTTCAAGAAACGTCGTATTTAGTAAAACTTTAGGCACAGCTAGAATGCGAGATTTTGCTAATGAATATCCTGTTCGTCAAGTTGATTTGCATGTTGAGATGATGTTTTTGCACTTACCTAAATTGTCTCCAAATAATATAGAAAGACTTTCTATTACTTAAAGTGTAGAAGTTTGGTTTGTATTGCCAAATCAAAATGGGAAACATTTGTTTAGTAAGCAGCATTTAAAAATTGCTGGCCACATTTATGTTTAATGCTTAGTCTGAATTTTGTGATGCATTATGGTAATAAAAAATGTACCACGTTTCCTCTAACAACAGCAGCCTTTGACCCTCTTGGCATCAAGAGATAATAACAAGTAAAGTAGGTAAACAACATATGCTTGCTGCATTGCCAGGCTTTCAGTCAGCGTCTGCTGGTAATGGAAAAAGTACTCCAAAACAGGTTTTTCTCTAAGTTGTATCTTATTTGGTGCCGCACAAATGCTGAATACTTCAGTTGGTGTCCTACTTGAATGAGTTTATTATTTCCGCTACCTTTTACAGGGAGACAAACAAATGCTGGAAACCCTTATTTAGAGTTGTACCATCAGTGAGCTGCCATAGCAATTGAAAGATGATGGCTGCACGCCGTGGTAATATGGTGGAGAGATTGCTGAGGCAGTGCTGGAACAGATAGCTCTGGGTGCGAAACTCATCTCTTCTGCTACTTCTCTAATTAAATGGGATTTAGAAGCTATTTCCCAAGCCAATGCCACTAAATGTGTGTTGTGTTACCTAGTAACTGTCTTGCTTAGCAGTATAGTAGTGTAGCACAGCACCACATCACTCTGTGTTAGTGTCCCCCAAGCCTCGCCTTTAATGTCAGTGCTGGCATTTAAACAAAACTCATAGTTGATTGTAAGAAAGCGAGTTGCATCAGAAGAGATGATTTTGATGCTGTATTTTTCTCATGAACCAGGTGTACCAATAGAGGAAGAGGCCAGCACTAGGTACTCTTTCTACACCCTGCTTCTTTTTTTCTTCCTGCATTTTTTAAAATCACTTTATTTCCTAAAAAAGAGTGTAACTTTTACTATTACAAAGTGAATACTGTAGCTAGTATTTACAGAATTATGAGCGTATAATTTAGTATATGAAGATGATAATAAAAGATTGGAATGAAGATAAGGAAAAAAAAAAATGAAAATAGCCTCTTTCAGTAAAGTTTATTGCTGCAGATTTGACAGATTATCTGATGATATTAATTCATCACAAAATGAAGTATTCAAGACTCTCTGCCTTCCTCATTTGCAATGAAAGCAAAGTTTGTAACTTCCAGTACTAAGCTAAAAACACTTGAAAAAATGTCATCAACCACCTGCTAGGTATTAATAAGAAAAAATCTAGGGAAGTTTCTCAAGTGCAGGTACATGTTAAACTGGGGCTGGGCTAATTACATGTAATA
Source organism: Perdix hodgsoniae (assembly GCA_035772895.1). NCBI lineage: Eukaryota > Metazoa > Chordata > Aves > Galliformes > Phasianidae > Perdix > Perdix hodgsoniae. The sequence continues at coordinate 16,527,418 of JAPSGF010000012.1, read as the reverse complement.
AATAAATGTTACAGTTGATAGTATTAATTACTAATTAAAAGGCCAAGCCTTGAGCAAGATATTCTCAGAGCATGTAAGAGAAAGTAACTTCAAGATCTAAAAACGTTTGAAAAGAAAGGAGAACAGCTTCATGATTGAAGCATTGTTATTACAGTGCACGAGTCACCAAAATATTTTGTAAAATTATGCAGTTTCTGTAGATAAGGCCTGGAGCAGATCTCATCCTAACTTGAATCAATACGGAAAACTTTTTTCAGCCACCTTTGTCACCAGCTCTCAGCTTGGTGATTCTCTTAATCTTTAAAGCTTTCCAGTTCTTTCTTGTCTTACACCATGTATGCTATGCTAGTAGCGTGTCGACATTTTTATTCTCTCAACTGCAAAGGAATGTAAAAATTATATGAAAGAAAAGCTGCTAAAAGCGTCTGACCTAGATTTGAATCCTCTTTAAAGCAAAATGATTAATGCTGACTTTGAAAATATCCTACATTTACTAGGTTTATAAAGTTGTTGTAATACCACTTCTGGATTGAAAGATAAATCTATCCATTAAATGAGTGCTTTAATCTCTATTATCTTAAAGTGAACTTTTGTTTCACTTTTCCAAAAATAATAAAAAAAACCTTAATGGTGCATCAAATGCACATTTTTATCTCCCTATCTGTATTTCTTTCAGATGGAGCCACTCTGAAACACTGTAGCAATTGTTTAGTCTGTGCACTTCGTAAATGGCACGGTCATGTCTTCGTTATTCATTTGCTGTATAAGAGCAATGCGCTGGAAGTTCTGGTTGAGATAAGAAAGGTGAAAGAGACAAATTTATGAAGCCTTAATGACCACAGTTTGTGCCTGTGAGGGCAAACCAGATACAGAACCCTGGATGACAGCATTGGCTATTTTGGAATAGATTTTCTTGGAGCTCTCTTGCAGGCTGTTTTTTGGTGTATGGGTGACTGAGACAAATGTGGGTTTTTTGTTTCTTTCTTTCCTTTGGGATTATTTTTGAGTGGTTCAGTGGTTAGACTGTTCTCTGAAAAATTTGGCTTGCCTCTGAGGAGGACTGGAGGAATATATGAAGAAGTGTAAAAAGGATCACCTGCTGGCCTTTGGCATATTTAATATAGAATGTTAATGTAAACAAATTATTGTTTATATCCCCATATTCCCACAGATAGCTGATTGATATTTTATTTTGAATATATGGGTTACATGCGAAGTTAATATTTTCTTAATATTTGGACTTTTCTTTAAAAGGAATTGTCTCTTATCAGTCCCCATTCAGGAAAAATAAACTAGTGTGCCAGACATGTTGAGCTCCCGATCTATTAGGATTTGCTTGCTATATGGTGTTTTCTTCAAGTCTGTTCTGTTTTTTTTCTTTCTGATGTGTTTTTTTTATCTCTCCTTTTGGGGACTGTGTTGGAAGGATTAAGACAACATATCTAAATAGCTGTATGGAAAAATTGTGTGGTAATGTTTGTAAACAAAAACCCAACAAAAACAACCAAGCAACACAGGAAAAGTCCTGTAGAAGAACTCTGGATACTTGTAGTTTCGTGCTCAGCTTTTGAATTCATATATCTTGTTAGGCAGTTTCAGTGCTTGATTTTCTTTCACAGCAATCATTTTTGCAGTATTCACAAGTTATAAAAATAAGTTATTTGTGTGAAATGAAAAATGACTGTGTCAATATTATGAAGTCTGTGTTGTTTGAGTCATGTTCTTGCAAAAGTATGTTGAGTTACTGATGTCCAGATAGATTGCTCTATCAAGTGGAGCTTCCATTGAAGAGGGGATATGATCATTTGTGAAGACTGGATGTGAAAAGTGTGTAGTTAAGTAAAGGCTGCAGTTGAATATTGAACAAAGAGTAAGGATACATGGAAGAAAAATCTGTCAGCAGGTTCTGGGTATGAAGATGGCCTCTCTAGTCTTGGAGTTCAGGATCTCGAGTCACTGAATGCTGATTGTGTGAACTTACACTTACCTTGGCAACTACTCTTAGTCCTTCTCAGGGTTTGGGCTATAACAGCTTTTACTAGATAAACTAGCTTTTATGAGTATTTTGCAAGCTTTAAGCAGATTGGAAGATGAATTCTTGCATAAAGATTTTATCATCATCTGCATAGGTGCACATGTGTACATAGATGATGTCCTTCAGTTAATGCAACTGCGGAATCCTCAGTGTGATACTTCACATCTTTTCTGCTTGGGTGGAACTGATAGCCCTTATACCAGTGTTAGTTTCTTTTAATACTGTTCTAATTGGGTAGTTTCCTATCAGGTTTTAACTGATTCCCAATGTAATTATATTATTGTCAGCCTCCTATAAAGGACACAGTAAATAAATAAAAAAAAGAAAAAAATAAAAGCCAGAGTTTCAGTTGTATAACTTCTCTACCCAGAAGAACAGGTTATAAATATTCCCTAAGAGCCAGTATTTTTTTCCCAGTTTCAGCTGTAAGAATTAATTTTCCAAGTTTTACTCTGATTTAACAACTCGTTTTTCCTCTTCTCCACCAAGCTTAGAGAGTTTGGCCCAGCAATTCTTCCAGGACCTTTTATTTTTAGAGTTGCCAATACTGAAAACTGCTCATGACCTTGGGAAATGTTGTCTGTGTATTTATGATTCCTGTGCTATAGGGAATATATTGTCCTTCAGCAAGCTTTTCAGTAAGCCTCCTATGTCATTTTGGAATTTGATGCTGTTTACTTAGGGAATATCTTACACTTGCCAGGAGCAGTGCATCTTATGCTTTGAACATTACAACAGCCGTCATGGGTTTGGATGGTCTTCCTTTACCATTGCTATCCCTTGTGAAAAGGTATCTCAAGCAAAGAATTTTTTCTTCCTTTCTTTCCTCCATGTTATATGTGGCAAATGCTTAAATTACAGAATTAAATTATAGGAGTGGGCCATAGTGAATTCAACTGTATATTAGTGAGCCGCATTTCAGGGTACGTATGATAATTTTAGGCAACGGAGATCTTAGAGAAGTTCCTATCAGAGATTCATACAGCCTCAACCCAAACAAAAGACTATCATCACCATAGGATCTTTCTGGTAGCGCAAAACAGAAGACTATCAAATGTCCAGAAAGCTATGGAAAAGAGATATGCTTGACTGTGCCACTGAACATTTAATTAAATGTCAGAGTATACCAAAGTTATGTACGGTTAAGAGGAAAATTTCACATTATTGTATATAAACTTATGATGCTGAGAGTCAGTGCTTAGAATTCTGTCTGTAGCTGGAGAGTTCTTTGTTTGTAGCTGGAAAAGGAAAGTGTAGAGAACTGAGATGGTGAAAACCAGTGATGAAAACTTGCCTTACCAGGAAATTTTTTACTCTGCCTTGCCTTTTCTTCCACTTTATTGCATAGCGTCTTCACAGAGTAAGTACATGCTTATGAAAAGTAGACAAATCACCATTTAAACACAATCATATTTTAAGTAACAGTTTAGCTATATATCAAATTGCTATCGTATACAGGCATGCAAGAGGTATAGGAGGAAGAGAACACTACCATGCCAATCACTGCCTAACTGGTCTGCTTGATCCTGCAATTAATTTAAATCAATACCTTGAAATAGTTTATTGGTTCTGTACAAGTTTAAAGTACACTTACTATACCTCTTGATTTTGAGCTGTGAGTGAATACGTCAAGCTTAGTAAATCTGTTGCTGCTGAATATGTAGCAAACAAAACCACTTTTAGAAATGAAGCATCTGCTTTTAAAATATGTAACTAACTGTAGTTGTTTCCAAACTGCATAGTTTGTTATCTATTTCTGTTCAACTGGTAACTACTAATTAAGAGTTCAATGCTATTTATATAAATTAATGTGAGATATTATAATGTTTAGCAATAATACTTTAGTGAGTAAAATCTATGTTCTTAAAAACAATTCTTGAACAATGTTGTGAGTTTAATTAAAAATTGTGTTATTCTGCCTTTTATGCTACAATAGTTAATACATTACTAGTTCTGTTTGCACAGATTAAAGAAAGTAATTATGAGGGCTGCTCCCAAAGTAATGCCTCTTGTTTTACAAGAGTAGTTCTGAAAGTAACACCTTATAGTTTATTATGTTGGCTCACAATGTCGGAAATGGATGTTGGTGGTACAGCTGTAGAGGTTGAACCTTCCCACACCAATATTCCATTATGTTTGTTGCTGTGCAACAGATGGCAGACAGATGGCAAAAATGCAAAACTAATGATGGTGTCTGTGTTGAAAAATAGTGTTCTGTAGCAGAAAATTTGCTCTGTCAAATAGTGTTATTGCGTTCTTTGTATCTCTTGTAGTTTCCTTGGAAATAAATAGGGTCTATGGCTATCATTAGAACAATTTTTGCATTAATTTTGGTAATTAATATTCCAGTTTATTTTTCTTGTTAAAGGGTAATCAATTTCTAACAAGGAACTGGATGCAGAAAAATTGCATGTGAAACTCATTTGGGAAGAACTGAATTTGCCTGTGGTCTGTATTATATAACAATAAAAGACAACAATGAAAGTGGTGGAGCTTTTTGTTCATGATGTTCATGAACATAAAGAAATCCTATACTTTCTTCACACCAGCCTCTTCAACAAAGGATTGTTATGATTATAATACAAGAGATCATGTGGTGTTACCATTCCAAAAGATTTTAGTAGTGTGCTTTTTCTTGGTCATCTCATTTATAGTAAATATGTTAATCACACCTGTCCTAATGTCATCCTAATGGATATTTGAACACTAAAATATGTGCCCCTTTTTAAGTTCTGTTCCTACAGACTGTTTACATACAGAAATCAGAGCCCATTTCTGAATATGTATTACCTTTTTCCCAGTGCTTTACAAATAGAAATGAGAGCGGTAGTTTTGGCTGTTAAACACAACATCTATAATGTCCTTAATGGAATGTCAAGAAAAAGAAAAAAGTGGAGGTATTTGTATTGAACTACTTCCAGGAAGTACACTTTGTTCTTTGATAGGCAGGTCTAATGGGACGACTAGATAGATTTATACTGCTATGCTATATAATGAAATTTCTAAGTCTTCATTATCCGAAGAGAACTGTGATTCATGCTGGCAATTCTCTGAGAATAATAAAGCAGGAGAGAAGAATGAGCTGTTAGGTTGCTGATGGCTGTTCAGTTCTCTACTTATTACATAGAAATGTAATTCTGTACTTGCTTTTGTCTTCAAGTTTTACAGGGTTGTAACCAGTCAACAGCAACAGGTAAGACTGTTTGGAAAGCAGGCTTTGGTGTTTCTACATGGTTTTTTGTTTAATATATTTTCATTCAATGTTTGACCTTCTTTAGGAGCAAATAACAGAAAAGTGCTTTGGCGATGAAGCAGTTGTATCATGATTCAACTTTGGTGGGGATTCTTTTATGCGTGAATTTATAGAATTAGAATTAATAGATTAGGTCACACCTTTTTACTATCTTGCCTACCCTTCTACACGCCCAGAGCCTCTGAGAATAAAACTTAGCATTTAAATAAATGGCAAAGGATGTTATAAAGGTAATCTGTGGCTTTAGGACTGTTTGGTGGTACACATTCTGTACTGCTTAAAGCAGAGTTTCTGTAGATCGTTTCCTAGTGACAAGAGCCTCTTGCCACTGGATGGCACTATTTATTAAATTATATCACAGGTACTTGATTGCTTTAATATATGCACTTTAGATTTAGAGGACATAATAGAAGTGACATTTAGAGTTTATATGTATATTCTGTCCTGCTCTTTGTAAGGGAGAGCACAAAACTTAGTGCTCAAATGATTAATTATCCAGTGATATCATTTTAATAGCATGTGTTCTATTTAAAACTAGGTAATCGTAATATTTTAGATCTGCCAACTAATGCATTTTATTTTATTGGAGTTTTCATCCTAACCCATCCTAACCTCTTCAAAAGCATATATATCTTTAAATGCTTATATGTTCTTTCTTTTTCTTCTATTAGAAAAGACAACTTTCAGTATAGTCTTGATATTGCATGCTGCTGAAGTTTGTTTGTATCTTATTCCTTAATATAAAATGTCAACATTTACCGTTCAGTAATTCATCAGTTTTTTTTCTTTCTTTTTTCTTAGGCAGGATGAAATTACAGGTAGTGTACAAATGTGGGCAATTCATGCAATAAATATTCCGGATAAAAACAAAATGCAATCAGTTCAATTTGTTAGGAAGGAAGAATGCTGGAATGCTCTCTTCCAGTTTTTGAAAGATGATTGAGAAAACTTACACCATAAATAGGCAAGCCTGAACTTCGTGTATAAAAACAAAATGACTGTTATAAACAATTCATTTAAGGACATGTCAAGCTTCAATGACAGGCAGCCAAGAAATAAAATTGAGTGAGGTAATTAAAGAAAAATAGACAGCTATCCCAGCATAATAATATGGCAGGGAAGTACAGAAACGTAGGGAGCATGTTGATAGTATAGGCTCTGCTTTCTTTTTCTGGCCAGCTGGTGCAGTGCATGCACGATTTCTGCTGACAGATGTTAAGCATCTATATAGAAACCATGGCTTCTTTTTTGAAGTAATGGTCCTGAAGTTAATAATGATCAGGATATAGTCTTATGTTTTGCTGAATCTTTTGCTATGCTGAGTGTCAACTGGTGATGCCATAATCTCTGTATTTCTTTTCTTTCAGCTGCAAATTTTGTAGAGAACCTGTACAATGTATTGTGCACAGTAAAAGTTGTCTTTCACAATGCAAGGGAAAGTAACTAAACAAATAGTGGAACTTTGTCCATACATTTCAGCCTTTTTAGTTCATGTTCAGTAGGCATTTGAAAGGATTTAAGCCAGCATACTGAAGCAGTAGGGGAAGCCATATTGGCTATATCATCTCACTTGACTCATTACTACTTAAAAGGAAGAGGTGTCATTTTAGAGAGAATCAACAAACCAGTAGTTAGTTACATGGATCTAAGATCTGAAGACTGAAGGAAGCATCCATGAAGCATTCCTCATGAAGTACTACGTTTTTGATCCAGGCAGCTTCCTTTGTGTCATATGAAAAGAGTCCTCTTTTTTCACCTGACCTTGCCAGGTAATAAATAGTAATGACAACCAGGTTACATAATGCTGACCAAACTTCCAGTTATTCTTTAGGGATTGAAGAATAGTTGATTATCAATACACAGAAAATAAACCAACTCCTAGCAGATTTTTAAGAAAATATCTTTTATACATACTCATACCTGTTCTCAGAAATGAGACTGTCATTTAAAACAGGTCCAGAAAATAAGTGGTAAATGAGTTTAATTATACTTGATACGTTGTGTTACTTCTCTCCTAGGCTACTTACTGAGTTGCCTTCTTTTTATTTATTTATTTTACTTCAGTAATCTGTACTGAATGAGCTTGCTTTTGTCTCAAGCAATACATTTGAGATTTAAGAGGCTGTGTTCTGGATGTGACACAATGATTAGAGTGCTATAATAGAGAATTCAAAACTATGAAATACTACTGATATGTATGTTTCCATTCTGTACTGCTAATAAAGCACTGTTGTTCAAACTGGGAATAGTTTCAGGTGTCTGAAAATAGCTTTCTGAAACCAGATGCCTTAGTTAAGAAGGCTTTTTGTCTGCGTCTTTGGTTATGTTTCTTGTATCTCACAGTTTATAGTAAGAAATTGGACTCTGGACTAGGTTGTTTTTATCACAGTGTAATGCACCTTATTACCTTAGTCTCAAAACAGGCTGCACTGTTTTCTTTATAGAACTTCCTACCTTTCATTTTCAGAACTTGGAAGGATAAAACAGGTGACCTTTAAAAAGCAAAAAACAGTTTGCCAAGCATCTGTTAAGACACTGAGGATTCCTAGTCTCTAGATCTACAGTCAAGTCAATTTTCTTGTTATCAAAACAATGATACTTTTAGGCTGATACTGTTACAGTGTGGGCTACTTATACTGTCTGACATTTTAACATCTGTTTGAGAAGTGGCCTGCTAAATCTGTATTTTATTTGAGAAAGTGAGTTCAATTCCATATTTCCATTCCCTTTTAACCTCCGCTAAGTCTATTCAGAGAAGGGGAGAAAAAGGTGGAAAATAAAAGGCTTTGCCCTAACACCAAATAAGCTTACTGTGTTTTTTTCATCACCTTGTCCAGGGAATTTCAACCTTAAATGAGGTTGCATAATATAAACAATTCTCAAGTTTATTGGACCTCGAAAATTCCTTAAAACCGGTTGAATGCAAACCCAGCAAAATATGACTTTAAGACTTTATGCAATTTTAAAGTACAATTTTTAATTCTAAGTTTTACCTTTTAAAAACTGCTTCAAACTGCATTATGAAATCCCATCTTTAAACAGTATACTTGACTGAAGTAGGAGTACCTTTAAAGATGTGTGCATTCTCTGACCCAATTCATAAGATATTTTAGAACATTAGGCAGAAGTTGGTGGCATCACTAGGACAGAAAAACAAATTAATTGGATTCTACATTACCATGCTATTAACAGCTTTCTTGTATCTATTCTTACTCCACTGCAGTTAATTTAATGACAGTAATTTAACTATTATGAAGTGTTCCTCTACCAGAGTGCCTGTTTGTTGATTTGTCTTTAATTCCGTTGCCATTATTCATTCATTAGTTATCTAGGGTCATGATCCCATGTGGTAAGGTTTGCAGTCAGTGGGAGTACTCTTATTCAAGGTTCTGCAGGATGAGATTGCTTTAAGCACCTCAAGATTGAAAAGTGTCTTTATGTATGCTCAATACAACTATATGATATTCTGGTCTTTTCTGCTTACTCACTACAGTTTTCTCAGCAAGAGAAGCAATTATTCCCATGTATATGCATTTTAATTTTCCCAACTCTAAACTGCAGCTTTAGTGTTCAAGAACAGTGTATGAACAAATGAGTGTTTAAGGAATATTTTTCCTGTGAGTTTCTTTTCTCAAAGTACTTTATTATGACTGAAGATGGTAAATGTTCTGTGTACTCCTCAGTGCTAGTTAGACTATGAAGTGGCAGTAAAAGAAGCTCAGCTGTGAACACTTTACCATGCTGTATAAACTATTTATCTGACCTACAGCTGATGAACATTCCTATGCACTGCTGGGGAGCCCTGGTGCCAGCCTGCAGACCCTGTGAGCACTACTTCCAGCTGCAGCACCACTGCAGAATGTAATGGAGACATTACACATTAACAAAAAGATTATACCCTGGAGCCAGAAAATGGTGAAACAATCACTGTTGGAGCATTTTGGTTTTGCTTTGTATTTTCAGTGGTGGGTTTGTTCTATTAATTAGTTGGAATGCACAGCTTTTAAATTTCCATTGCAGAAATAGCACTGTGGTTACCACAGAAGGGGAATAGACTACCTTGGCTATATTGTTTTTAAAAAAATAGGACAGAATTGAGACACTTTTCAAAATCTTGTAATTTGGGTTCATTCCAGATTGGATTTATCATCTGCAACCATCCATTCTCATTTTAAGAGTTTAAGAATTTATGAGAAGTGATTATTTTGAAGGGTTTCTTATTGTTTCTGTCTAACTGGTAGGCAGCTCAGCTCCTCACAGCCACTTGTTCACTTTCCTCTCCCCTTGCAGTGGGATGGGGAAGGATTGCTTTTGTCAGTGCTATAAATTTAATGATCAAAGATGGTGGATATTTGCCATCTTTACCTTTTCATTGCAAGGAGAGGGATCCAACAGTGATGTTCAAGTGATTATTAGTAAAATTATTTTATAGAATTAATACTTAAATTTTCAACAGAGACCTGCTCTACCTTTTTTTTTGTTCTCTCTTTAAAAACTGATTGCTATACGTTCATAATACTTGAGGCATGTTGTAGCAGACCCTTGAGTTTAAAAAGCTTTTTGTGCTAAGTGGAACATTTAGCCTTAAAAAGTTTCAGAAGGTTTCTCTTCTTTGTTGTTAGAGGTCACAGAAGGCAGTATCTTTGGCCTTGTAACAACTAGCATTTCTCATACAGACTCTCTTAAGACAATTTGATAGCTTTCTGAGAAATAACTTGCTTTATCATTTTCTTTTACAATGTCAAAAGGCAATTGTTCTTATTCTTCCTTCAGAGGGAAAAATAATTTAAAGCACTCTGTGGCCTTTGGAATTCCAGGATTGCGTTGACATGTGCAAAATACTCTTGAATGGATGTTGCTTTCCCTTATCTAACTTGTAAATTTTCCAGTTGTTGCAGTGCTTGTTTCTTGTTGAGCACTTAATATAGAATTGCAAATTCTAAAAAAAAATCACCTGTCACTTCCTTTTTTAGTAGTTAATAATGCAAGATACAGAATCATTGAACTGCTTGGATTGGAAAGGATCTTCATGATCATCTAATTCCATCCCTCCTGCTACAGATAGATTCATGTTATTCCTAATTGTGCTATCTGTGTACATCTAAAAACTGAATATTGGAAAATTATTGCTTCTATGCTGCCAGCTGAATGGTTCTACCTTTTTCCTTCATTGAAGTTCTGGTACTTAGTGGAGTACTCTATGGGACAACTTAACTAATTAGCACAGCATAAACCCATGCTATTTTTTGCTGGATGTTTCCACTGTGGTTTACTCACAAAGGGTCGTGAAATTGCATAGCAGAAAGGAGTGACAACTTCCCTTCTAATATTGATGGACAGTTATTTGAGTTCCTGATTCTGAAGCAGATATTCTGACACATCAAATAGAGTAGCTAAGCAATCATGAGTATGTGTAATGCATTTTCATTGCCGTGTCAGATAAAGTGACAGTGGAAGCAGAGCCTCACCTGTGTGTTGGGTAAAGATTACCTCACCCCTGAGGTACTCATTGGAATTACCACCAGTCATACCAGTATGTTCAATCTTTGTTATGTCTGTTTTCAAAATCCTATAATTTTTTAAAAAAATTCCCAGATTTGATGAAGATTATTAGTGATATTCTGAGAATGCAGAAAGAAGAAATAACTTCTCAAAAATGTTTGGGAACTGGAGACGGAGGAGGCTTATTAAGGCATTTATCTATCCTACCACTTTTTTTTTTTTTCTTCATACAGTACTTGAGAAACATTTGAAATGACAAAGCTTATGCTTGTGTAGCATGTCTAATTCTTACCGTTTTTCCAATGATGTCAGTTTGGACATAGAATATGACAGGTGAATGTACTCTCTCACAGCAATTGCTTTAGATTGAGCTTATCCACAACTGCAATCAAGTACTCTTTTAGTCAAAGTAATGTGAAAATATTAGTTCTTAATTCTTATTGAATTTTGTTTTTCAATTTGGATCTTTTTGCTAGTACATTTGTAAGCATCCTCAGGTTTTCAGGTGTTTGATGGACTGTATTTCATTTTGAAGCTGTGCTCTTATTTATACTTCATTTTAAACAAAATCTAAGTTTGAACTCTAGATTAAATGCAAGCACAGGTGCTACTAGTCTTCCAATGTCTGCACATCTCCATGTGCAAAATGTAATGTAACCATAACAGGCATTGAATGCACAGCTTGTAAAGGCAGAGCCTGTAACATCCAAATGAGGATTAATGAGAATAAATTGGACTTTTCAGCTCATAACTATATTCATTTATATTGCCTGTTTAGTGAATTCAAACAAATGCTTACTGTGAAAATAAAAGTAAAATAAATCATATTAAAATATGACAGAATTGGAACTGGAATGATCTGGCTGAATTTAGTGTATTTTGAAAAGGGAAGACGTGTCAGTTAGTATAAATATGTTACTTAACAAAATCACTTTTCTAATTTGTTGTCTTAGGTAAAAAGCATTCATCTTATGTTTTAGAGAAATACCTTTTCCTTTTCAGTATGTTCAGCTAGAAAAAGTCTAAATCAGCTGTAGCTTTGTGTCTGCCTTTGAGGAATAGGCAGCTATTGATTATCTATACATCAGGTAAGTCTCTTTCTAATGCCAGGAAGTAATTGTATTATGTCTCAAAACATGCATTTAAGAGGTTATTAAAAGTTTATTCAATACCATTATGAATAATTTGTCTGACTACCACTTTGTCTTAATAAGCTCTTGGTTTAAATCTCTTCTACTGATGAGCTTTATGTACAGTATAATATAATCTCATGTTTGAAGTTGTTTTAATTTGTTTTTTTGTATATTTTCTAAGTTCTCTGGGATGTCATTTTAATGTTACAAAGAAAATACAGCACTAGCATTTCTTTGCTAAAGGTTTCAAAACCATTTATATCTGTTATCAATGTGATTCTTTATTAGCCCTCCCAAATATTATGCATTCAGCACGTTTTGAAGTCACCAGCAACCCCATCCTCTAATCCAAATTTGCCGATCTCATGATGTCTGTTTCTTTCTTAGACTTTCATGGTTACTTTGAGTATGGACCTTTGCAATACTTAAAACTTTGAGGGGGAAGAAAAAAAAAAGGGTGGCGGGGGGCAATAGAAACTCCATTAATTAACTGTCTGATGAAACAGTTGCATGGTTGAGTCCTTGCTGTAGGCCCATAGATGCTGTCTTCCACCTTCCAGATTGATTGTTTATTAATTCACATGATATTTATGTTGCTAATAACTCAAGCATCCAAGCTTTAGGCAGAGTGCTTGGAATTTTATAGATTGAGAGTTTGGTATTGAAAGCTAAGTGTTTTTAGAGAGCTATCTGAATAATTTGCATTCTTTCTTGAGTGTCAGTTTGTATTTCTTGTTTGATTCTGAAGAGCCACTTCGGAATCAATCTTATTGCTCAGATTAGTATTTGCGAAGTTTTTAGGTACCTCTGAACTTTTACAGAGGACACTTTAACTGGTTTTCTGGTTGTTACAGAGTAAGCATAGAATGTATAACTGAGCAGTGTCTGTTTGGATTGTCCAACAGTTAGTCTGCAGTGTACATTAAAGTAGATGGCCTGTTGATAAGGTAGTTTTTAATTGGATTTATTTATTTTTTTTATTTTGCTCCTGGCTTTAGCACTGCTAAACACAAAGTTGAATGTTTGCAGCTGTATATCCAAGCTCAGCCTCTACTGATTGCTTTTCTATTTAGATTTAATTATGGTTCTCCTTCTATTTAAATTGTTTTTCATGGCTTGTTTCCTATTTTAAGCATTCACTGGCAGAGCTAGCTTTCTAGAAGGCTTGTGTTTTATGCTTTAGAAAAAGACTTAATACAGTATATTCCTACATGTTTTATAATGCACTGCTAAGTGTGGACATGGACTAAAATTATCACAGCCCAAAGCCATGTTTCTCTTACACAAAATGAGCTACTGAAAGGACTGTAATTCCTATGATTATGTATCCATCTGTTTGTGTTATGCCTTCTCCTTAACCTTAGTCTATTACTCAACTTGCTGTCAGGCTGTGTGGTAGAAGCACTAACACAACAGTACAGAATGTAAGTGGCATTGCTCTATTAATAACCTTCCTGTTAACTGTCCTCTCTGAGAAGACCTTGAAGTAGCAGAGTTAAAATGCTTGTGACAGTAACCACTGAACCCTCATTAGCACTGCTAATATATCTCATGCTTGACAGTTCCTGAAGGTTTATGCTCTGTTTTTAGCCAATAAAAGAGTATTGTTAATAAAAGTAATAGTACTGATTTAAACACTAATCCATTTATCATGCTTTGTGCACTTGTATTAAAATTTCTTGAGTTCCTTGCTGGTGGAAGTTGCAACCCATAGGAGTAGTTGCTGAGGAAGTTCTTTTCAACAAAGCCAAGATGCAGATATATGGCAAACCTTACTAAACTTGTGCACTTCAGTTAGCAAAAATGCACTATCTGCCATTCCCAAACCATTTTATTGTATAAAGTTCAGTAGTAAGCAAATCAGTTATCTAGAGCATGAGGCACTGATGGTATCTTGAAATACCAAATATAGGATCCCTGCAGTTTATTGCAAATCGTGTTCATTGGTGGGGAAAAGAACATGTACTGTATCTTTAAGGACAAACTGATACAATTAGTTCACATTTGTTATTTAACCTAGCAACCTGATAAGAAAAATTAGAATCTCCATTATAGCACCATTTGGTATTTTCTAAAGCAATTAAGAATTACTGCTGTTCTGTGTCTCTCGGTATAAGCAAGTGCAACAGTTAATACAATTCTTGGTGTGTTTCCTTCTGTGCATTCAACTTTTTGTTGCTTGGAAATGGGCATTTCTTGAAGCGTTGTATAAAATGTGAACCAACATCATATGAAACCACCTGCTGTTCTTAATCTAGCTGACTTTCCAAATTACCAGCATTATATAATTTGGCACTGATGTCCTTGCTTGAAGAATGCAAATTCTCTTTAAGAGGATATAGGATTCACGTGTAGGCTCAGATTTGTACTCATAATGAGGCATAGACTTGGAAATGTCTCTGAATACAACAGCATCCTGTCCTTGCCTAGTAATTTGCCATTGTAATTTGGAATTATTAACATGCAAGTCAGGAGGAAACTTCTCAAGAAGTTTCTTGGGAAACTGAGAGTGAAGACCAACTATTACTGAAATATTTATTCTACTTTGGGAAACTCTTTTTTAGTGAATCATCATTCTTGGGATTTTGATTCCTTCAAAAATTAAAATAATAAAAAAGACAGCTATCTCATCTGCTGTAGAACTCCTAGCGAATTCTAGATTAGTATTCATATTTCTTTCCTAGGGCTGTTGAACACAGAATGGCTTCTCCAGACTGATTAGCTTTTGGAGTCAGCTTGCATGGATGGTATTTGGAGATGTGCTAAAAATCAGGGGGCGTGCAGAAGCAGTATATTGTTTGTTGCTCTACAAGCCCTTAGTAAGACGTACAAAAGATTATTTGGCAAGTGCTCAGAAACTTGTGGTTCTCCTCAAACAGTTTTAAAACTTAAATGAACTTTCAGAAGAAGTGTAGTTTGTATGTTTCTTTTTGCTGCTTCTCTATGCTACTTGTTCTCCAGCAAAGACATGACTTGTTTAGCACAGTGGCTGGTACAAGTCAAAATAGTTCAGGTGAATCCTGCCTTGCATGTCATTTTATTGATGACTAACTGGGATTCAAGCTGCATTCAGTGCCCATCAGTTTTAAGGATATGTTTTTTGATTCAAATGATCAACAGTACTTTAGTGTATAACAAATTCAAGTATTCTGAAAAGTGATTAAAATGCAGAGCTTGTGAAAAATTTGATAAATAATTTTGAAGGGAAGTACTGTAGAACTGCTTTGAGTTTCATAAAAGCTAGTTTCCATGGTGCTTTGTTTCTGGCTTAACACTTCTCTGTTTTTAATATCCAGTCCAGAAGATCTATTTTCTTTCTTGCATTGAGTTAGATAATCATTTTGCCTATGTTAACTGTAATCTTAAAGGATGTATGCCCTAACAAGAAAGTCTGCTTTGCTGCGT
The DNA here is from genome assembly GCA_035772895.1 of Perdix hodgsoniae. NCBI lineage: Eukaryota > Metazoa > Chordata > Aves > Galliformes > Phasianidae > Perdix > Perdix hodgsoniae. Next base: position 16,512,090 of record JAPSGF010000012.1, on the reverse strand, counting down.
ACAAGAGATAGAAAAATTTCTTCATGGTTGTCACTTCTGTTTATGAAAGGCTATAACTGAATGACTATATTTGGAGCTCCTTTCAACTAATAATCTAGGCTTCCCCAGGTGTTAAGCAGGCATTGACATGTGACAACACAATAGAAATATTTTCTGGAGTTCATGATGACACGGCTTATTCAATGTAAGAATGATCCATGGAAAAAGTAGATTCCAAACAAATATTACCAGTGTTATGAATTGTTTAATTTCCATTAATTTTACCCACTGAGCAATGTATAAATATTCATGGCATTACCAATATCGTTTACATTTTGAGATTCTACCTGAGATAAGGGAGAAATTTTGCTTAAATATTTAAACTTTTCTAACTGCATATTTAATTTGATTCCCTGAAAATAGTTACGATTACATTAGTAGAAACAAAACTTTTATAATAAAAGCTTTTTTTTGTAGGAATAATCACTTCTGCAGTTGAAATGTGTTTATTATGTAGCTATTTGTGAATCCAGTGTCATTCTGTAACTGTCATATTGTTGGTCTTTCTCTCCCTTATATGTATGCATTTTTAAAATCAATATTGTTTGAACTGTGGCGAAATTTTGAAGAAAATAAATGAATTCTTAACTTGTCACTGACACTGGTATGTATTGTTGAGGACTTTTAAATTTTGTTCATATATCATATTCTGGAAAGAAACATGTCAAGGGGAAATTATAGAAGTAAAACATATAGTTAACTCCCAGCGAAGAGTGGAAGTATGGTTATGTTTGTTCCTGAGCAGACATTGAAGTCAGTATGTAACTGTAAGTGCTTTTCTATATAATGTGGCAGGAATGATATTTTTTTTTTTTTAGCCTAGAACCTTTCTAACTGGTACTGTTGCTTATCTTGCCACTCTAAAGAACATTTACTTGATTTAGTTGAACTTCCTTTAAAGTTGATCCATTTTCTTTAATGTATATATTTTAAATTATTCAAACTTGCTCATATTTGAAGTTCCATGTCAAAACTATTTACTTTCTAAAATATTTTAGAAGTTCAGTACTACCACTGTTTCACAGTTCTAGTCTTGAATAAGCTGCCATTTTATGTAAAAATCAGGTTATTGGAAGGTTCACAATTTGTCTGACAGTTAACAATTGGTGTCCTGGTCTACCTGTTAAGTAATGCACGGCTTTGATTGTTGTCTCTCCAATTAGGAAAACTCTTCACCTAATCCTTGCTGTCAGTTTGCTGTAATGTCTCTGGTATGGCAATGGATAATTAACATAGAAGTATAATGCTCTAATTAGGTAACACTGCAGTTCTCTTTACAAAACTTTTAAAATCATTTTTTATAAAGAAAAAAACTTTAAATGTGGTCTTAAAATTAATTTGTATTAGTATGTGTATGCACACATCTAATAAAAGTAGTGATAGCTGTTGATGTAACACTATTGACCCTTCTATTTACTCCTCTCCACCATTTTAATGTCTGCTGTTGAGATTTCTAGAATCCTAGCTACTTCTGTGTATTGATTTGGTATGCTTTGATTCTTGCATGCCTCACCAGCCATGGGGAGAGAGTGTTTGTATTTGAACTGCCTACGAACGATATAATTAAGCATTGAGAAGGCTTTTTTTTAATTAGTAAAGATTGCTGAAATAGCCAAATATGAGGAAATATTTAACAGGAATGCTGTCTTATCAAGAATGTCTCACGTGGAACATAAAATAAGCTGGAGACCAAGCAACACTTCTTAAATTGGAGATTTTAACCTGGTTCTGAATGGTAAGTGGAAAGAAGAGTGACAGTGTGGACCTCAGAACTTCAGGAAGGAATATGTATTTTTCTTACTGTAGAGGTGGAAAATATGGTGTCATGCTAAAATGTAATGCCTTTGGCTGCGGCAGCGTTGAAGAGTTTTGTTCTTCTCTCACTCTCATGTGATTTAGTTCTAATTTTTTGACCTGAATTCTGTGTAAGTAAAAGTAATCCACTTTTTAAAAAAATTTAAGTCAGAAGTGGTGTGGCCTTGAAAGCAGCAAGTGACCAAGTTGCTTTCATTTCTGCGTAATGTTGAGGACAGCTAATTTGTGATTACATTTCATAGTTAAAATTGCACAGTGGTCTAGCATCAAGAAACTCTCAGTTAAGTATTATAAACAATGTTGTACTCTACCATTAGTTTGCACAATGGTTGCTATTCAGGCAATTGCTTCCACTGAATAGCTCTTATTTGTTAAGAAATTTCTTAACTGCTTTCTTGGAATTTTAATAGCTTTAATTATTGTGGTTTTTAATAAGGGCTTGGCAACAGTATTAGAGACAATTTGTATACGACAGCTGAGTTTCACAGTAATTAGTATACAAGAAATATCTAGGCAGATGAAAAGAATCTTGTTATATTTGAGCTTCCAAACTGTCTTACTATATATATATTAAAATACTAGAAATACTTCAGGAAGTTTGAGCTAAGACACTATTCATAGCCAAGAAAGACTGATATTTTATGATTATAATGCAAAGCTTGGTAGTGCCACATTGTGCAAGGAATTTTATCATCCTAGTCATTACCATTAATACTTCACTGAATGCCAAGTAAAATATAAAGCTTTGGTTTTCATCTTCTGTGCAAAAATGGGTGTCAGATGTACATTTTTGTATTGTTGTACTCAAAATTTCATTGAAGAAAATCCATAGCAGCACTGTCATTTGACTTCCTTTTTACTTTAAGGAACAGAAAAGTCTTCTGCCACCTTAATGCTATGAAGACCTTCCTCTGAGCTTTGGGAGAAATGGTTTGTCATTACAATAATTGGGTATTCTGTGACAACTTGCTGTAATTTCTTTATTAATTGTTTCTTAATATGAAAGAAACAACGTCTTAGTTTGTTTGAATTCAGCTACCCTGACAGAGCTAATTGCTTCTCAAGAGATGCCCACTCCTGGATGTGCTGGGAGTGTGAAAAAGAACAACTGCTGAATTTAGTAACTTTTTTTCACAGCAATTACTCTTCTTGCTATAATTAGTCCTGGTGTTCTTCTTACATTAACAGATCTACTAATAATATTATCCCTTAAAATCTGAAAGCCAATGATAACATAACACAGTATGTTCAAAGGGTGATCACTTATTACTCTGAGAAACTTGGTACGTACAACATAATTAACCTTCAACCTTCACATCTTAAAAATTTTCAAATGCTATCTTGATAATATATTGTACGTTCATGGATTTGTGTTTAACTTGAACCTCGTGACTTATGCTGGGCCCGCTTCTATTTAACGTCTTTATTAACTATCTTGACGAGGGGATTGAATATACCCTCAGTAAGTCTGAAGACGACAACAAGTTGAGAGGTTGTGTTGATCTGCCAGAGGGGAGAAAGGCACTACAGAGTGACCTGGATAGGCTGAATTGATGGGCCAAAGTAAACTGTATTGATGGACAACTGGCTGAATATGAGGCAGCAGTGTGCCCAGGTGGCCAAGAAGGCCAAAGGCATCCTGGCTTGTATCAGGAATGGTGTGGTGAGCAGGACTAGGGAAGTCATCCTGCCCCTGTACTTGGCAATGGTGAGGCATCACCTTGAATGCTGTGTTCAGTTTTGGGCACCTCAGTACAGAAAGGACGTTTTGGTGCTAGAGCAGGTCGAAAGAAGGGCAAAGTCTTTTTTTCCAAAAAGACTGCTGTGTTCAATGTCAGGGTTGTGTTGGCTTGGGGCCTGCTTGAGCTCTGTGTTTCTTTGTTGCCTTTGACCTTTCTTCCCAGCTGCAGTTTGAAAATATTCTCGGCAGCAAGCACCCAAGCTTGCAATGCCATTGCAGAAGATGGTGCATGCAGTGCAAAAGCTACAGTAGGCCAGCCAGGAGTCATGTGGACACCTAGCAAGGGTTGCAACAAGTAAAGGAAGGAAAATGCAGCATAAGTCTGAGACTAACCTCATGTATGTGATAATATATATTTTATACTCATATAAAAAGTGCATTGTGTCTATCAGTTCATACTTGTTTTAAAAAATGCCTTGTGCTAACTATGAAATAGTGGGTTGTTCCTAATATTGTGACTGCAAAAATAAGTTGCACTATGCCCTATAAATCAGAGCGAGACATATGTAAAAGATAGATTATGACTTTAACACATCTCTGGGCTGTAGATTGAACTAGGTCATTTCCAGGGTCTCTTGCAATCTCTGGTTCTCTGCTTTATGATGCCCTTAAGAATCCTCCAGTCTGTAGCTTGCTTGAGCAGGAAATCACTGCTGACTTGGTTGTGTTAGCAGCTAGAGTTGAAAGTCTGACCACTCTTGATCCAAGTATTTTATTTGCCTTTTGATTTGTACAAACAAAATTCTAGAGAATTTCAAAACAAGAACAGTTTTAAAGGCTGAAAGTAAAACTAGCGTAGCTAGCATCCTATCTCTTGTGGTTACTCTGTGCAAATGAAAGAGAAAGGAGAAGGACAAAATGTAAATGTAAATTTTCAAATTTTTTCAGTCTGCAGTTATTTTCAACATGATGTTTTTAAGCTTAGGTATATTTTCTGCTTGTAGTGTTTTGACATTGATTTTTCTGCCAAGAACTTTTCTAGTCTTTTTGACGTCTGCTGCTATCAGAAGAGGAAACAGACTCACTGAGCGTGAATTAAAATAAAGAGTGTTTTGTTTTTGAAATTGTGAGAACCGTTGTAATGCCATTGGAGGTCTGGCTCTCCCCACATTAGGAAAGCACACAGAGGGAAGTAACATAATGATATTACTGTCTATCAGTCCAAATGTTGGCTGCGTTTTTTAGGTAGGTGGCGAAGTTGTGGATGCCTTTAACACTCCACAATTCGATTGTGATAATAGCCTCCAATAACACATCAAGATAAAGGCCAGCTAAAAGGGTGGGTTTTGTCCTTGCTTTGAGCTGTGAAGGCAGCCAGAATTAAGGGTATGTTAATCACTCTGATTTCTCTGGCTGTCTGCAGTTGGCTAAGCCACCAGCTTTTGTCTTTCTAGACTGCAGATTTGGGAAGAATGGGTATCATTTCTGCATGCTACCCTAAAACATAACATTCGAAAGGGTATAATACTGATGTGAGATAAAATGTATGTAATGGGACTGTTCATTGGTTATGAGCTGCAAACATTTTCTGGATATGTTGGGTACCAAGGGTGGCATTTTTTTTTCTTTAGAAAAATCTTCACTTACTACATCAAAGCTTTAGAAGTCTAATTTTTCATGCTACAATATGATGTGTAAGATAACTTTATTCCAAGTAATTGATCTGCAAAAATTTTGTGTGAGCTGTTGAATTAAAATACTTATGTCTCAGAGAGAGATTCTTTAGAGTTGTTCTTCAGGGAAACAAAAATAGCAAGGAATTAATTAAGCATGAACTGTTTACAGGCCACAGGCTGACAGTATATAGTTGTTAGTTCTGGAAAAATTGCCATAACATAACAGCTTAGTAAAGTTGATAGAGAGGACTATAGCCTTGAAATTGCTAGTGGAATTAAACTTTGTATTAATAACTTTAACTTTCTTAATAGCTGCAATGCCATCTGCTTTATTCAGCATGCTGTCGATTCTTTTAAAGTAGTTTGCACATAGATGTCTTAGTGAATAAATTAATAAAAATATCGTGCTTTCAAACAATTAAAAGAATGAAAAAAGATGAAAAAAAAGCAGAACTTGGTAATCTCAAGATATTTAAAAGCATTTTTCTGTTCTTTACAATTATAATTGTCTGTGATTGGCTTTTGAGATGTGAAGAACAGGCTGAACATCTGTGGTCAAACTGAATGACACAGCAGTTATGAAGTTACTTAACTGTAACTCTTTGATCTCATAGTTTTGGGTGATTATTGTCACTGTAGGCTTTGAGGTGTTGCTCTAAGCATGAACATTGGAATTCTGTATCCCTTCAGATGTCTAGTTCTTTATGTCAAAACTCTTTGCTGAAGAAATATCCTAGTCCAGAGCTAGTACATAGAACTCTTACCAGATCAGCATTTCTCCCACTCTGTTTATTGCCTCATTTCATTTCTGTATTTCTATCTCTTTCTCTGAGAATTTTAGACCAAGACTTTACAGAATTTTACAGAATTGCACCAAAGCAAAGAGAAAAAGGCCAGTTAGGCTTTTTTTAATAGCACTTTCTGAAACTATGGCTTAACTTTATACAGGTGCATAGTCTTTTGTAGGCTCAGAAATACAATAGGCTGGTGAGTTTCTGTAATTTTGTAATTAAGGTATTAATTGAATGTCATCTTAGGAATATATATTTTTTTAATACTAGGTGTTATGACTAATGATTTCTTTGGTAAGCAAAACATGACTGATTTCTTAAGTAAACCTATTTTTCTTTATAAATTCCTAAACCAAAAAAAATGTTGGGTAGTTCCATAGTTCTGCCTATCTAGCAAAACAATTTGTAATGGAATATGTGCACACCAGTATGTTTCTCCTTGCATTTTTACTTTGTGTCATTTAAAATGTTATTAGCTACAATAAACTTACTCTCTGTGGTTACGTTTACAGCTCATTAGAGTGGTGGATCTCTTATGCACCAGTTTACTATAGTGATCACTTCCACAAAACTGAAGTCACAGTGGTTTAAACATGCCAGAGGTGACAGTATTAAATTTGTTGCTTAATTCTTATTCCTTTAGAATAGATTACTCTTTATAAGACATGCAATCTGAAACTTCTATTCTCTTTGTTGTGCACTTGGGCTTTTTAAATTTTATTTTCATTACAAACAGTAATAGCTTGGAAATTAAAAAAAAACCTGCTGAATTATTTCAATTTTGACATCAAGGGAAATCTAGTTTTTTAAATTGCTAAATGCTACTGGAAACTATCTTCTGAAAGTAGATCATGTTTAAGTCACAAACAATTGAACAAATTAGAGAATTCCATCCAAACCATCTCAAAGCTCATCTTAATGAAAGAAACCTTTAGAGTCTTCAGACTGCTGAGGCACAGTTTGAGCTGTTGGTAAACAATCAGAGGTTTTTCTAGATCAGATTTTGGTATTCATAACCTTACTGATAATGGGATTGAGATTTTCATGGTACTTGTGTACTGCATCTCTGTTGTGTCAGACACATAATTTGTGCCCACCCGCTTTTGTTTCATGCTGTGTGTAGCTGTAAATTTCTTAGTTTTTATGAAGGATCTAATGATTTTCATAGGTTACTCCAGAATAAATATTTGCAGTGCAAATATTCCCTTACTTTTCAGGTTAGCTATCCTAAGCCCTAATAGTGGGCTGTTTCTCATCTGGGGCTTTTCTTTCATGGCAGCAGCATGCTTTTATGTTTATTTGGGGAATGATCCATTCTTATTACCTTAGTCAAGTACTGCTTACAGAAAGCATCAAAGCCATATTGAGAGCAGGGCTAAAATACAACTTGTATGTTTTATCATTCTTGCCCGATTTGAAAAATAGCCATTTGGTATGTACAATAACAGTTTTATGACGTGTTAGGGCACAAATCAGTGTTTGACCTTATAAAGCAATTTTATGCTATGTGCTTTTATAGGTGTAATATAGTGCCTGAGACTTCGAATCATATGAGGCTATGAAACTATGTAAAGAACATTACAATCTAACCCAGATTTTAGGTGAGAAAGATGAGTTGCATAATTATTAACTTTTTTAATCTTGACCCTTATTGCTGCAAGATACTGTTTATGCATTTCTTTTCCAAAAGTCTTCTTCCAAGTTCAGGACTAGATTCTAAGCTACCAAAAAGATTCTCAATAACTTAGGGACAATATTTACCATAGGAGTTCTGTTGGATGATTTCATTGCAAGACTGGAGAAGTGAAGACATTGCTTGAGACTGGCTGGCTAGCCTGCCCACTGTCAGAATGGTATTTGGCATGAATGTGCCTCTGCCCATAAAATGTACTCAAAGAATTTGCTTGAGCATAGACTGAGTGAGCATAGTCTTAGCCTTAAGCTCTTATGGGGAAATGGGAAGATCCCACCTAGATGGAGCTGAGTGCTCATTCTTAGTCAAAATAATGCTTTAGAGGTTTCTAATTGGTGTAGTAGAGAAAAGCCCTGTAACAATGCATGTGCAGTTGTTATGCAAAGCCAACCTAAAAAAGCTATTCCTTTTCTCTTAATTGACAAGATTATGGTAGGCAGTATAGATGAGGCAATGCTGTCTTGTTTGAAGCAGAAAAGAGGCTATCAATAAATGCAATTTAACAACTTAAATGCAAGCTTTGCAATGCTACTTTTCCTCAGTAAATGAGTTATGGACTTTTCTATTTAATGTGTCTGCCTTCAGCCAGAGGAAAAATCAGTTAGTTTCTCAGAACTAATATTTAACTAGTTTGAAATAGCATGTAACAGTTCCTATGGATCAGTCATAGAATAGCTGATGGATTGATGGTCAGATCTCTGAGACTGAGGAGACAAAGATGTGGATGCTGAAGAAGGAGGTGCCTGCAAGGGAGTGTGCTAGCTTGTGAACAGCATGGCCACCCATGGGCTGTTTGTTTGAGGCAGGTGTGATCCTGGTTAATTTCATAGTTAAATAGAGAAGTGTTGATATAAATGTAGCTCTGTAAAATTTGCTTAGAAATAGGGATTTTTAGAGTGAATCACTTTGATTAATGAGATGAATTTTTCCAACTCCTGGAAAAATTCAGCAGGCTAAGCAAAAATATTTTTGTGCTTTACCATTGGCATTTATTTTATGTATATAATTTGAATTTATATTTATTTGTGGATGATACAAATATATTAGCATCTCTTTTTTCTTGTTAATATATATCTACATAGGTAAAAAAAAATCAGGAGTAGAAGGTCGGCAGAACTGCCACAGCCATTTAAGCATTTTTAAGTATTCAAAAGCAATTCTAGCAAAAAGGATTACCACTGAAACGCAACAGTATATCATGCTGCCTTCCTAACCTGTTAAGCCTTTTTTTTTTTCCCACTGGCAGTGTATGCAGCGATAATTCTGCATCACTTCTTTTAGCGTACATGTGGACAGATGTTCATAATTCATAACATTTGTGCTAACAGACAGCAGATGATTTTGTTATGGGAACATATATGTAGATAAGCAGACACTGTATTACTGTGCTATATTAATGACAATTATTCAACTAAATAATTAAACAAAAGAACCACAATACTTTTGTTTTCAAATTTTAACCAAAACAAGAGTGACTCAGATGTTTTGCTTTTTTTCTTGAAACACTGATAATAAAGTAAGCCATTGTTGATTTTAAATTGTTGAATTCGGGAAAAAATTTTGGGAGTTAAATATTTATGGTGATATTAGAACTGGTTTGCTAATTATATGAACAGAAAAAACAATAACAAAAGCCATCCTAGAAGAGTAGAACATGCAAAGTCCTTATAAAGATGCATCTCTGCATCTGATATTTTTTGATTACGCGATTTCTGCATGTACGGGAAGAATGAGGCAGCCACAAAATATTACTGATCCAAAAATTGTTAGATTAAACCTTAGTAACTGCCGTATCACCCAATGAGAGCCTGGTTCCCTATTTTTGGTCTTTTTTTTTTTTTTTCATTTATGGGCCTTGTTTTTTTTTTAATATATATCTCTACAGTACCTCATTTCTCACTGAGTCGAATATGAAATTCCGTCTAATTCCTTGGAGTATACTTTACTGAACAGAAACACCCCAAAGTATTGCATAAACCATTTGGAGTTGGATACAGGCTTGGCATTGTCCTGAATCATTTTGAATAAAAAAAACAGTGTACTAGCAAAGAAAAAAATGGGAGTAGGAAAATAATTGTGAATGCTACTACATCAGATCTTAAAATGTGTGTACCAGGAATGTTTCTGAGAGCTCTGCTGAAAAGTCCAGGAAAGCTTCAGGTTTCTGTTGAAACGCTTACTAGAATGCTGAACTTCTAAATGAAGCCAGGTCAAAGTGATGAAATCTGACATGGCACAAATAAAGAATGATTAAAGCTTTTTCTAATGTAATGATCAGCATCAAGGAAAACTCCCTGGTGTCACTTATGCTTCCATTTTGTGGTGTGAATAAGGAACTGAAAATACTAACAGTTAAGAAATATGTACTGCACCTGGAGTTGAGTATCATTACAGAAGGGAATCTTTCTCCTACTGCATGCCCAGAGAAACAAAATCACTCATCGCTTCAGCTGCTAGAAACTCCAGCTGGCCACTGCACATCTGCCAGCTCCTACATCTGTCAAACTTGTATCATCTGTCCTTTTTACTATGATCTCCTAATTTGGTGAAATGTAGAGTTTTAATAGTTTTTTTCCACTTTCAAAAGACATAAACTTCACATCTTAAAGTAGCAAGTTTGTAAGCAGTATAATTAGCTGCTTAAATGTAGTTTTACCTCTAAGAAGTAAAGAATCCTTGAGATGCCTTTGCTTTCAGAAGCTGTAATAACCTTCCAAATATAATTTGTACTTTAAAAGCTTATTTGCAGAAGACAGACCACTGCTAATGGCATTTGCATGGAAATTTCCCAAATGAATATTTATAAACATGAAATATGAATACAATACAGTGCTTTGTATATACTGGTGCATACATTTCTATATACAGATGTATGAATTTTGTTGAACTCAGCAGAACTGGCAGATCTCTCAGGGAAACACCAAACAGCTTGTTCTACATACAGATGTCCCTTTGGCATTTTATTATAAAGACCTGAAAGTATACTGTTTTACTGACAATAAAGAAGCAGTAATATCTTAATAGAATCTGAAGGAATAACTAAGCACTTCAAACACCCAAAATAAAGAGGTAATTGAAGTTGCTTTGGGTTTAAGCCTGAATAATTTCTTACTTTGTAGTATCTCAGGTGATTGTTTATATCTAATGAAAGGCAATAATATAAAAGCACATTATTGATTGAGAATATAAACATTTGCTTGTATCTCTAGTATGTCTCATTGATACCATCACTTTAATGAAAGAAACGGCTTATTCAAATTATTTCTGATTATGCAAACCACTAACTCACTTGTGCACAGACTTTTTCTTCAACTTTGCAAAAATTTGGTAACTTGCACTCAGGATTTTTTTGTAGAAGTATGATCATTGAAATTGTCAGCATTACTTATGTTAAATACTGAAAGATCTAGAGCCAGACTTCTTTTTTGACATTTTAAAAAATAAGATTGATTTATATTTTCTGACCTGAGCATTGCAGGCAGGATGTTTAGGATTTATCTGTAGATGCAGACTTTTTGAGCGTACCTAGGAGGAAAGGCTGACACACAAGACACATGGTATTCAAGAAAAGCAGTCTGTGTGATACGAATAAGCAGCTTGATTTCCAATGTTAAGGACCAGTTTTATGCCTTTAGATGTTTTACTCATGTACTTGGATTAGAGGGAAGCTATAAAGGTGATCTGGTCTACTGGTCAAAATGTAGGTGATACCATCTTCATCATAACTGTGGAAGTCTGCTTTTTAAATTTTTATTGTAGGTGCTTAATCTTCTCCTGCATAACTATAGAGAAACATGGGGAAGATTCATTATGAAGCTAGTATGCCAGTAACCCGTTTGTTAACATTGCCTCATAGAGACTGTGCTGCTAGTTATGTGACACAAGGTGGATATATATGCCTAACAGCCACATCCAAACAGCAGCTACAAATTCTTCATCAGCCCAACTTTCATGAAAAACTTTGCTTTCCAGTTTAAAACAATAAAAAAGTGAAACTATTCTTCTTTATGAGCCCTCCCACCATTTCCCAGTTCTGAACAATAGAATTGGTGACACATTCACTTTTCTGCACAAAGTGTCAGGTCACGAGTCACTTCTTTAATGTACCTGGTAATGTTGAGAAGATAATTGCTATCTTTTTGCTCACAGCTTCTGTTCCTGATGTAGAGGAATACATGCATGAAACTTTGGAAAAGTTATGTGGATCTAGCAACTCTTAATCTGTGTAAACAATCAGGTCAAATAAAAATATTGTTTCAGTGACTGCCTGAAGTCTTGCTCCTCAGATAGCATGGAGCTGAACATCGTTGAAACGCTCAGTCAGTAGTTCATGTTGGCCAGTAGTTGAAGTTGTCATTGAAGCCATCTTTGTCCATGTATCCCTTGAGGATTGTTTTTTTTCTTAACAGAGCTTGAGATATGAAGGTACTAATAACAGCTCTTTTTCAGAAATGCGATGCTTGCTGTCTACCAGAAAGGTTCAGGATTAGTTCTTTAATGTTTGCAACTATCTTAATCATTCCAAAAATAAAATATAGGTTCTTCAGCAAGTAGGAACATGTATGTGTGTGTGTGTGTATATGTGTGTGTGAATATATATGTACATAAACATTGAGATATAGAGAGCAGGGTGTTATTGTCTGTCTGGTGGAAAATAAAAAAAAAAAAGTTTTCTAAGAAGTAAATAGTATATTTTGTATACAATAAGGAAGTAGAAAGGAGAGGAGCAATTTTATTCAAACTTATAAGTATTAATTCATCTGGATGAACATGGTGTGACTTCATTTGAATATCTGAATGTTAATTGCATTGCCATTGTTATTAAAGCAATTAACTTATCTGCTATTTCTTACGATGGCTAATCAACTGCAATGAAGTAGCATGGCTTGAAACTTTATAGAAATATGTACTAAGGATGATGGTCAGATTGGTCTCACTTAAAAAAGACAACAGATTTACTTACAAATATTAATTTTAATTAGAACATATTTGGTGAGAAGTAAATCATCAATCATTGTTAGTAACATGTGATCCAGCATATAAGTTGACTTTGTATATTTACCACTGTATGTAGCCAGAATGTTTTTACTAGAGAACGCAATGTTTTGAGTATTGGTTTTGAAGAATAATTTATTATTTACCCATTAGGGAGAGTTATTAGTCTATCTTAACACACTGAAAATCTAATTTTCTTTTAGAAAAAAAATAAAATTATTCCTGCTAGCCAAGAAGAGCTACATCATTAACCTCAAATGAATGGTAATAAACAAAAATAGTTTAAAAGCTTTATTAAGTTCAATTAATTGGTTGTAGCAGACTAATTCTGTCATGCTTTGGTAGACAGTGTATTGTAAGTAATTTTGATGATCTCCAATTGTGTTGGGCAAACAAGCCTGCACAGTAAAGCAAAAATTGAATTGTCTTGATAATTACAAGAAACACTGGCCTGTTTGGTATTTGTGATAAATGGGTTAATTAGCAACTTTTTTTATTGCATCTAGACTTTTAGTACAGTAGAACAACGTTAATTTATTTTACTGTGTAAACTAGCATCGTCAAAATTCTATTGTCCAGATTAACTCAGGATAAAAAGTTAAAGAGCTACTTGATTTAATATTAGATATGTATGACTGTGAGCATGGATTTCATTATTATCAGTTAGTTTCCGTAAGTTTGAAACTTGGTTCTATGCTACTTCGTTTTCAGTCTCTTCCCTTATGTTAAGGCAAAATTTATCCCAGTTGAAACGACCTAGCAAAGTCAGCCCTAATGAAATTAGGTACTGGTGCTACTGAATACACTTTAAATAGGTAGTGTGCATATAATGAAAAAGAACCTTTCCAGTAGCCATCTCATTACTCTGGTGGGTGAAAAGTTTTCATTGACAAAATATTTATAAGAATGTAAATCTAAAATCACGGTCATATTTCTATTCTAATTTTGTGTCTGTTAAGCTTACTTAAAGAGTTCTGAAGCAGTTCACCATGCAAAAGTAGTCATTTAAGCACAGTAAAATGTACTGTATTGATCTAAAGCTTATTTTCTTTTTTTTCATTATGGCGGGACTCCCTTCAAGTTGATTTAACTTTTCCAAGAAGCTGTTCTGTTCTCTGAGCGTGTGCTGCTGTACCTAAATCACTTCCTTCAGTTCTGCTTGAAGAAAATCTTTAGCTGTCTTCTCTGAGGAAAAAAAAAAAGTCAAACTAAAAAGTGTATTCAAGGTATTTTCTTCTTCTTTTACCTCCAGGAACCAGACTACGCTGCAGTGCATTTAGATGTGTACTCTATATACTTGCTGAAAAATCTAGTATTTGAAGCTTCTTATGATCTGATACTTTTTGTTCCTTATGCTTCTGCTAATTTTGCCATAGTGAGATAACTTTTTAAATGTTAGATATTTTGACTATCTTCTTACTTGTTTTTCATGCTGTGGTTTATCCGACAGATCCATTTTATCATCTGATCCCTTCTGTCTTCTGTCATCTCTTCCTTTTGCAGTAGCCTCTTAATCTTTGTTATTCTTGTGACTCTAAAATACATCACAGTGTGACAGGCTCACTACCTGGTTAATTTTTGATATTTGAAAACAAATGCTTTTTGAGTATACTTTAGAAATCTAAGATAAAATTTTATTTATAGAACTTTTCCTTTATTTGTGTATTTGATTCTTTTTGTGGTCATGACACTGTAGATCATGAGACTGTGGAAATCTAAAAACGAAGTGCAAAGCAAAAATAAAACAATAGGAGTGCTTGTTTATTTTAGAGGAAATTGTAGTCATTTTTTCCCCTGGTTTTATTTTGTCTGTATGTGAGGATATGTTCTCATACATTTGTTCTCATTCGGTGCAATTCTGCATAAAGACAGCATGTGCAGTGGTGCTGCACAGCAGAAAGGGAATTTATTTTCTGTAGTAATTTCTGGTGTTATATATAACCTGTGGGATATACTCTGCAGTACTGTATTCTGTGCTGGGTGGAAGTGATGCCTGTCTTGCACTGTGAGCAGGTGTTTGTATCATAGTGCATATTGATGATCAGGTCAGAAAATAAAGTGCAGAGTCTGCCTGGCAGGCTGCTGCCACGAGACCAGGGAACTGGGCAGTGGAAGGCACGGTGCGGCACATGCGTGCAACCCATTTTAGAAATAACCTGGTTCAAGCCTGTGCTTCTCAGTGTGTTTTGTCCTGATGAACTTGAAGAACTGGCTTCCTTCTTCAGTATCAGTTCTTTTCGTTCATGCAGGCAAATATGTGTAGAACATTCGTACTCATTGGTAAAATATTAATTATAAAGCACTAAGTAGAAGCATTTAATTTTATTAGAGTTACTTGTTACAGTTTAGCTGACGTACAAATATATTATGTCTGAAGTTGGTTTGCCTGCATACTTTATATAAACACCATATAGTGTGCTCGGTATGACAAAAACAGAATAACATATTTTTCTATTTTGAGTATTAACACTTCAAGTGGTGTTGGTGAATTTCACATGCTATCAAACACATAGCATTTAAAATATTATCTATTCATTAGGAAATAGTTTATTTTTGAAAAGGTGAAATAAGGAGAAAATGTTGAATTATGTTCTCTCGTGGTATAAATTTAAGTACTTTATCTCAGCAGTGGCTGAAGGAAGTTTAGGGTTGCAATCACAACCAGGTAAAATGAACATCTTTTCTTTTTTAGGCAAATTGTATTTAGAGAAAATTAAAAAAAAAAAAAAACACAAAAACACCTTTCCCAGCACTCCACCTCCCATAAACCTGTGTTCATTGTCTTTAATAGGTTTTGGAAAGTGATATAATTTCCAGAGACACTGATTTTCTAAGAAATCTAATTACTTCTGTCTCCATTACAACATTGGAAGGATTATTCAAATATTTTATAGTCCTAAAAGCACAGAGCACTTTAATCCTACTGTTTGTAGACTGTCATTCTTCTGGCTTCTTTCTGCCTGCAGTTTCCCATCAGGCAGTACAGGCACATCCTGGTAATCTCAAAATCCAGGAAAGTGCTATCTGGCAATCAATGTCTGCCTGCTCCCTCTATTTATTTTGCACTCTTTGCATATTTTAAAATAATAGAATGAGACTCACAGTCTTCACTGTAGCACAGTACAAACTATGACTTAAAAAAACAACCCACACGTAATTGGTATCTGTCCTACTTAGTCCTGAGCTTGTCAATGCCATCACTTCTCTTGATCTTTTATCTGCCACCTGATTACTCAAAAGGATTCACCTGTTTGCTTTCAGACATGCATGCTGCCGGAAAGAAAGCATTAACTGAGTAAAGTAAGATTCCAGGCTCTTAGCTGAAAGGAAAAGGGATATAAGCACATCTCACCAAGTAACAGGGTATAAGTCACAGCTACTAATTTTCTGTGTAACATGTTAAGTGAAAGTGCCGTGAATTTAAAAGGGCGAAGTCTCCATTTACTTCTTTCTACAGATATCTAAAAAAAAAAAAAGGAAAAAAAAAGAAAAGGCAAGGTCAAACTCAGTGTGCTGCTACAAGTGAGCTGAAAATAGGTTCTTAGCAAGTCTTGTGTAGGCACTGCTGCCTATTTGTACATAATTTCTTGATTATGTAGCTATGGCAGTGATTTTAGGGCAGTTCTGTCAAATTTACATAAAATTAGTACAAGTTCTATTTTTCAGAATGTTCTTTAGTCCTGTGCCATTGTTGCTTTTCATTTTTATTAGAAGTCCAGAATTGAGTAGATTAACTTGTGTTACAAAATTAAATATGTAAATCACATATTTTAGCATGAAAAAAAAAATTGCAATGAGTTGTAAGAACGTTAAACATCTGAAAAGAGAAAAGGATTATTTTTTTGTTTACAGAGACTGAGAAACTGCAGTAATCAACAAAAATACCAGTAAATCCTGTGTAGATCTTCTGCAAAGATTTACTGTTATCAGTTCTATCAAATGCATCTATAACCAGTATCGTCTCAAGTTCTTCTGAAATGGTGCAGAAATTATCTTAATTGGGGTTTGATAAAGTAGTAATAAAGAAGAGGAGTATTCTGGACATTTATATTTCTTGATATGGCTCTGTAAAGAAACTGGGAGGTAGTGCATGAGAAATTCCTAAATTTCTCATTAACTGTTCTGTGCTTCAGAAATCAGAAATGTGTATTTGCTGTTCAGAGCCACCACTAATGCATGGCTTTATTGCTGTATAGGTCAACAGGCTACTTAGGGTACATACCTTATCAAATTTCATTAGTGGAATCTTTTGTCTCCTGAGGTACGATGTAGTTTTGCAGTGTCTGGAAGAACATTACATAGCAGGGTGCTTTCATCTTGCATTTAATACCTGTAGGGAAGGCATGTTCATAGTGTGGCTAGTTTCAAGATGTGTAAATACTACCTGTTTAAAGAAAGATTTGTCACTGAAGAACTGATTTGCAAGCAGTAACTGGTTTGGGGTGTTTTTTTGTTTGTTTGTTTGTTTTACTTTGAAAGAGGATTTTGCTCCTTATGTGACTATCACAGAACTGGAATTAAATGAAGCCTTTTTTGCACCATCGTACTTTATTATACCATTATATGTGATTTTGGTTCCTTGAGTTCTGCCTCTTCTGCTGTAGCTCTGCCCTGGTGAGGCCTCACCTGGAATACTGTGCTCATTTCTGGGCTCCCCAGTACAAAAAAGACAAGGATCTCTTGGAAAGAATCCAGCAGAGGGCCATGGAAATTATAAAGAGCCTGGAGCGCCTCTGTTATGAGAAAAGGCTGGGTGACCTAGATCTGTTCAGCCTTGAGAAAAGAAGACTGAGAAGGGATCTGATCAGTATCTAAGGTGTGGGAGACAAAGGGAGGAGGCCAGACTTTTTTCAGTGGGGTGTGGCAAGAGGACAAGGGGAAATGGCCACAAACTGGAGCATAGGAAGTTCACACAAATGAGTATAAGAGCCCCTTCACTGTAAGGGGTGATGGAGCACTGGAACAGGCTGCCCAGAGAGGTTGTGGATCTTTCTCCTCTGAACATACTCTACCTGTGCAACCTGGCCTAGGGAGCCTGCTTTGGCAGGGTTGTTGGAATTGATAATCTCTAGAGGTCCCTTCCAGCCCCTATAATTCAGTGATTCTGTGGTTAAAGAAATCAAACTGAGGAAATCAAATGAAGGAGATCAGTCCTATTTCCTAGTGTCTGTTGTCATCTGTTGGGAGCAGGCTAAATGTCACTTCAGACATTTTGATTTACCTCTATATTCAAATTCACTGTTCAATAAGCAAAATGATCCAAGAGGTGAGAGGGCTGCACTTACTGTTTCATTATTCACCAGTTGCATATAATAACTCAGAACTTATTTCTATCTGTTCATGAAAATAAATGTTTTAAGCCCAGTGTGTGGTTCCAGCTTTTGTCACTGCAAATAAACTCCAACCTTTCCCACTGACTGACCAATAAACCAGTTTATTTTTCCAGTTCAACAGATTCATTCACAAGTACATTACCGGGTGAGAAGCATTCACAAGTAGCTTTGTTGATGGGGGGAAAAGGCTGCCAGAGCAGATTTTAGAATGCCACCTGTATTGTTTGGAGATGTAAGAAACTAGCAGACTGATTAGTTGACTTGTTACAAGGCCTTCTGATTACCATCTGCCACACACACCTTGCATGAAAATTTACTGATGGGAGTGAGGTCTCCAAATAGATTTACAGCTGGCATGTTTTTTTTGTTTTTTTTTTTAACAAGAATTCACAACAGTTGCTTTCAAGTAGCACTGAAAATGCCTTTATTTCTTTAAATATTTTATTACCTACTGCTTATCAGACAAGCACCCTTCATTAAATGTGTGATAACAGTGTGATATTTTTTTTATGTTATAAGTACTACAGTTTCAGACAAGATTCTTTTTTGCAATGGTGTTGATTCTTCCAGACAATGGACCCTTCTCCTGATTCAGGGAGACTTTTGCACTTGTTTTACCTGTTGTGCTGGAACAACTTAAGGAAGTAAGTTCTTCTACATTGCAGCAAAGAGGAAAGATTGTGACTATTATCCATAGTGGGAGATGGACTTAGAGAAAATGGGTGCATTTTTGGTGTTAGCTACTCTGACCATCTCCTGTTGTAGTTACTAATGATGAGTGCTTTTAATGGATGAAAGAAGTAACACATTAGTACTCGTCCGCTACAATACTTTACGTGCATGTATAGATTATTACCTAAGCCAGGGTTGTGTATGCATTGTCCCTGAAGGTGTTCAAGGCCAGGTTGGATGGGGCCCTGGACAACCTGACGTAATGCTTGATCAATCTAGCAGTTGGCAAGTCTGTTTCTGGCAGGGGAGTTAGAACTTGATGATCCTTGAGGTTCCTTCTAACACAAACTGTTATATAATTATTACCCTAGTGATAAGAGAACAAATAAATACACTTTGTTCCTCGTTTTACTTCTGTATTAGTGAAATATATGCATATTTCTTTGGACATCCCACAACTTTCCGACCTGCCTGACAATCTTAGAAGTATCCTGTTTTTGACAAGGGTTAGAAGGAAATGTTATTAGTTAAGAAGTGGTGTTATTCTTTTTTTGAATGTTGCTTAAGAATTTCAATCCACCGAATATGTGCTAAAGGCAGAATATTGAAAGGCTTTGTAGAAAGACAGCTCTCACTCAGAATGCATCTCTGATTATTGTTTCCTTCTTTTTTCTTTTTTTTTTGAAGTGTTATAAACACACTATAAAAGATGTGTATCCTAAACATTCTATCAGATTGCGGAAGCACATAAATTCACGGAAGTTTGTAAATCCTGTGAATTTGAGCTTTGTATAAAGCCTGATATTTTGTTTTCCTATCAGGTTAAATAACTGGTATGATTGTACCAGAATATTCTGACTGAAATTGCTGTTAAAAGAATGGATTCATGTTCTGTCATATATTGTGCTCTATATAATGTTATTTATCAGAAAGTTAATCTGTCTTTTATTTGATGTTTTCAATATTTTACATTATGATTAGATGCCCATTATGCTCAATTTCATTAGATAAGTGAGCTACTTAAAGACAAGAAGAATTGTAATGTACTGTATTTGGATTGTTGCATATACCTTAGAGTAGTTTGTTATCTTTCACAGAGTTTCTGATGGGAAAATTAGGTTGCATCAAGTTCTTGCCAGAAGAAAAATAAAATTTTGAAGTGTTAATCACCGTCTTTGGTAGTTGTGAAGATTGCAGTCTGAAGATTCCAGAGATGTCGGTGGCCTCATATTTGAAGTACTTGGTAATATATTGGTGCCAGATGTAGAACAGAAAGAGGTAGAATTTTTTCTCATTTAAAGGAGAAGTGCTAATAATATTGTAATGTTATCACACCTTTTTTTTTTTTTTTTTTTTTTTTGCTATTTTAATTGCTTCCAGGATGTATGTCTGATTATGGAAATATTTTAACCATTAAGAAATAATATTATGTATGGAAGGCAAACATATGGCATAGATTTTCTTACAATGAGGAAATGTGTGTATAGAATTACTGTTTTATTTTCTTTACTGTCTCTATTTTCTTTTCAAGTTTAACTCATCTGTTCTCCTTTCTTCCCTAGCATTTTTGTATGATCACAGAGCTTTGAAGATGTCTCTGTGATTCTTCTGTTTTTTATCTTCTGGTGGGATGTCTGGAATGGTAGACTGATATGGTGTTAAAAGACCTAATGGAGATGAAGTTTAGTGATGTTGCTCACACACTTCATCATTCAGCCAGTGGAATGTTCTATCGTTACCTCTTCTCTGTGGCTGTTATTTTAGCTGGTCCTAATTACAATTAAATACTTTGAGGTTAGATAGAATAACACTCATTTTTTTCTTGTTCGTTTTTCTTGCAGTTTTATTGGGGGTTAATTCCATCCTGTTTACCACCAGCTGGAACAAAATATTTCTATTTGCAAATTGTTTTCAGTCATTTAGTTCATGGCTAAACAAATTTGCATATAGCTCATAAAATCTGTTAATCATCTTTGACTAATGTTTAAAACATACTTTAGGCAATCACAAGAATGCGTGTCGTAAATACATCTTGTAGGCAATTTTAGCCTCTTAAAACCCATATACCAAGGAAGGAATATTTCTTACATTTCTGAAATGACTTGGTCAGGCATGCCCATGGTGATCTATAGGATGTGATAGGCAAAGTTCAAATGATATATCCTTGTGCTACTAATTCTGATTATTTGTGGAGTAGTAAAGCAATACAAGTATTGAGAGGATAATACCTCCTAGTGGGCATATTTACTTTTTAAACCTGAAGCAGAATGCATTTTTGTGTATTCAGTCCTGTTTTTCTTGCAATTATGTTGTCTGTGTAGTAGAATTGTTAAATAAAAAATGTGAACTGCCTGTTTCACAGGAAGAGGATTAGATTCTGCTGAATATATCAAAATTGCTTTGAAAGAGCAGCTACTGAATTCATGAGACATGGCGAGGTTGTTAAGATGCATACTTTTAAGTTATTACTGATGTATAGTCATTGTTAATAGTCTTATTTTAATTGTATTTTACAAGCTGGGCATTCCATGTGAACAGTAATGCAATTCCTTTTTTAAAGCAGATTCCTGAATGTATTAAGGATTAAACTGGGCTTTGTTCCTATGCAGGGAAAGAAAAAGAAGGTCCAGTAACAGATGATATATCAACATTTTAATGAAAACATTAGTAAAGGCTTACCTGTGCCAATATGAGGAATAATAGTGATACCTCTGAGAGATCTTGAAAAAATAAATTGTTGCCATTTAGTGCCACTCCTGTAAGTTGCTTAGTTGCTCAGCTGTGCCATTCAGTTCACATTATCTTTCAGACCTGCTGCAGCAGACACTTTGCAACGCACCAGAATGAATTAGAGGAATAATACAGTCAGGAAAATGCAATTATATTGCATCAGCAATACGAAGCATTTTTGAATGCTTCCCGTAGTTTGTAATTTTAAGACAAGAATAGATGACAAATTATTTGGTCAAAGTCTTAAAGATGCCACAGATAATTATTCCTATACATCCTGTAAGCACTTACACAGTTTCCACTCTGTCCGAAAACTGCCTTTACCTATTCTAAAGCAAACTCTAACTTCATCACAGTTTATGTTTTATATTTTTAATTTGCTAACAATTAGCTACATACTTGATCTATACTGACCTTTCATAGAACCTTGCTGTGATAAAAATAATGGAGATAATAACAGAAATAATTTTATTTGTTTATTCTTACAGTACATTAATGAAGGTAAGGCTAAGTTTCCAGAAATATAGCTTTGATATTGTTCCTCCATCCTGCTTTATCAAAATTGTTTGTGGCTGTTGTGTACCTTTCAATATGGTGTTTCATAGTTCTGAAGTGCTGTTGTGTTAGGCTTTCAGACTGGTTTCAAAGCAGAATGAATTGAGGCCTTACTATTTGTTCTGGTTCATCTTTTTCAGTGCCATCTGGTGTCAATTAAAGGAATAGTAGATCTCCTTGTAAGTGTTCAAGATGAAAAATAAAAACAGGAAAGGGAAAGACAACTAGAATTGTTTACAAAAACCGGCTATGATATGATACGATTTCTTCTTATGTGTGCTTTTGACAAAAAAAGGTGGGACTTGGATTTTAAATGTACAGCATATCATACTATTTGTCATAAGAAGTCTCTTGACAATTTGTTACTCTTTTGAAGTAATCACGGTTGGCTGTTTCCTCTTGATCATTAGAAGAGAATCTGGTGAATATAGTTTGGAAATTGAAAATGAATCTCATATTTCATTGGTGACTTGGCCTGCAGATAGCTTCAATGTGTCAGTTTCTACCATTCAACACAAAAAAATTCAGCCAGAAAGACTGATAAAAATATTCATTACTTTCCTTCTTGTCTTTAAAAGATTAATTAGAAACTAAATATTGTTATATCCACAGGGTTTTAATATGTGTGATATGCACATCTCATTGCATTTTTCTAAGTGGGAAGACACCTTTAAACCATAAACAATTATTTCACATTTTCCTTTGATAGTAAATTTCTCATTAGGAAAGGCATACCCATGACAGAATTCCTACTAATTCATAACTTTTGTCTTAAATTTTAGGTTAAATGCAATGATATTGTGATGATGCATTAGCTGTAGATAAGTTATTAGCTAACATTGGGAAGAGTAGTCTGTATTAATTGTTGATGGTTAGCCAAATGAAGTATAGATGAGTATGTTGCGTGGAAAACTTTTGCAAGACTGGAATATTGGAAACTTGTTTTTTTCCTGGAATTTGTGCCAACTTGGATATGCTGCGTATTTATTCAGCACTAGTATCAACTGGGATTTTCACCTGGAGAGCTTCCTCTTATATTTTTATTCTCTTGGAGGAATTTCTTCTTTTGAAGTTAATAAAAAGTAAACCAAAATGTATAGTTCTTTGCTGACAATGGAGTTTTTGCTTTTGTATTGCAGAGTTTAACAGATGGTATTTAAAGGACAAAAAGACTTGCTGCCTGTGCAAAAACATGACCTCAGTACAACTTTTACTTGAGGTTACTGTAAAAACTTACTAAGCAGATTATTCTAATTGAACCAATTGACCCATTCCTTTGTCTCTTTCAATTTACCCTTAATGTATCCATCAAACTTGTGCCTTAGAAAATGTCTAAACCCAGAATGCTAGCACTTGCAAGCCATTTACTTTAATTCCTAATACTTTTACAGATTGTCATTTGGATAAATACAGTCACATTTAAATAACTTAAAAATCTTTTTATATTAATAATCAAACAAAATATTAGCAAAGAGTAGGACTGATTTCATAGGTCAAGCATCTATACTAACAGTTTCATTTTGTTTCTTTGGGCTCAGTCTAGAGTTTGTCTATAAAAGTCAAACACAAATGTTTGTATATTTGACTCAGATAGGATCAGAAGCTATTTCTGCTTCTGTCTGTTTTGAAATCATTAATGGTTACTGCTTAAAACTCGGGATCAATTGAGTATTGCATGGTCTATGCCATCTATTTGTGGTTAGTACAAGACATATGTGCTACATGGCATTAATCATTTCGCCACCAATAAAATTCTCTTTTGAGCTATTCTACAGTCTTGACTAACTCTTTTAGTTTTTTTGTAAGCCTTTATCTTTGGTACTTGTTCATCTAGATTGGATTCAGAATTATTGGATGGAAAGATGGAAAAAGCTGTATTTATGAAAATATCAGTATAATTAATAAATAACCCATCTGCTAGGCTGCTTAGCTGGAGATTAGCTACATTTTGTGCTGCAAAGTCTATTGTCCAGGCTTACAAAAACATATGGGTATAGGAGCGGACTCCCATTGGAACAAATTCAAGGTGGGCATGAAGCTTGAATAGAAAAAATGAAAATACTGTCTGTACCTTCAGTCTTTTGAAAGCATTACCCTTCTCTTTACTTATTTGATTTGGATTTGTTTGTTTTGGTTTTTTTTTCTTCCCTATTTTTGAAAAAATCTCTTCAAGTGTTCTGTGATTTGGGAACTTGGGGATTGCTAAATTCCAACATGTTTCACACTTTTTGTAATCTAAGGTTATAGCTGACGAAAAATACAGAAGCCTCAATTATCCAACTGTAATCACAAATAATTATGCATTTCATGTAATGTAATCAAGCATTTCATTTTTAGCTACTATTGTTATTTCATGCCAACAAATGGCTTCTTTTCATTGTATGCTCTTTGCCAACAGATGGCAGCAAAGGATTGAGAAGTAAACTTGTGTTATTTTGTTTGAACAAATAATTACCTACCAAGAAGCAATCAAATATCACTGAAGGCATGTTTTCTTCATCTCAGTAATACAAGATAAATTTTTGAAAGATGCTTTTTAGTGATCAGACAACGCAAGAAGAATAAAACTTGTGATTATTTTTCAAGGTTGTTTTTAAGCTCATCTATCTGTTAATATATATGCATCAGACTGAAATTCCTTCTAATATAATACATTAAGGAACACTGACGTTTTGCCATGAGTATGTACAAGGAATGAATCATCCTCTTTGATTTTTTCACTAGGATTTATATTTCAGATAAGTTTGTTGCACATGACTGTTTCCATGGAATTTCCAGACATGAATGCCCAGGTACACAGATGCTTCAGGAGCTTAGATCCCTGCATGAAATTCCCAACCTGAAGTTAGATGTCTAATGTTGTATCCTGGATGGATGCTCAGGAAATAAATTTGCAGTAGGCAATGTTTTGAATGAAGAGCCACAGGAGTACATGATAAGAAACAAAGAAAAGAAATAGTCACATTTGTCTCTAGCGCTTAGATTACCATCAACTACTGTAGAATTAACTTTGCAACCAGGATAGCCTCTTTGACGGGAGTCTTAAGGCAGCAAGAGTTCACAGAGCCTGAAGCTGAAGGTGACAGCCAGTACTGAAAACATTATTGTAGGTCAGCTGAGCTCCATAAGTCATTCACTTCCTAGCTTCATGGAGGTGCCCTATAGTCTGCACTCCTTCCAAACAGCAGGTAGTGTTTCTGTAGAACGGAACATTCTTCAGTGTTGCTTTGTAAATTTGGGTTAGTGCTTTTAGACATCTAGGGATTACTGAGCAACTGGAAAATACCTTCTGTTGTCCCATTGCCAAGGGAACATTACACTATGTTTTGCTAGTATAAGTCTGGACTTCAGCCATTACTTCAGCAAATTGCTCTTTTGTGTGTGTGTTTGTTTGTTTATACCTAGTATACTGCTTTGGAAAGGCAAATTATTACATCTAAAAGATTCATTGATATTTAAATAGGCATATTTTGTAACACTACAACTATTATATGTTATAGTTCAGTCTTGCAACTTTGAAGATGTGGTTCTTTTTTAAAATCACATTGGATTATTTGTTCACCCCAAACAGAATTGATACTATAGAATAAAGAGACCTCAGAATTTTTCCATTTGAGTTTGCCAAACAGTGAGTCAATGAGAGTTCACATGATCTCTTACAGAGAATTGATTAGTTAGTTTAAATGCCCCACAGAGGGAAGATTATCATTTTTCCACTCATGTAATGCAATTCTATCCATAAGCATGTAAACTTGCAATTTCTCTGACTATGAGAAAGGGGTACTGGTTGCATTGTGCTCATTACATTTCAATTACATGAGGTCATTACCTGTACAGGCACCAACAATGTTGTCATTGATAAAGGGTTCCTAAAGTAGGATATATTTGAGACATTATATGTATGTATGGGGCAAACATTTGAGAGGCCTGATTTAATAGTGAACACTCAAAATAATATTTGGTCATCTCAAACACGTACTTCACCACTGGCCATTTTTGTCTGAGAATGTTGTGTTGAATAGTAATGTAAACATAAATATTTCACTTGCTTTTATTGCTGTTGTTGTTGGTTTTTTTTAAGTTACAGTATAATGAAGAAAAGGTGTGTGACAATATATAGCAAAGTAGGATACAGGGAAGTAATGAAGAGAAGGGAAAAGAAACATGATGGCCTGTGTGTGATGGGTGGGGGTAAGATGTATTGGAATTTCAAACATCCCCTGTGGCTTTACTCAGCAGAAATGATCTGCACCTTCTTTGTGCGAGTAACATCTCAGCAAGCCTTAGAACAAATCCTCACACTCTACTGACTTTTAATGCTTAACAGAAAATGAGTCCCTGAATAAAAGATGCGACAAGCTAAAAGGGTCTTTTCATTGGGAGTCAAAATAAATGCTGCAGAGAGTTGGTGCTTTTGCTGTTAAGAACAGGTGAATTACGTTTCTACTCTCATCCCATCTCACGCAACTGCTTACAGCTTTTCTAACACATACCTGGGGATCTCTCTTCATGTGAAACAATCCATTTATGTGGAGGACAGTTAAGAGACTAGTCTGCTGCTCATTAAAGAGTGTAAAAGGAAGCCTAGGATAAGAAACACGTTTTAAAACAGTACCCAGGAGAGGGAAGAGGCAGGTAAGGGATTGGAATGTAAGTATTAAAACAGTTTTAACTGTCATTATTTTTTATTAAGCATTGAGAAGTCTGAGAAGACTTAATAATAAAGATTTAATTCTCTATATGGTTTAGGGGCCAAGAAACAGGATTTGTTTCAAAACACTGAAGAGTTATATCATGTTTCTAAAGGGATAGAAAAGGCACAAAGCAGGAGGAAGTACTCTAAAAGTTAATAAGATCACCAATTCCTACTCTTTTTTCTTGCAATTTCAATAAATGATTACTTAAAAAAGAAAAGCTTTCATATTTCTATAAAGATAGATCTAGATGAGGCTGTAGCTATGCTCAACTGGCTTGTACAGAGCTCACATCATGGAAATAAAAAAGCCGGTAGAGGTGTCTAGAAAGTTCCTTTGAGAAAATGAGTTTGAGAAATGAGTAGCTCACTGCAAATAGATAGTAAACATTTACGACAAGTTGAGAGTTTCTGTGGCAGGTTGGCAGCCTTATGCCATTGAATTACTGTATGAAAATAATGCATTTTTGCATTCCCATAGTAACCAGCAAACACTCCTTTTAAGTATGTTTGATTTCTTAAATCAAATGCTTATTTTCATAATCCTAAATACCACTGTTAGAAGGCCCTTGTGATAGGCATAAGGAAATATGATCTGCAAAACAACTAAGCGTTTTTAATACTTAAACTTACCTTATATATTTTATATGTTGCTATGATGCTACAGCTTTACATTATCAGTTGTAGTAAATCTGGATATTAAAGGTGGCAACATCCATTCCAGATGGCAACATCTGATTCAAGATGAGATCACATCTTTATTTTAGCTAACACCAGTAGCACTTTGATGCCTAAAATCAGATAAACGATTCTTGATTCTAAATGGAGATCAAATTTATATTAGTAGATGGCCGCATAGTTCTTTGTCTTCTCAAACAAAAATATGATTTCCATGTAAGTAATGTTTAGTTCTCCTTAGTAAATAAATAATTGAGTGCTTGACATCTTCTATCTGGACTACAGTGTGTCATTTCTAATGAGTACTGAGCCACTACATAATGAAACCACCTCTATTGACTGGACATCAGCATTACTATTAAATTCATACTGATTTTTACCTTAATTAAATATTAAATAGTAAGCTGGTCATAATATTCAAAGGAAAAGTTTTTAGGGACAAGATAGATGAAAGTAATATTTCTTAGGAAGATGTAAGTAGATATATATGTTGTAAAGTGAATTGAAATGTATGATTCAGCAGACTCATATCTGCAACATCACACTACGTGACTGATCTGAGAACATAAATCTAACATATTAAAAATTCTTTGTATTTGCATGCCCTCAACTATGTCACTATACATAAAGTTCTCTGTACTTCACAAGCACAATTTCATGTCTTGTGTGTGCAATAGAATTGAAAAGAGTCAATGCTCAAGAGAGTTTCTGCCCTCATCACCAAAATACTTGCTTTTTGTTTGTTTGTTTCTGATTTCTTATCTTTGTGGGCTCATCCTCAAAGCCTTATACTATGGCATTTTTTCCTCAGGCTGTGAGTTACTGCAGTTTAGTGAACAGCTTCATTCTTTTTTTGTCTTCTTTTCATCGCACTCTTCTGATCTTCTTACAGTACGGGAGTTTATACCAGATTGCAACAAACGCAGAAACTTTTTAGGAAGTAATTTGCTCAATAAACATGTTTGTGGGTTGTTTTTGTTTTGTTTTGTTTTCTGAAAAGACTTTTGCTTCTTAGATTAGAATTTACAGATCCAGTTCTATAGTGGGTATTATTTCTGAAATAATGGCATAGTTCAGAGAGAGGTTTTAATTGGCCTACGTGAGTAAAAATGAGTGTGAATTCTAGAATCTATTGAAAAGCCATAGACGTGCAAACTGGAGATAATATGGTTGCCATAGGCACAATTTCATTTTCTTTTCCATGTTTACTGCATTGATAACTGCTTTCTTGAAACTCAGGAGGAAACAAACAAACAAACAAAAAAAACAACCTGTGGATGTTCTGAAAAGTCTGTTGTCCTCGCTATCATAACAAAACTATTTTCGTAGCTCTTCAAACCACTAATTAGCATAAAAGACTGCCCCACAGAGCTCCAGTTAAACATTTTAGCAAGCAAGAATACATTCAATATCAATATGTAATTATGATATGCATAGAAAGATGTCATAGTCAATTTTGGTAGGAACAGATGGACTTGCTACATATGGCTAGTTGAGATTTAAAGTTAGTAGGGAAAGTGTAATTTCTGTAGCTGTAAAACAAGATTGTAAGCCTCCTTGTTCTTCCTTATCAGAAAGACAGTATGCTAATTCGTCTGAAGTCTGCTGCTTTCTTCTTCTGTACGTACTACCTGTCAGTAAGTGTTGATTCATATGTGCACGTGGGATAGAGATATCCAGAGAACCTTTTCTTATGGTTTTACATATTATTCTTCTAGCGAAATTCTCCATCAAGTCACTGAAATATATAATCTATTATTATGCTATTTGGATGTCATTAGAATGTTCAATAAACCCTTGAAAATTCTTTTTATTGGAAGTAGATGTAAGATAGATTTTTAAAATAACAAAGACTTCATTTTATCTAACACAAAAGAGAAAAAAACAGACCATTCATTTTAAACCTCTGGTAACTGGAATCTTGCAAGGATATTATCACTTAAGAAAAACTTGACAACCCAACATGTAGGGATTTAGCCGGTAACTCCATTAACTCTAATGGGAGCAGTTCAGCTAATCTCTGACATTGTGACTAGACTGCTGACAAGCTCAGCTGTTCTTTCAGCTGAGGGAATTGAGGCAATTGAACAAGTGATAGTCACATAGTGAAAGGTGGTGTCTCAAGAAGTATTAGACATGATTTTTTTTTTCATTAACATTAAAGAATTCTCACTATTCATTAGGCAGCTTGCTACAGAGACCATGTGAGAATTGTCACTCAGTATCTTTTAATAAGAAATGTATTTATCTTATACAATACCATTTCATCTGCTTCCTTAACAAGTTTCTTCACAGAAGCAAAATACAGGTGCTTTTGTTTCTTTTTTTTTTTTTCTCATTAAAAAATAGCAATTTTAGCTGAAGTTTTAAGATGGTTCTCTAGAATCACAAAGCCTTTGTTTTGTTATACTCAGGTTTGCATACTGTGTCATCAGCAGAGTTGGTGGCAACATTCATGTGTAAGATGTTAAAGCAGACCTCACCAAGAACGCAGTTTCAATCCGGACCAGATTCATTCTGTCTTGTACTTGCACTATGCTCTGTTTTCTTGGTGATATCCTCATAAGGGCTGAAGATGAGACACTCATTTCAGCTGTACAGTTAATTACTGGATTGCTTGACACAGGAGAAGTTTTATGGCCCAGTTACCAATGTCCAGTGTCCACAGGACTGCCGGTTTTCTGCCTTTTGTTCTGACCTTTAAAAGACTGCTTTAGGATATAGGTGATCAAAGCAGGAAACACTTAGAACACAGAAATCAAATGTAAATGGTACAAAACTAGAACACATGAAATTGATTGGCTTCTGGTCCCTCTCTAACCCATGGCTAAAATACTTACCCAATTAAAAATGCATAATAGATATATGATAGAAGATACCAAGTAGATGAAAGGAAATTACTAAGTGGTTATGAATTGAAGCCATCAGTCTTTGTCTTTACTGTGACTTCAGCATAAGGGCTCTACTATGTGCATTGATTTCAGTCTCATTTTTACCCTTTGTAAGTAGCTTGAATAAAGAATCTAAATTAAGAAATGTCACTGAAAGAGTGGCCATGGCACAGAACTTATGCCAATACTCTTACTTTGGAAACAACCAATTAAGGTGCACTTGTCCATTTGAACAGAGCTTACTTATGAGATGAGTTTTTGCCTACACGTTGGAAATGGACAGAATTTAAAACTGGTTTTGTGTCTAAATTTAGTGTAATAAGTTTTAAATAGCCTATTATAAGTTATGCCTCCTAATTGGTCTTCCCCCAGAGAATAATATTCTATGCAAAATGGGTAATTGTTTCTCTAATGGTAATTGTCAAGATCTCTAAAGCAATTTTAGAAATTTTAGATTCTCTCTGCAGTTTTATTTCTGATACTGTGGTCTACACAGTCAGTTAAGTATTATCAGTTTCAGTGTCTTCCTTTTTTTTTCCTCTGGATAATAGAGTTTAATAAAAATCTGCAGCCCAATTTTGCACCCACTTTTTTGTGTTCTTGAACACAAAGTAGATTGATTAAAGTCGCACAACCATTTGGGAGTGTAGCTGTGTTCTGACTCAAGAAAAGGACTGTAATCAAGCTGGCTGTCAGTAGACACTAGAGAAATGCTGCAGATCATCTTATATTTGTGTCAGATTTTCTTTCTAGACTTAGCCTCAACCATGAATAACTTTTCTTCCTCATGCTTAAAGTTCTTATCAATTTGCAGAGAAGTTCGGAATAATATATATAAAAAAAAAAAAAAAGGTTTTATGTAGAATCATGCATTAAAATTGTCCAAAATGTGGAAGGGAGGAATTTTGGTCATTTGGTAAAGATTTGTGTGGCTGAGTTGTTTTGTTTTGTAGTGGGGGTTTGTTTGTTTGTTTATTTGAATTTAGTTGACATTGCTTTGAAAGTGACTTCCCTTTGCCTTTTAAAATACACTGACCCTCACAGATGTAGTTTGGCCACTGTTCTGTCTTGGTGACATTCTATAAATACATTCTACCTTGCATCTGGTAAAGTCTCTTAAAAGTAATAAAAAAGAAACGTTTTAATTCCTTTGAGTTAAGAAGATTGATATTGGAGAGATTTCCACATCATAAAGAAACCAGTAGTCTCTGCTTGCCATATACCCTTGATCAGAGCTAAGTTTTGGGTTGCATTGGTGTATTACTTTTTCTGTTAAAAAAATAAAATGTACATTTCATGCTTAAATGGAACTTGAATAACACTGTTGAAATCAATAGTAGTTTCTTACCCGTATAGAGATAATTGATCTTTTGGAGCTCTTTGAATACAATGAGTATTTGTTTCCTTCTATTGTTCAACTTAACACATTAACATAGTAAAATTAAATGTTGCTATATAAAAAGACCGTAACATTCAGTGGCAGTCACTTTTACAATATTTTCTTGTGGTCTGTTTTAATGAATTAGCTGTATATGAAGATAAGAGCTGCTGCTTTCAAATGGATTATTTCGTAAGCACGTTTCTTTGTAATGTACGAAAATCAGACACCTCAGTGGTCATTGTTGCAATACATACTTCACTCTCCAGCAATACTGCTTTTCTTCTTTTCTAAGGTTAGTTCCATGCTTGTGTTAGTCTTTCTCTGTCTGAACTGAATTCAGAGTATCCTTTATGTTTGAAACAAACAAAAATTCTGCATTGACCTGGAAGCGTACAGTTC
Source organism: Perdix hodgsoniae (assembly GCA_035772895.1). Classification (NCBI taxonomy): domain Eukaryota; kingdom Metazoa; phylum Chordata; class Aves; order Galliformes; family Phasianidae; genus Perdix; species Perdix hodgsoniae. The sequence continues at coordinate 16,480,068 of JAPSGF010000012.1, read as the reverse complement.
ACTGTATAAGGATGTTAGAAATATGAAGCAGAAGTAACCTTAGAGACAGGTGAGAGCACAGGTTCTCAGATTCTGACTAGATGATGCGATAAAGAAGCAGCTTCGGGTAGTGTGTGGTGCATTCTGTCATCATCCCACTAAAGGTAGTAGCTCTTACTATAATACGACAGAGCAACGATTTGCTTGAATTTTGCCAAGAGGCAGCTTTTCCTACTTCTCCATTTTATTTTAGGATTCAAAATATCTGATTAGAATTATTCTTAAGACTTTTAGAGAAAATTCCATATCTGTTGTTTTAAGTTCTGAATTTTCTGGGTTTCTTTGTTTTTATTTGTCTTTAGTACTTGTGTCTACTGAATATTAAAGCTTGAGTTCTGTATAGTAGCCAGAGGAAAAGGCAAAAGATTTTTCATGCTGGATCACATCCCATAAACAGATATCAATCTCCCCAGATACCTATATTTTCTTAACTTTATCGTGATCAATTAAATGTCATCTCAAACATTTTAGATTGCTTTTGGCTCTCCATTTCTCTCAATCAATCTGTTGGTCATCAAACTCAGACTACACCTACTGTGATCATAACATCCATCCATCTGGATTACTTCAATCCTGTATTTTGTATCACATTTTATATTTTGATAGATAGAAGAGAAATAAATTATGGAGAAAAATTATACAGTCTTTGGAACAAATAGCTGAAAACATTGGTCATAATTTTAAATAGGAATTGGAATGGAAAGGGAAAGCGAGTCTTTCCTACGCCATACATATTGAAACTTTTATCCAAAGGTTTTCTATTTTTTTCTGCTACTAATAAATTTTACATTAACTTTCAGAACAGTACAGGTCGCAAAATTTATAACGTACACTGTGACAGAGCCTGTGGCTGACAAAGTGGTCTTGTTACTAAGCTGGTGATAGCTGATCATTGTTCCTGGCATGTATGCTGTCAAGTAAGCCAGGCAGTTCCTACTAGCCTGTGAAAAGTCTGCCGTGTTCCATTCCAGCACAGAGTGCTATGCATTACACAGACTTCTTGCTCTGAGATCCACTATTTCAGTATGTTTTCTAGAACTCTTCTTTTGGCGTTGGTCTTTCTCCATCAGTCTGTGAGTCTCTGTAACATCTCTATATAAATGTATATAGAGTGTCTCATATATGCTAGGTATCTGTTTTTATTCTTAAAACCAGTGCCCAGATCTGTATATTTTAAGTGACTGTTCTTCTCTTACCTTGGTCTCTGTTGTAATCCTCTGCCCCTTTTCTTTTCATCCCTTGCATGTAATCCCTTGTACTGTGTCCTACATCTCCACTTTAGAGACCCCTGCAGTCATACGATGCTTGCATTCATCTACGCTTCATTTTTAATTAAAAAGAGAAGTAGAAACAAAGCAACCTAGGCATTATAGTCCAGTGAATACTAGGAAAATTCCTGTACAACTGAACAAGCTGAAACAAGGCTGCAGGCTGGCTGAGAGAAGTTCAAACAAAGCCTGACGTTCCTCACTCCTGAGGCCCTACCAAGGCAGCACGGAGCCTGTGGCCTGTAACTAGTGCTGGCAATGCTGTCCCAGCTGGGCTGCAGGGCTACACAGTCCAGTAGATACAGACAAGGTAAGTTAAGCAATAGATCTTTTAATATATAAAATAAAAGATGTCTCGTTGGAAGTCCTCCCCAGAAGCATACAATTCATCTTAGTAGTTGTGGTTAAGCACATTCAAATGTCCACATAATTTGGCACCATATTTTGACAACAGATTGCACTAAAAACATATGCTATGCAGAGTATTGCAAACTTCCTCAATAGGGTAGCATATTTGTTATAGCATGGTTTAGTAGTATGGATTTTTTTATTTTTTTTTTTGTCTTTAAAAGTAACCAGAAATCATCCGGTCCTATTACAGCTCTTTTTTTAAGCTTATATTGCAAATCCAGAGTGCCCTACAGAGTGCCTACACAGAACAGTTTACTAAATGATGATGATGATGAGCTTTGCTATAAACAGGAAAAAGCAGTGGTTCTGAGGGCTTTTATAACGTTTATCAGTAGGAAAACAGAAGTGGCAATTGCTTTTAATTACCCAATAATTTTATTATTCAAAAGATGGACTTTACAGGAAGCAGCTGCAGTTGTAACTGAACCAGCTCTTTTAATGCATTCCTGTTCTTTCCTGTATTGTATTATCTGAAGGCGATAAGCTGCCTGCTTCAAATAAATTTTCAAATACAGTTAGAGTTGGATTTATCAAACCCTGGGAAGAATTCTCCAACACTCTCCTTGAAAGAGACCTTTGCGTATTTGGTGGTTCTAAATTGTCTGTAGAAATACCGTTCTTTGAATTAAATCAACTTTCATTCTTTGTTCTCTTGGTATGCGAGAGTTTTAAGATTCATAACCTATTTCTGTTTTACCTTTTTCCCTTTGTAATTTTTCTAGCAGTTTGTGTTTTGCTATTCAGTGTGTAAGAAAATGCCAGCACCACACCAAGCAAGCTCTCTGAGTTAATTAGCTATTTTCTGTAATTACAAATAAATGACAGTACAAAATCAAAAGGAAAAAAGAGAGAACTAGCTAATGTCACTCTTCCAGTGGAAGGGTTCCTAATTTTAAAAGGTGCTGTAGAAGGTGTTGCAGTTCCTATGCTGACGAACAGTGTGTATTAGTGGTGACAGTCCTCTTCATGTCACATAGCCCCATCCTACAGAATTCTTTCTGTGAGCAGCAGCATAAAGCAGAAGTATGATTTTCCTCTAGCTAACATGATCCTTCAGATCATGTCTGAAAGATTGTGAACAGCTATTTAGCCAATATTACTAACAGAATATAACTGACTCATCACAGATGACTAAAATTATAAGTAGATTACAAATTCCCCTTAGCGTTTCTGAGACTGTGTTGGATGTAACTTGGCCTGCTCAGCAGTAAAGAAGGATGTGAAGAAGTACCAGTTAATATACATGTTTATCATTCATTGCAAATATGACAGCTTCTTGTCCAGTGTTAGCCACATGCTTTGTGTGTGATCAGGGATGACAACCTGCAATAGAAACAGAGTTTGGTGGATCTAACTTGTCCACTGCACACAAAGACAAGAGTATACTATTTTTACCGCCATACTTACTATTTTAATGTTTCTGGTTTAGGAATGGGGATTTTTCTTAATAGTCCTGATATGCCTATCTTGTCTTTGTTAAAATCCCATTTGATACTATCTTACTTCAGAGCTGTAGATAGCATACTGAAAACTGTAATATGGTATAGTATATGGTACAGTATATGTAAAGCATATATTGAATTTACAGTGTAAATATAGAAGAATTGGAAAAAGAAGACCTGTTAGTCTCCTTGTTTTCCAATAATTATGTATATATTGAAAACAAAACTGTACATAGTTTGCAGAGCTTAATGAGCTTCTGTGATAGTATTTGTATGGAATGTAAAGAAGGTAATTGTTGTCATCATGTGCCATGTTCTTCAACTGACTTACCTACATTTCCCTTTAATATTGAATAGGACTCCAGAGAGATATATTTGTGCTTTTTGTTAATCTGGACAGGCAGTTACAAAACACTGTTGTAATTAAATTTCTCTTTTCATTTTAATGGTTGAATTAAGCAAATATTTTCCTTCAGAGAAAAGTAACAATTTGATGTTAATTGCTTCTATCTGTTTCTCAGCATTGTCAAATATAGTACTATAAAAGCTACTTAATATTTCCAGGGGAATGCTATATGTTGCATAACTTATTTCCTTTGCTAGTTATTTCATTTGATGGTTAAATAGTAATTGGAATGAAAGGAATAAAGAAGCGCTCATGGGTTGGGAATGACTCAAGGGATTGAGAATCTAAAGCAGAACAGTGATTTAACATTTTTTCCTTTGTTAGGCTTTTTTCTTTTCATATATGAATTTCATGTGAGTGAGAGATTATAGGGAGGGAAACAAAGGGAGAATGCAGAACTCATTTAGATCAAACTCACTGTGCCTAATAAGCAGACAGAAAATCTACAAACTGTCAAATTTTTAGCATTCTTAGATGTTGTACGTTTTGCAAAATCATTCCGAGAAAGGAAATTAGCCTATTAAAAATAAGAAAATACAAAAACAAGGCTTTAGCATCATACCAAGAGATATGTGGCTTCTAGTTAACTGTGGAAGTGGCAATCAATAGAAAAGGCAGGAAAGGAAAGAAAGAGCATCCGCAGCAGAGATTTCCTGGAATGAAAAATGTGCCTGGATTGTTGCTTTATTGAATTTTGCTACTGTAGGGCATATTAAAGGACAAATCAGCTCTCAAGCATCTATCCAAAATATACAAGGTATTTGCATGTGAAAAATGTCGAGATGTCTGTTCATTTTCAAAAAGCTATTGTCTGGAGAGTTTCTGGACTATGTAAAAGGCAGCAGAGTTTATTCCTTATGATTATATGTATAAGTAACTTGTATGTGTATGTATGGGCATTGTTTTTTATAAAACATAGTGAGCAGTTCTTTTCTCTCTTTTCCTGGTTCCTGGGTTTTGACTCAAGGAATTTTTGCTCATAGAAGAAACTGATGCACTCCTGAAAAAAGCTAGCCATGTTCAGCTGGAAGAACTTTTCTGGAGTGCAGAAAAAGGCAGTAATGTTGGAGCACAGATAGGATGTCTTATTCCTAAATACAAATTGGAAGACCCCACGAGGAACATGGTAGTTCCATCTCAAGACTAAGTATCTTGAAACCTGCTAGGAGTTTGAATCAGAAGGTACAGAACTGTGGATGAAATATATCAGTGGGGTCCTTCTTGGCTTTGTAAATGGCCATCTTTGAAATGGAGACAAAATTGTCTATGTTGTATTAACCTTTCTGATTGCACAGCATGAGCTGTGAATCAGCCAGCATCTGATATGTAGACTGTCTCAGATTCTGTCATCAAGTAGACCAAACCAGTGATGCTGAAGAACTGCAATAATACTGATATTCCAATTTCTCATTAAAATGAAGTAACTAACTACATTTTTTATTTATGGGGAAAAAAAAATCCAGATAACTATGGGTTATTTATTTTACATTTGAATAAAAAATAAAATTGATATGGGTAAAATCCTAAAAGTTATGTTGCTTCAGAGTGAAAAACTGTAGGTGTAACACTCCAGAACACATTCATGTTTTATCTGTATTTCATTCTTCTTCTGAAAAATAAGAACCCTGATTATTGTTGTAATTTTCTATCATGTGAATTGTATCAATTCAGAAATCAATGAAGTTTTCTTTGGTCAATTTTGCATTTTTTTTTAAATGCAAAATGTATGGTATGGCCTTTTTACTTTGTCCAGCTTTACTGTTAGTATTATTTGGTTGGTACCTGAGTATTCTTATTTCTTCCCGCTTCATAAATATTCTGGCAGATAGACAATTTTATTGGCTACTTTATCCCTCAGGCTAAGCATTTCAAGCATTGAAGCTGTTGTTGGGTCTCATTGTTTCAGATTTCACCTCATTCTCAGAACTGAAAACTTCTTTCTTTAAGGCTAACATGGCAGAGAACTGTGAATACAAGCTTAGCAAAGGAATTTCTCAAGTAAAGAGAGTATTTCTTAAGCAAAGAGAAAGTCCATGGTGAGATATTCTTAGAGAAAGAACCTTTTGGACAAAATTTGCCTTCTGTTAAAGGTTTACGACAACAGGCTGTATGTGTTTTTTTAAGCTTGTTATTCTTATGTGGTATTATATAGAAAGAGCAGATAGCATCCTTTCTTCATTAGGTTCACCTTTAGTTAATGACCCTATTTATAGAAAATCAGTGTCTGCATGGTAAATAGCCACCTCAGTAACAAAATCTTTTCAAAGTGTCAATTTCTGTCCGAGCAAATGACTGGACTAATTCAAAAAGAATACATAAAGATCATATTGATGTTCAGAATATGAAGTCAGAGGTTTTGAACTCTATCAGTATTCACAAAACACTGGAGCCCACAGTTTGATATGCAAATATGTGTCTGGTAGGCTAGGATTCCATTTTTCTTCTTCTTTGATATGGAAAGTTGCTTTTAGTTTAAATGATACTATTTATTTACTCAAAAAAACCCAGTTTCTCAGTGCCTAAATGAATCACAGAGACACACTTTTGTTTTGGTGAAATTGAAGGAATTGTGTCTCAGACTGGGACATTACTGGCCTGCATGCAGATTTACAACATATTAATACATTTTTTGTGTAAGAACTGAGAAATATTAGATTTGATGGGAGCAGTTTTTCTCTTTCATTAAATATATATACATTCAAATACATTTTAAGGGTTTAAATTAAGTACATTTATTTAGACTTAAATTGAAGTGTTACTATTGAATTTTCTTTCCACATTTGCCTTCTAATTAGTTTCAGAAGTGTGTATACATATTTAATCAAACCTGATTTTATTAAGAGCATTCTTCACACATTTTTTTGGTTTTTTATTCAGCACTTCAGTGAATTTAAAGCCTATAAGTCAATCTGGTTTTTAGAACTTAACCTACTTTTCTGTCTTTCATTGTCCTATCAATGTAACCCCACAGATGTGCAATTGTACCTTAAGGTACAGATGGAAACAGAATTAGAAATGTACAAGTCAGGAACATAACCCCCTATGCCTGGATTTCACTTTCTCATGTAGTGCATTCATGTAGCTTTCATTTCCTACTTGTACTTTCAGTCTCATGGTGGTTATTTCATTAGGAAAGCTTTTTTTTTTTTTTTTTTTTTTCCTTCAGGTCTTTACAGTGCTCTGCATTTTTCACAATTTATTATATAGACAGCAGCACCTCTTATAAATAAATACTCAAGTTTTAAAATACAGTTTAGCAATTAAAGAATTAAAGGTGTGGTTTACAGTTTCCTTTTAAGTCTTTATCCCAGTATGTCTGAAAGCTTTTTTGTACTACAGCCAAATTTGGAATAGCTCAATCACCTGTTCAAAGTAACAAGTAAGAAATTTGCAAACAGAAAAACTCTGAATAGGTTGCAGTAGGCCAGGCTAGTTTTACCTGGAGCCATTATGCAGATAACTGCATGGCTACAACTTCACCTCAGAGCAAACCAAAATGGTCAGAACTTCATTCTGAAGCAAGAGGAAAGATGAGGGAAAGATTTACAGAAGTTGGCATTCCAAGTTCTGTGCCCTTAGAAATTATTATTTTCAATATGAAAAAGGTAAGAACTGCTATTCTGAACAATATTTTCTCTCACCAGTGAAATAAGGTTGTTGATCTTTGATGCAGATTTAGGCATTCAGCTGGTAATTTGGTGCAATAAGATCAGATCTTTAAATAGAAGCAGAAGGTACCGAGGCTCCAACTCTGAATGCAGTTTGGGGTTTCACTTTGTTCCCTTAATGCAGCATCTCCATCAGAGTGGTTCAGAGCTGTGACTGAGCTGAAGATATGGGTCCTTATGTTCCCTCTATGGTAAGGGGGAGGGAGATCATGAACCAAGGAGTTCAGTTTAGGGGTTTGGATGGTATTTTTTTGCTTTTCTGCTCTTTTAAAAACTGCACAACTACTCTCAACTGTAATGTTAATATACATATAGTCATGACCTGATGGTTGTACTGTGTAATGATGAGTGTATAGATAGGAAACTGAATAGTATGGGATGCAACATCACCTTTCCCAGCAAACTGCAAACTTCATCTAAAAGCTGCCTCCTTTTGTCATGTGAGAGAAGGCAATTTGGTTTTATATCCTTCTTTAGATGATATCAAGCCTTATATATTTCATAAATTTCTAAGTAGCTGAAACTTTATGAGAAGCAAATGCTTTTCCAGGTGGCCTTAGAAGCAGTTGTTTGTTTTGTGACATAATTAGGTTTTTTTTTTCTGCTTTGATATTTTATTTGCTACGGTGGGATAGGACTGTGTTCTTGTTTAGATTTACAATTAATATAGTAATAAATAATAGGTATTGAGCCCTAGTGAAAATGAAGAACTTCATATAAATGTAGTGGAAAATGAATACTGAAGAGATGTTCAAACCTTTGTTGTTCCAAAGTTTAAATTTTGGATTACAAATTGTTGCAGTCACTAAGATGCTCTTAAGATACTCATTAGAGATTTGTGGTTTTGTTTTGTTTCTACAGATATTTCTTGAGCTCCTTTATCTACTCATTTAAGTATTGCATGGGAAAAAACTGGGCTGCTATACTGGAGACGAGCAAGAACTGGAATTCAGAACCGATCAGATAGGAAGACAAAACAGGAAAAGTCTTTGATAGAGGCAGAAACCAAGATAGACAGTGGCTCAGAGTGGAGATAAATCAAAGGTGTTACACTGAATGCCGACTCTTTGGCTTCAGAGCCCCTCCGTACTACAAAGGTTCCCCTACAGGAGACCATTCAACTCAGTTTCTGATCACAGTTGCATGCTGATCACTACACAGCATTCAAGGTAATGATATATATGACCTGGTAGTGATGAGGCATTATATATGTGTGTGTGTCATATGCATATATATGTATGTATGGAGCACGTCCAGAGAAGTGCAATGAAGCTGTTGAGTGGTCTGGAGCACAGGTCTTATGAGAAATGGTTGAGGGAGCTGGGTTTGTTCAGTCTGGAGAAGAGGAGGCTCAGGGGAGGCTTTTTATTGCTTTCTGTAACTATCTGAAGGGAGGTTGTAGGAAGCTGGCGGTTGGCCTCTTCTCTCATGTGACTAGTGATAGGAATAGAGGGAATGGCCTCAACTTGTGCCAGGGGAGATTCAGGTTGGACATTAGGAAATACTAGTTCTCTGAATGCGTGGTCAGGTGCTGAAATGGGCTGCACGGGGAGGTGGTGGAGTCACTGATTCTGGAATTCTTCAAGGAATGTACAGGCATTCTGTTGAGGGGCATAGTTTAGTGAGAACTGTTGGTGATAGGCATATGGTTGGACTGGATGATTTTGAATTTATTTTCCAACCTCGGTGATTCTATGATTCTATAGAAAGAATTCTTTGCCTAGAAAGGAGAAATCTTTTCCAAAAAAATATACACCTCAGTTGGCTTCCAAGTTAGAATAATAGCAATGCTGGAATATTGCTTTGAGCGTATTCTTGAAGGGTGTGTGATTCTTGTCCGTATTAAAAGCAGGCAATGAACAAAGGACAGCAAACACAAAGCGTACAGTAGTTTGTGTCAGAAATCAACACAGCTGAAAATACAGAGACTTTGACTCAACTAGTTTTATTTTTTTCTTAACACACTTGTGGATTGACCTTACTTGTTGCTAACCAGGTTAGTAAGAGCACAGAACAGCAATAGAAATGTAGTCTTGTCCATTTAGTCAAAGGAAGAAAGTAAACAAGCATTTCAAAGACTGACGAGTTCAAGATGCAGGAAGATGCTCAGAAACTGAGAGCCTTTCTCAGTTTGTTGAAACATGTATGATTACCTGATCTGGGGGTACTTGTGGTACAGGCACTAATAGAAGGGGTTAATTCTCTGGAGGAGAAAGTGGCTGAACTGGAACATTCAGGGAATTAGAAACTCTTTACAGGAATGTTGTGGCTATGAAAATACTGTGTTTGAAGAATTTGTAAATTTGAATCTTTTAATATTTAATAGTCCTTGCATATAATCAGAGAGTCCAATTTAGGTTTCTCCTAACATGGGATGAGCATGGCGGTTCCCTTTTGCTGTCTGCAACATTCAGTTGTCTCACTTTGGGTGGTGGCTGCTTCTTCTGCAGGGTTTTCAGGTTACATAAGAATTGCATTTGTGCCGTTCTTTACTGAGGAGGAAATTTGAATGTAGTTTCTGAAACCGATGATTAAACTAGGAATGTGATAATAGACTGAAAGCGAAAAAATAGAATAGCTCCTGAGCAGTAGTTATCTTGTTAGGCATGTAAATGAATGTGCTGGAAACAACAACAACAAAAAACCACCTGAATTCTGACTTTACAACTTTGAGATAAAAATCTTTCAATCTTCTATTAAGAAAATTGGCCCACCAAAATCTCATAGTCAAAGTTCTTCCCCTCCCCTACTAGGAGTATGATAAATGTTTTAAGTAAAGGGTTTCAAATGATTTTTGCAAAGTCTCATAAATGTTCCATATGTCACTTTCACTAAAATTATAATCTATTATCTCACTCAAGTGGAATAATAATGCAGTAAAAAAACTAAATTCTTCCCAGGTGCCCCAGCAGGTTGATTCTTCATTATGTATTAATCATTAATGGCAATTTTCCATGGAGCATCTGCCAGTTCTAGTGAGCTGAGCCTCTAAAAATGATATTTTAATTTTAAGCGTAGACAGTAACAGAAGAGAGAGAGTGGGTTTTTAAAATCAATACTTATTTAAGGTGCATGTGCATGAAGTAGATGAGCATATGTATTATTTCAAGCAAAAGTACAAAATTTGATTTATAGACTTTAATTCAAAGATGATTCTTGTTGAGTTCTAACTTTGTGAAATGCTTTTATTTCTCAAGTAATACATGCACTATGAGCAAGGTAATGACAATTATCTGCTAAGATTCTTATATTACTATTTTTATGTATATGTATATACAAAACTAGTAATACAATACTCTTAAGGATTTTAATTAAGTCTAATTGATGTTGAAGAATTTCATTCTGCCACTTCGCTACATACTTGGAGTGAAATTAGTATGTTATTTTTTCATAGTGAAAGAATTCAGATAAAAAATTGTTGTCTTCATTTTTTAAGATGAGTAATTCATTGCCATCTACACTGTAGATTTAAGTGAACTCGGTTACAGTGACTACATGTATGTCTTTTTTTTGCCTCGTGAATTCAAATTGACAACTGCAGTACATTCTATAAATGTTTAAATGGATAACAGTTACTTATATTTTTTTCTGCTCTCAAAACAAGTGTTTACTACATTTAAAAATCCTTTTGAAATCTGTCCTTGTGTATATCCAAACTATATCAAGTTCCTTATACTCTCACAAGGAGTGTATCTTTGGCTGTGCCTTAAATCCATCTTATTTTTGTGCTAAGAAGATTTGAGTGTGAAAGAATGGAGGAAACAATTGTACCGCCTGTGTTAATCCCTGACCTGTATGGTTACTTGACAAAGATTGGAGTAAGTCAATGCATAATCTTTGTGTCTCAGCATGCACTGTTTCCTTTGGAGGAAAGTTCACGCTACAGGAGTTGTATATGTCTGAATGTTAATTTCCTAGTGCAAAAGTATATACTGCAGAGTATATTAAAATATTTTCATTATATTACTTAATGAATATTTTAATTATTTTTAAATGTTCTGTTTTGTTAAACAGCATCACATTTGCCATGCATAATAAAACCATTTGTGAATTTATCTCCAACCGATTGCCCAGATTGGAAACAAAAGAAACAGTGAGTTCAGGATTTTGATTTTATTGTTGTGCTAACTTCTCTAAGTACACGAAAAGAAAAACAAAACCAAAAGCCTTATTTTCCTAATCATCTTAAAGCTAAATAGGCAAAGCAAATAACAACTCTGAAATATGAAATTGAAAAACAGAGCATGACATGGTATGACCATTTCTGTCTATTGGAGGCGTTGAGTCAGTGATTACTATTTTTAAGTAAGTCTCAGTTGCTGATTGTTTTTTTTTCCCTTCACCATTGAAAGATGAGTTTACTGAGTAGATGAGGTCACCCATAAGAACAATGAAACTTGTAGCAGTGATTAGCTCTAAGGCCTTACAGAGATTAAAGGGAGTGTGAATAAGCAGTTTTGGACAGTAATGTTTCTGACTCAGTTCTTTTGCAGAATAAAATACAAGTTGTGGACAGTAAAACAACTGAAAAGCTAAAAAGATTTTTTGAAATTTTAGATTTTTGATATTTTCTTTTGTATAATTTATCAAACCATGTATATATAGAGACGTGCATAAAATAGTAAAAAAACGAAGTTAGAAAATGTGACTTGAAGATTCTCCTGATGAAAAGAGTGCAATGATGTTACCTGACAAAAATTCAAATTCAGTTCATAACAGTCAGTGAAGTATGTTGTATTTTCCTGTACGTGTTTCTTACGTGCACCTTTCATGTTCAGTACCAGCTTCTGCTGTGACCCTTGTTTATACTGCAGAATTTCTATGCAGGCTTTCCTGTTTCAATGTCCCAAATAATCAGGAAACTGATTATATAAAACATTTAAAAAATAACAGCAAGAAAAAGGAGATAATATTATTACTTGTTTGTAATATTCTAGGTGTTCTTTTAAATGATGATAGCATATTTGATTTGAATGCAAAATAACCAGTGATATATGTCAGTATTTTCTTCAAACATGGCTAAGTTCCCTTGAAATTCAGTAAAGCAGTTTTTTCTAGAGAATACTTTCATCTTGCTTAATCTTCTTTTCACATGACTACAATCCAGACTAGCAAATTAGAGACATACAAAAGAAAATGGGCATTAGGTCTAGAGGTGTTAAGTTTTCACATTACCTGAAAAGAGGAAGAAAATCTCTTTGATTACAAAGTGACAAATACCTTAAGATTTTTGAACACTTACTCAGCTGCTATCCAGCACAGAACTCTGGGAAGCCATTAATGACAGAAAGATCAGCTCTCTTTTCTATGTGCAGTATAATTGTGTACCATTTTACCCTGACAAGAAAACATTGGCCAGTTCTGAGAGTATTTGATTCTCCAATTCATTGTTGGATTTGGCTTTTTACAGTTTGATTGAAAATATGCATTTACCCAAAAAAAACCCCACCAAAACCAGTCCTCACCACAAATAAAAAAAAAACATTAATTTTTCTTCCAACTCATGCAGTTTTGCTAAATTTATAAGAAATCAGGCAAAAACAAAACAAAACAAAAACAAAAATCAACCCAGAGGGGACAAATTATGGGAATATAAAAATTATTAAGATAAGCTATTTAGGATGGATCACAGAGCAATTATATTTCAGATAATTAGACAATGAAATTACTTTTTAATTCAGATTTTTGAAGGTGATGAGGAGGATTTTTAAGATGGTACTTAGCCACATGGTCATAGTAGCTCTCTGCAATCAGACGTCTGAATTTGTGTATTTCCTAAGCTTTTACAGGTAAAATACTGGAAGATGTAGCACTTCGTATCTCACCTTGGTGTTCCATTGAAAATGATAATATAATACTAGGGTTAATATGTGAGAATATAACAACTAGAGTTATGCATGTATTTATGGCATTAGTGGGGAATCTGAGGGGAACTGCTTTTCTCTTCAGTAGTACCAATTAGTTGTTTCAGAAGGCAGATTTTTAAAAGTAGCATTACTTTTATTGGTCATTTAAAGTGCTTGCTTGCTATAAACTTGCAAGGTGCAGTAGCAACTCTTTGCTTCTAAATTCAGATTTAGAATATAGTACATCACAGGACTCCAGTGCTTTAGCAATAGTCCTGCGTATAATGGGAAGTGAACAGTTCTCCTGTGATTTTATGGTTCTCTATGATTTTCCCAATATATTTACTTACTTCTGGAAGCAGATGGACAATTCAGCAACACTGTAGAAAATGCTTATGTCCACCATCGAGACTACAAAGGTCTAGTGGCACAAAGGTCCTTAATGTGATTTTGACAGTGATTGTTTGACCTTCAAACTTTTGTTTTTGAATTTGAGCTTATGATGTTTTCACATTATAAATTGAGAAATACGCTGTACAGTCACAAGTAGAAGAACGGCTTTTAAGTGAATTTAAAGTCTGAGGATCCTTGAGATATTAAGCAGCTGCTAATGCAGTTAATCTGAAATGTTGACAAACCTCCAAGTCAGCATTTGCATTTGTCTGGAAACTGTATTTAAAGTAAGAAAAATCAACATGGAAAATGTTAACTCTTTGATCTCTTTACATTTACTAAAGATTCAACACTTCTCAAATTGTATAGTGATAAAAAAAAGTGCAAAACATCTCACAGAGCTCTGTGTCTGCTGTGCTCATAGGGGGTGAACACTACAATAGTAATTGGATTTGTGCAGAACACTAAATGTGTCAACAAAAATGTGACTAGTCATTTTACTTCTCTTAGCTTCACTGAGTCCTCAGAATTTTGTTATCTGTAGTCCTAAAATGTTTAATAATGTGATGCCATTTTTGTATTTTAATGAACCTGGTCTAGAAATTTCAGCAATTCTTTCACAGTTCTAATGTCACTGCATGTCTTTAGAACAAAATAGACTAGAAGAAATGTAAACTAATCTTGTGATAAAGCCACAGAATGGATACTGATATTTAAAAAGCAAATACAAAACTTAGAAGTGTTTTGACTGCACACTTTTGTGGATTTCTTAGTGTGTGGACTCTAGAACAATATGCATTTCAATTTCTTTATTTTACAGAATTTTTATGGATTCATAAAGTTCTTCCATATAATAAGCAGCTTAGTGGAATATTACCTGAGAATATTTCCCAGCTGTATGAGAGTCCCAGTTTGTTTTTATATTTAGATAATATTTCAAAGATTATTTGTGTTCTCATAGAGAAGGCATTATACATTTGAAATATTTTTTTATTTATACTTTTTGGCATTTGAACAATGGTCATTTCTCATGAAATTTCCTGAGATCTGAAGATACCGGATGCTTGTTTAAACAATCAAACTGATTCAGTCATTTCAGTTGAAACCTGAAGCCTAATGGATAGAAAAAGAAAGAAGAAACAAACAAGCAAACAAACAAACAAACAAAAAAAACACTTTAAGATTAGAAAACAAAACAAAACAAAAAAAGACCACTTTGACTCCTCTGCACTGAAGTCCTTGGATTTGGGACCATGAGAGAAAATGTTATTCAAGGTAATGGACTAAATCTTCAAAGCAGAATAAGTAAAAGGAAACATAAGTAAAAAGGCTCTTCTGTGAAAGAAACTTTATTCTGCTAGTGTTTGGTTTTCTGTTTTTAGCCCAGTTTTTTTTTAATATTCTTTTCAATACTCTTGTTCTCTCTTTACTGTTTAAATCATGTTATACTTTCCTGGTGACAGTGAGGATAGTAGTGTTTGAGTGTAGATGAGCACTTGCATTGATGTTTAGAAGAACTTGATTCCTTTGTGGGCATCGCCTACAATAGGATTGATACCCTGAAGTCTTGTTATAACTGATTTCCTCTTCCATGTGGATTTGTTGGGAAGCTGAACTTAACAAAAGGTCTTTATTCTTCTTTTTACAATTTAGTATCTAGAAACACTTACTAATAATTTCACATGTATCGAAGTCTAGGCCTGTTTCAGTTTCTTTTTTAATGTTTACATTGTTTTTCCAAGAGTACATAGGAATTCTTCTTGGCTCATTTTAAAACACACTGTTTTATTCTTGCTTAATAATTCTTCATTTCCATTTTTGGTCAGTATTTTCCAGTTGTCATTTGATATTCTTTACTCTTTTTAAGTATTGTATAGTATGACAGTGATAGTTTCTGAACAGAAGTAAGTGGAGGCAATCCATTTTGAAAGATTTATAGCACGATAGGAGATGATCTGTACTAATAATGGAGGACCATGCTTCAAATGATTTTGTTCACAAGGGGTGACTATTTATTTTCAGTCTTGTAGTGGCTAGAGGTATTCATCATTTCCCAAATGTTGGAATCATAGTATTGGTCTCCTGCTGTTGAGCTGACAGACAGAGAGGAAGGTTCTCTGTATGTTTGCTTTTAAAGTAAATTTAATAGAAAGGAAACAGAAAAGATTCTTTTCTGTGAAAAAAAAAAAAAAAAGTACATAAATAAGCCATAATCCTATAAAAATAATCTTCAAAATTAGTGAGACTTGAACATGTAAGATCTATGCAAATGTTAAAAAAAGGTTGCAGAATTTGTGGAACACATCCTTGATGTCCTTGAACGATCTTTGACATCTTCTAGCAACAACTCAAATATTTTTACTAACACTTCTCCATAATTTCTTGAGCACTTTTTTTACATTCGACTTCACTGACTACCAGTTCAATAATACCTTTTTTTAAATGTTCATTTATAATTTCTGCAAAGAAAATAATTAACATTATACTTTCTTAACACCATTTCCAGTGCTGTCAGTCTGTTGTTCAGACGTTGGTGCTGAATTTCAGTGTCCTCTAACAACTTAGCAAAGGGAAAAACAGCGATGCACAAGTTAACTTGCAGAGTTTTTGATATGGTAGAGGCTTAGAGCAGAATCAGCAAACATATTTGCTTATCAGCCTACATAACTATTCAATACTGAAAGTGAACATTGGTTCTGTATCAATTCTGAGCCACCTCTATGGCTGTCTATCCATTCTTATCATCTAGACTGTTTCTCTCTTAGAAATCAGATCCTCTTTAAAATATGTTTCGTTTAGCTTGTAGTATGACATTATAATAAGCACTTCTAGGTTCTTGCCTTGATATGTTAGTTAAAGCAGGTCCACAGGATATTTTGTGATTAGGAGACAGAAGTAGAAAACAATATGCTAGGCAGTAATCAAACACTGCTTTTTTTCCCCGTCTGTTCAAATAAGGAGCAAAAAGCAACACACTACAATGTCTACTGAGCAAAATGTAAAATAGTCTCAGCCTGTAAAGCGAAGCCTCACAATGTGCTGCTCTTAAAAGTGAAACCCAGTATCTATGCTGCAAAATAGAGTTTCTTCTGAAATAAATTCATGATTCCTGCCAGGAGTATGGTTTAATTAAAACAAATAAACAAACAAACATCCAGAAGTCACAAGAATGTTACAACACTAAAGCAGAAAAGAATTTCTATACCTTGTATGCTTTTGGATGAAATACAATGTAGACAGTAGGAGTAATTTTTACTATAACAATAGTAATAATGATTACAATAGTAATTTCTTCTGTGCATAGAAGAAAAATCATTTGACATTTCCAGTAAACATTTTAAGATCTTGATGTATGAAGACATACACTGAACACATACACGGCTCCTTTCATAACTTACATAGTGACAGTTTACTTCTAAGTGTAAAAACAACAATGTACTGTGTGAGCTGACTACATCAAAGGGAGTCACATCAGCAAGGAGTCCTTCAAACAGAGGAGGAACTGAGAAGAGATACCAAAATGAAAAATGCCTAAACTAGAATTTGAAAGTCTGGAACACATTTGCGTAAGATGTATATATATGGAGAGATGAACACATTGGGGCTCATACAAAATGGTGATGAGTGAATTACCTTCTATATTCCCAAATTCAATAGAGGAATTCACTACTGATGGTGTAAGAAGTAGGATAATGTTCTAGATTGATCTTGGGCTCACTCAGTGTGACTTTTCTAATGATTTGTTCATTGATTGTTCTTTCTCATTCTGTTCCTTTGTTTGTATTTGAAAGCTTCAATAATTCCAATGAAAAATTGGAATTCAGTTAATAGGGATATATATATATATAAGAAGCATTACTTTATATATGTGTATTTTTATATATATATATATACACACAGTTTGCTTCAAAAGTAATGCTTCTTACTTATTTTCCTGGAAACTACAACAACATCAAAGAACACAATGACAGTATTTGTTAGAGCAAATTCTCAGCTACAAGAGACTAATTTTCAACATACTCATCAGAATGCATTTTCACCAATATTGAACTAGGTACCACACTTGTAAAAGTCAGCACCAATGGAGGTGACCCACTGTTGCTGTCCCCACTGCCGAACTGCACCAGCACAGCCTCACTGTGCTAACACATACTGTTTGGGCTCCATAAATGTTCAGCATGCTTCAGTGAATGTCAGAGGGTACCATTTGTTTCCACATGAAGAAGTTCAATCCCACACTTTTGCTTCATGGACATTTCCATGTCAGATGTCATTCTGTCAGGCTGCCTCTCTGCTGCCATCTGTCATCCAGCAGCAACATGTAATGGAATATTGGCAGAAAAGTTCAACCTCTACTGCCTTATTGCCAACATCTGCCTCACAGGCCAACATAATAAAATAGGAGGATCAGCCCTCATACCTATAAACTTTGTAGCCAAATCATACTGCAGAACAAATCTGAGCCACTGATGACTTTATCATATTATGTGACAGCTCTTTGATTTCTTCATATATGTCAGGATATCAGACAACCCAAATGCTGCATGCAGGAAGTTGAAGTTGCATTCACTACCAATTCCTGTATACAAGTTCTCTGCTTCTTGTCTCGCCCATTTGGCATTTTTCTCACCCTAAAAATAGACACATCACAGTGTGATAAGGTTATTATCAATCTTAGGTTTAGGTTTGAGCACACAACTTTTTCAAAAAGCGCTTTGAAATAATTGATAGAATTGAGAACAGGTTCTCTCTCAAGCTATTTCAGTGGAAAGGCTTTTAAAATGATAATCATGTCAAACATACTCGACTCAGGTTTGGAAATTATTAAGAGATATGAATGGTACTCAATTTGCTCTTGGGACAGCATATTCCAAATGTATGTACAGATCTGCAGATCTAGGTCTTTGGTTCATGGGATATGTGGTTTGAGAGAAAAGACACTTGTGAAGAAGCACAAATTGCAATGAATAATTTCACTTACTGTCATCATGATGGTCTAATCAACATAGCATATGTGGGTCGCAGTGCTATGCTTTGTATTAGCTATAGATAGCAAAAAATAAAAGTTAAATCTGCTTTGTGATATTGACACCTAGAAATAAATGTCTGAACTATGAAATAGTGAGATACTTGTACTAAGCATATTGCTTAGGGTTGCCTAGCAATAATTCATTATGGCTACTAATGGAGTGATAGGTTTGATATGAACAGCTTTTAAGAAAGTGAGGTGGGTAGATGCAACAGCATAGCATAACACAGGGAAATTAAGAGGAAAAATAATCTTTATCAAAAGAGACAGAATGAAGCAGAGAAGTATATTGCAAGGGGATGCTGTAGAGATAATATAGTCACACGTTTAGCATGAGAATTTGCCTTGGGGCAATTACTATTCAGACTAGCTGCATAGTAGTAACAGGATTTAACCCTAGAATTTAACCCTGGACTTAGTATGGAAAGCAAAAATGTTTCATAATTTATACTAAAGTAAAACATTTTGAAGCCAGTAATTTTAATCTATATTACCCAGCTTTAAGTGCCTAGTTCGCACACATAAGAGAGATCAGTAATGTATGAACACTTGCTAATTATGTGTATTTTGCATATCCCCTGAAGTGGAATGAATGCTGCATGTACATACTCTCTTACAGAGATTACAGTATATGTATATGCTTGCAGAGGTCCCATTACATCATTTTGTCACAACTTTCTGTTCTACCACACTTATTTCCTGCCTTATGCAATATGGAGCACACAGTGTTTTTAAACTGTATTCCACTCCTGAAGGAATTGTATTTCAGTTCCAGGAGTGATGCTGATGATTTGATATCCTTTGGAATAAAGCATGTTTTACAAACATGAAATGATAAATAAAGATCACATATAACTTAGTTATGACCACACAGGAATCTTTTATATTGTCTCATTTGACTTTTATTTCATTTAATTCTGATGTATTTCAGGAAGAATCCGAAAACAAACCTCTGCTATGAAACTACTCAATGAATTCCAACAGTTTCCAAAAAATGTAACTTGTAATCTTTCTGTAATTAGACCATGCTGTCATTTTAAACAATGTTTTCAAAGAAAATCTTTTTCTGAAGAGTCAAAAATAATGTTTTATGGATTTTTTTGACTGTCCGCAGTAAAAGCTAGATCATGGCTCTTCAGATTACCTTGAATGCCAATACTATGTAAACACAGATCCACAGTCATATTCAGTCATTAGAATGTTCCCTTTCATCTGCAGCAAAATTTCTTGATCAGAACATGTTAAATTGCTACCTATCTGTTTCAGTTTGCTCGAAGGGAGCAGTGATAGTCTTTGCTGTTTAAGATGGATGGTTCACTTGTTGTTCACAGGAGGAGAAAAAATTTCCAATCATTCTGCACCACTGGAGTCTGGCATGAGCTACTGAGAAAAAGGGAGGATAAATGCCATCAGAGAAAAGGCAGATTTGAGGGTGTTCTGAGATGTAAAAAGTAACTCTTAAACAGATGGTTAAATGCACAAAATGCCATCTTAAAAGTGGTACAACTAGAGCATTTAGGTTTTTTTTAAATAGCAATTTTGAGTAATTTACTGCAACAGACAATTTTTTTTTTTCCAAACTCCCTTTGTATAAAAGTCCTTCAGTCATACCAGTCTCAGGGTATGTAATTGTTCATTTTCCTCTTGTGACTTGTAGTCAGTTATGCCTGTTCTGTGGCTGCAGTTATTTTCTGCTGAGGAGGAGGAGGAGGGAAGGAGCAATAATCTTTCTTATGAGTGCTTAATATTCTGCTCCTGATAAGACATTACTATGAATATTATTTCATAATTCACATACTCTATAGTTCGAGTCATCATGAAAGTGTATTCTATCAATATCTATGCAGGAGAAACATTTTAACTACTTGAAAAAACTAGAATCTTCAGGATTGCCATTTTCTTTGTTATGCTGGGTTGGTGCTTTTTAATGTCTTCCATCTCCATCCCTTCAGCTACTTGAAACTGCACTTCTGCAACCTGATTTATAATGAAATATTTTGCACAGCATACGGTGTCTCAAGGAAAAGAGGACATGCTTAGCTCTGTGAATAGTGAATTCCCAAACAGCACTGATATATGTATCTGTTTGGGAAAGAAACAGACAAATAACAGAATTTAATTTTGCTATTTCTTTCCAGTTTTCACTGTTCTAATGAATGCAGTGCTTGTTGCTTCTTCTATGTCTTAAGTCGTCTATCACATGCTGTTGCTAAGAAACAGCACTATTATAAGTTATCTAAATAAAAGAACAAATTTCTACTAAATTTCCTGTTAGGAAAGAGGTTATCTGTATGGTTTTGGGATATTTGTTTCCTGAATTACACCAATTCAGTCAAATAGCTTTCAATTTATATGCTTTCGATATAACAGTAGATGAAATCTGTAATCTTGAGTGTTTGGAAGAACATCTCGACTCAAAGGTATCTGAATGATCTCTTGTGTGGAAAAGCATGTGATACTTTTTAAAGAGCTAATTACTGTCCACTAGGGAAACAAAACCTTGTATGTGACCTACAGAACAGTATAGCTGCGTGAATAATTCAGCATCTTTGTTTCTTAGCTGAAGCAAGTAAGGGAAAGTAATTCCAGTATGAACTAAAACTTGACCAGGGTGAAGAAGTTGTCATTAAAAAAACAAACAAACAAAAAACAACAAAAAAAACCCACTTTGTTTTGAATTTAATGTTTTTCAAAATTAAAGGACAAATTCAGTATCAAAACAAAACTCCACAAAAAGAAAATGGCACATGGTAAAAGTAATTGAAATACATGTTCCCAGCTAAATTTCCTGGAAAAATTCATTATAAATTACCAAAGAAAGAACTATTTAGCGTAAAAAGAATGTCTAACAAAGTAAGTCTTGAGACTTCTGTCTCACCCTACTTCTGTATAGGGCTAGGGCCCAGTTCTAAGAGATCTTCCAAATCCTACCCTCAGATCATTAGGTGGAGGCTTAGTACACAGATGGCAGCAATGCTTTTGGAGCCAAAAATGATCTCAGTGATGTCCTCCAAACAGCCTGATGAGAGTTCTGCAATATTTTTTAATGAGTTACAGTGTTCATTTTATAATGAATTACAGTATATATTAATGAAGTTTTGTAGAATTGTATGAAATATTTTTGAAAGCTTTTTTTTTAACTTCAGTTTCTCTTTATTTGCCTTAGAGTGAGCCTGAACGCTCTGTAGTGAAATGGAATAGAGTATGTCAGATGAAACTAATTAAGTAGTACATGCCGCTCTTAATTTTGAAGTCCTGATTTATTTTCCTTGCTGTCTCAACTTTGATTATTAAAATATGTATGGTAGTTCTCACCCTATGTAACCTGTCAGTGTTTGTCCTCTTTACTAATTAGGTGTCAGGATGTCAGTGATTAATGGAAAATCATGAATAAATTCCAAATAAAAGCCATTACGTATGTACAGAACCATTTAATTAATTAAAATGCTATGCAGCACTAAGTACACTAGTGCTTACCACTTCTGACCTTTGAGTTGGAGCTTCATTTGCCTGGAATTTCACTGATTGATTAAGTAGATGATAATAGTCAAGTCAGAGTCACAGCTGTAAGACTCATTTGTCATAATAGAGCAACAGACAATCTCCATCTGTCATTACTGAAAAGAGTTCAATAGATTGGATCTACTTTTCAGTCTTGTACCTATTTGTCACTCAGCATTTACATAATAGAGGAAAATATTGTTAAACTACAGTCACAAATACTAATTAAGAGTTAATTGTGATAAAAACAAAGATGTAGAAAATAGAGATGTATCTGGGAAAATCCTGCATTCTTGCTTATATGTACCTACCTGCTTCTTTTCTTTTTTTTTTTTTTTTTTTTTTTTTCCAGAGAAGAAAGGCTACTAATATCAAGTCATGAAAGATTGAGAGAATCCATCTATTACCTTTCCTACTATAACTGATGGAGAAGGAGAAATAACTCCTTAGTAAAATCTGTCACCAGTGAGTGCTTGAGCAGATCCATCTCTAGGCTTTCTTAATGTCCTGCAGGGCTTTTGACCTGCATCCATGTGTAGTGGCTGAAGCCTACAAGAGATGGTGATTAACCATTGTGGGTCACACAGTCCAGTCAGTCATGCATATTGATATGCTATTTTAGCTTGCAAGTATCAGTCAGTGTCTTCCTGTATTGTTTGCTGTTCTGTAAATTCAGGGAGCACAGATCTTATGCGATAAGATCTTTTTAAAGTTCCTTTTCTCTGAGCTTGGCCCACCATTTTCTTTCTGTCTCTTCTTTTCCTTGTCAGAGTCAATGTACTTTTTTATGTCTTGTGTTCTCATTTAGCAATTGACAAAAAAAAAGATGGGAGGACCTTGCACAGAGACCTTTTGTGTTTTTTTTTCTTTTAAATGAGAGCTTATAAAAAAAAATGCCAACAACAAGAAAACTACTGCTACTCCCCAAGCAGAAACTCAGGAGAATAAATTATAATGCTTCCAAACTATATGCACTGTCTTCATAACACAGCTGCTCCGTAAAATTGTTTTTTTTTGTGTGTGTGTGTTTCAATTTCTCTGCTTTTCCCCAAATATCAATTTCCCTGAGCAGATGCAGGGTTCTCAGGATCTGTGCCTTATGGTGCTCTGCAGTCCATACTACCTAAATGCCACAGGACCTGGGAACCTGGCCCAGATCTTCCAGGCTTACAGCTTTGCAAACAAGGGAGCCCTGAATGTGCTGGATTCAGCTCACAGTTTCAAGGTTTACAGGATTTCTAATGCCAACAGAGAAATGGACACAGAGATGGCTCCCTTGGCTCTTGGTCTCCTGGTTCCAGAGTGGAATCTGCAGTGAGTTCAAGGAAGCACAGGAAAGGGATGTAGCAGTAAGGGATGTAGCTGTAATGTATCGATCAGCCATTGAAAGACTGAGCTGAGCATGCTTTTCTAATGAAAATGTCAATATCATGTGAGAGTACTGAGGATCTCTTTCCTGCCCAGCAGCTTCTGTAGATTGGTCCTTCAGTGGTCTATTTTTATTTTCATGGCAAGGGTGCTACATAGCAGTCAGGTCACCTGTGTTCTGGTCCTTATATCATCTTGACCAGGCCCATATGTGGGGATGCTATAGCTCCCTGGTAACCCCAAAATAGGGCACTGGGGATCTGGGGGACACTGAATCTAATGGGTTTTCGTTTAGGGGTCTGCACATGATCTATCAGTAGGATTCACGTTATTTAGAAATAACATGTTGGGTTTTCTTTGTTAAAATACGGAGAGCTCAGAAACACAAAAACCTTCCCAGAACTGGATCCAGGATTTTGCAAACATCTGGTCATTCTGCAGAGTTTTATAGAGCAATTAAATAAGTCGTATATAGAAATTGAAATAAATTGCAATTACAGATTGGTCTGAAACTTCAAAGTCAAAGATGAATGGATTTAATTTGGTTTTCCTATAACTCAAATTTTTCAACTTTAGAGCATGTAGGCCCTTAGGCTTTCATTTGAATCATGTCATCTTTATTTTAGTGTTAAAACTAGGTATCTATTGTAGAGTATGTGCTGCTCTGTGAAAATGTGACAGCTTGTGACTGGAGCCTGCATTTTCATACCTGTACATAAATGAAGAATTGTTTTATAATTTTCCAATAAGTCTATTTTATGATCAGTCGTGAAAAAGCTCAAAGAACCATTTTTAGAACAGGCTGTGGCTCTGCATTATTATGCTTTCAGATAAGGTAATGGGAATTCAATAGAACCCTGTCTGAAGGAATATATCCTGCCAGTAGTGTAAGTGCAACAAGGATCAATTTGATAGGCTTTAATTACTTTAGTACTCATCTGGTGATTTTTTTCATTTTATTTTGGAAATGTGTGCTGCAGATCTAGTATATTTGCACAACCTAGATCCCTTTCCTCTCACAGATGTTTAAGCTGTGTTGAAGCACAGAAGAGTCATCTAACAGTGCGATGCACATGATGGTACTGAGAACTTTGAGTCCAGGTCATCTCTATTTTAGATTACCTACTTTTTCTTATTCCGCTAGCTCTTCGTCCTTAATAGGACAGGGTTTGCTCCAACTTTCAGCATTGATGTGAATTGGAAAATTAGAAATAATTGGAAAATTATTTCCTATAAATGAAGGCATCAGCCAGGGGTCAATTACATTGCATGCTATCAAATGAAACTAAGATGACCTGAGCTTCCCATTCAGAAATGACACTAAGAATCACAGCCGTGAGAATACGTGATTTCCTTCATAAAAGGCTGTTCAGAAAAGAATGATAAAATGGTAATTTTAAATAGCTGTATAAAGAAAACAAAGTGATATACTCTACAGTGCTGTAAAATCGTCCTTGCTCTTTGGCTTCTGTCCCCGTTTGTTTTTTTGAGTTCTTGTTTATACTGGAGATTTGCTTCCTTTTCAGTCAAGGACAAACTGCTGTTCAGAATAGCTAATCTGTTATAAATGCCAGCTATCTAGGATGTCCCATTACCACAGTCTGTCCTCTGACTTACTGTGGTTTCAGGGAAGAGTCATCTGTGCCAGCACGAGCAGCAAACTTCATTACCTACACCAAGTAAGGGGTCACTGTGAGGGTCTGAGCTGGGTGAAAATATTACTCCTTACAGCTGTTCATCACTGCTCTGCCCTGGAAGCAAGTCCCCTCTACCTCCCCTCCCATTCAGCTCTGCTGGTGCAGCAGCACTTGTGGCTGAGTCCTGGCTGTGATGTGCAGCTGTGTGGGTGAATTTGCAGGAGCAGCAATTGTAACAGGAGAGGAGGGGGAGGCAATTCGGTGCATGGGATGGACAGTAAGCTCAGCTGCAAGGACTGCTTAACCTAACCCAGTCCAAAATACCTGGGTAGCTGCTTGCTGCTAGCTATGGAGCCAAGCAGTGCTCTTGCTAAAGACTTTTTAGAGGTAGCAAAGAAACCTGTTGCTACTGCCTTCATCTGTATTTTAATGGAATAAGTATGAATAACTATGAGCAAATAATCTTATGGTAATCTGAAATGATTCTCAGATAATATCACTTATTGTCTGTTTGCAGAGTAGAATTTCAAGCTTCTGAAATGGCAGTGTCACCTTCTTTATTTAGAAGAAATGTATTCAAGGTGACTGTTATTACAAAGATTTGCTATAGAAAAATTTTGTTTTGCCTTGTTCATTCTTTTTAGTTTCGAGCTGATTCTTTCCTTTTATTGCAAGAAGGAATAATGTCTTGGAATACAGGAACCAAAGTTCAGACACTTTGAGGAAGTATAAAATATTTTAACCCTTCTGGTTCTGATATATAAGAAATGCTTCTCAGGGATAGGGGAAGGAGTGTTGGGGGGATGTTTTTGTTGTTAATTCATTCACAAGATAAATGAAGCTACTGGTGCTCAGCTTTAATAAGGCATTAGTGAGCAATTATATAAGACAGTAAAAAAAAAGCCAAAGTCTTTGCATGAGGGAAATGAACGCTGAGTACAAAAAATAGTTAACAGCAAAACTGCAAAATCAAATAAGGGTGATTTTTAGAAAGTAAGACTGGGGGATAAAATCTTTAATACATATAGAAAAGGATGTTTTTGTTGAAAGAAGGTTGTACAAGATATGAAAGGACACCAATAATATATAAAGGAATAACTGGCGCTGGCACTATGATAACATCATTTTGTGCCTGGATTAAAATGCGCTTTAAAATGATGTTTTAAAATAGTGCAGAGCCAGCTTTCCTCTAGCCGGGAATGTTATATTCCCTTGATTTATGAAATCTCATTTCAATTGCCAACCACTGACTCTTCTGTATTTGTGCCTGAGCACTGTCTAATTCTGCAGACAGCTAAACTAGTAGTATAGCTAGATGAAGGAGGAAATTAGATGCTTTAAACCTGAAGAATCAGTGACATTAAAAAAAAAAAAAAGTAGTTTTGCTCTTGCATTTTTCATTTGTTAGGAGGCAGTACCTAATAAAAATTCTAACATGTGTTAGCCATGGAAACAATGATCTGTTTTATTAAACTTAACAGAAAAAAATGCAGAACAGAGGTTCTGACACTTCCTTAATTATAAGATATCTAGTGAAGTGCTTGGCTGCCATTTGTCTTCCTATGAACTTAATTTTTTTATAGTCACATCAGACTCTCTCCTAACTCCAACTTTAATCAGAAGAGGTAAATTGGTTTAGTGCTCATCTCTCATAAATGTCTCCTTTAGAATTTTCTTTGTAGTTTTATGAAGTTGAAACAGAGTGAGGTGGAAGCTTGAATTTTGTTTAATGGAAAAGAAGTACAATTTCTTCTACATTTGGTACATCTTTTGCTCGTAAATACTGTACCTAAGGACTCATGAGGGATTATAACTCAAGAGTTCTGGTGGGAATATAGTCAGGTAAGGAAGTGAGACTGAAGTGGTCTACCATCTATTTAATTCTCTCAGTAGAAGTAAGAACAGTATAGCAGTGGCATGAGCTGTGTGAGGAGACAGTGAAAACATGAAAATTCAAATGAATGTGAAATTGTGGAGATAGTGTTAGATACTTGGGTATTTTTAAAAGATAGCTTAGGTTTGAACAAACGTGTAGAATGATTATCTTGCTCTGGGGAAAGAGAAGCAATCTGTTTATTGTTATGTATGTTGTGATCTCCTTCCCTTTCTGTAAAATCTGGAATTCACTGATTGCAGAAAATGCATTTTTAAGTATCAAGGAAAAAAAATAATCCAATTTGAAGTTTCAGTTTTATTTATTACTCTAAAAAACTTAATGTTTAGAGTAAGTATTTTTCTTGAAGGAACACATTAGTTTTCTTTTATAGAGAGGATTAGTTATATTTGTGATAGTTCATTATAAAACAATTTTTTTCATGTTCATTCTTATAAGCAGTCACATAAATACAGGGTTTCATATTCTCTGAGCTTTATTTGTTACTTCATTAATGCAAAATCTCATCAACTCCTTCTGTTGAATAGGAGAAGGGTCTTAAACCCTTGCTACCCATTGAGAAATTGAAATTGTAATTGTGTTTGGCCAGTTTATAGCTGAGTGTGTTTTTCCCTGGGATTCTAATGCTCTAATATGTATTACTTTCTGATTTTCCTTTCAGGTTTTCATTACATTTGTATCTATTAATTTAATTGTATTATAAAGTTTGCATTAAGTATATGCAATTTGTGATATAACCAGTAACAATTCTGCCAGGTACTTGAATTCTGGAATTTCTTGCTTCTGTATCTCTGTGTATTGCAATTAGGTCCTTCTGTAGCTAATGAAACATATGCAATTTGTTTGTTTACGCCCGAGGACTGAATTTGTTGCTGAATAATGCAAAAACATATGCAAGGACAAGTATAGTAAATGGAATTAGGGATGTGTGCATAGAGGATGTGTGACTAAAGTCAATTGAACGAGATGTTCAAGACCTGGCTCTAGCTCTGCCTGTTTGGTGCAGATGGGAGCATCTTTATGTTAATGCTTGTGTGTCAGTACCAGAGGGGAAACTCACCAAAGGCTGCATAAGAATGGATAATGTCAGTTAACAAAAAAAAAAAAAAGTGGTAGCTCATACAGATTTTTACCTTGGATAGAATTAAAGGAAGCAATCCAAACAGCTCAGATACCGATGGGCTATTTGGTAAGATGCAAACATGCCCTGTGTTCTGCTGGCAGATTCTAAGTGGAGTGCTCTCTTTTTACATCTGTATAGAAAAAGCCGCAAATGAACATCCACAGTTCATCCAATTTTAAGTATGTTAATATTTGAAAGGAGGCCTACAGCATAAATATTTTGCAAAAATCTGTTTCGATGGGATTTCGAGGCAGCTTCTTGTTTGGGAAAAAGCTAATATAATTCCACTCAGAATGAGAAATTTGAATTCCTTTCTCTGACATGTCTCATTCTTATTAGTACATAGGTAGCAGTAGTGATCTCCTTCTAAAAATCTCACATTTTCAACCAGAAGAGATAAAATGAAGAGGAAATCCCACTTAATTAAAAACTATCAAAGTGCTGCAGACTTACAGTAGTGAATTAGATTTTCTCCCAGACATAACTTGAGTGGAATTGCATCAGGAATGAATGTAGTCCAGTTCACTTTGTAATTGTGTTTTGAAAGACTGTAGATGTTAGGAAGAATGGAGTCTTGTCTCAATTTGTTGTATAAAGAAATATCTGCCTTTGATGTTTCTTTGGTTGAGAAACTGCTCTGATTTTTACAGCATCATAGTGCTTGAAATTCCTTTATCCGCAACACCTGCTTTTCCCTGGCATCTGTAGTGATGTGCAGTGTCAATACAGTTTTGCTCATAAACTTTGACAGATTCAGTATATAATCTCTGCCCCTGCAGACAGTCTTCAACTCCGCTGTCCATGCTGTGGAATTAATGCCACACAGCTTGAAATTTGCCTTGAGCATGTCCTTGTAATGTCTGACTGGCCTATCTCTCAGTCATTCACTGCATTTTAACTGGCCGTATAGAGATCACTCTGAGCAGTATTTATCCAACATATGCACTGAATGCTCAGACCGACACAATGGTTCGATGGTTACTATTTTACTGTGAGTTTGATTTTACATTGGTTATAGTATCAGCCAAGTACTGCTCTCCACAGAGATTGTATTGTTCAATTAATCAACCAGCAGAAGTTAATTGAAAGTCCTTTTGGCTGATTATGGATACAGAGTGATTTTCTTACAATAAGGCATTCAGCTAAATTCTGAGTACTGTGTAGCTCATGTAAATTCATAAAGGCTCTCTCCTGAAGTATTACTTCAGTCTTCATTCTCTTATACAGCATTTTGTTATGTATTTACACATGAAAAAAATGTCAGTACTTCTGGTTTTACAAATTTTCTAACCTACTTCTGTGTTTTAGTTACAAAAGAAACTTCAACTTAAGTAGTTTCAAAAGTAGCCTAATAGAAAAACAAAAGCGATGGAGTCATTCACCAAAGTTACAAAATAATCTTGATAATTATAAAATTATCAACACCCATAAATATTCATTTCACATTAAAGTCAATTTCCAGTTTATTTTATCATTTATAGATAAGGTCACATTTGTGAGTATGTATTTTTGTATACACATAGCAGTTGCACTATTGTTTGGGAATAGAGTCATTCAGATTAGGGATGCCCTCCACCACCGATAAATAGTATTTTATTAGGCAGCTAAGTCTGACTACATGAAACCTTTTGAAAAGTGTTTACTGTTCTTATTTTTAGCTGTGACTATTTTGTGCTTAAATATTTTCAGACTCTGATCATATGCTTTCTTTGGCTGATTTCCATGTGTGCATTGCTGGTGGCTATTCTTCTGAAGGTGAGCGTCAGATGTTGAGGTTGCTTTTGAGGTTCAGCATTACCATGCACCAGACCACAGACTGTGGCATGGAAGCAGTTATTTTCTATCCTGAAGTGAAGCAGCTTGCAGTGTTTTTAGCTTTAATTAATTGAGTCATATTGAAGTCACTAAGGTGATGTAGCCTAAAGATTTTTAGGTGGGCAAATGTTTGCAGAATCAGACTCTGATTTCACAAATAAGGTTTTGTGGTAGAACTTAAATGACAAACATAATCTCATATATTGAGGGAAGGTGAAAAAAAGAACAGTTTTTTTGAGAAATCTAAATAATAATAGAAACCATATGTGTGACTCCTTAAGTGATTCAGCAGAGTCTAGACAGTTGCCCTTTGTTTCTATTTTAATGTCCTTTGTAACAATGGCAGAAGCCATATGTGAGCAACAAATAAACCTATCCTAACTCATGCCTTCTTTCTTCAGAGTTTAATCAATCTATTTTAGCTGAAAGAAAATGGTTACCTAAGAGTCAAAATGTCACACAAATGACATACCAACATATACTACAAAATATGTTATGAAATTCAAATCATGGTCTGTGCAGTAATTGTATACTTAAGCTGAGAAAAGACAGTAACTCCAAAATCTCTAGCTTTCCTGTGACAGATAAAACACTATTCTGTATCCAAACTTCTTCCTGTATTCTGATTTTCTTTACTTTATACATTCTCTGTTCTTTGACTCAATGTTCTTCTGTGTGTTTGTCTCTTTCTGTTGTCTTCCTGTCTTTTTCCATATGCTTTTTTGCATTAGCTTTTTTTTTAATTGCTGATAGTAAGAAAATTGGCTGTGTTTCTCTGAAGTTTGTCTTCATGGTTCTTTTTAAACCTGAATCTCAAATTTTGATGGAAAAATTTTAAAAAATACTAGCTGTTGAAAAAAATCACCACCAGTTGCAGTTCATGGAGATATACGCTTCTTAGGAACTTCAGTTCCATTTTCTAGGCTATTGCAGAATGAATAAACCTATCTTTGTTATTTTTTTCCTGATTAGGATATTTTCCTAAGTAACATTTGAAAAGTTACTATATGTTTGAAGATCAACTGCAAAGGATCAAAAAAGAAAATGGGGAAAAAAAAACATATATTCCTCAAATTCTTTGCAATGATCAGTATTATTAAAAAGAGACACAGAAGAAGGAGTAGAAGAGGTACTCATTCTCCTATATATATCGTAGAGCTAAATAGTAACCATTTCTCCATCTCTAAGTGCCCTATTTTGTCCTTCATTTTCTCCCAGTGCTAAAATCTGGTATGCAATTGCCTACCTACCACATGGGACAGTGAATAGTTTCAGTCAGTACTGCTTTAGCAGAATGTCTCTGACTCAGTTTACTATATTTTCATTTTAGTATCATACCTGTATCTATATAGCTTGATGAGATGGTGTGAGCAATGCTTTTAAACAGTCTGAAATAGTAATACAATACATTTGATACTTTGATATGTCCAAATCCTTATGTCAGCTAGTTAACAGTTTCTTTTTGACAATTGTATAGAAAAGTAAGAAATAAGATGAAGAGAATTTGTCTGAATAGTGCCAGATACATGAAATGGAAGTAATTATAGCATATCTTTATTAATAATAATAATCTTTGGAATGATGATTTTGTTTTGAAAAACTGCATTATGGAGTGTTAGATGCCATCAGGAGAGAATTATCTCCTTAATTAGCATCAGGTTTTTTGTATCTTGCCAAGACTAACAGTTTGTTGGTTGGTAAATAAATATTTGACTCAAATGTAATCAGTGAGTTCAGCATTTATACATTGTATAGCTGTCATAATATTGGGAAATTAGATTTTTCCAAGGCCAATGCAAGCCTTAATGTTCAATCCGTCACAAAGCTTAGGTAGGTCCTGACGCACTTTTAAAGATTTATACTGCAACAGTACATTTAGTAATGGTAATAAACTGCCTAACTATTAATATTTCACAGTAATGTGCATTTCCAAGGAGTTATAAGTTATTCAATCACTATGTAAAGTAAACGTACATAGATATCCAGACATGGGATTTCTGAATTGGTCTCGCTTTTAAATCAAATTATGTGCTATATTAACAAATGGCACTGTTAACTCAGGCAGAGTAGAAGAATTCTGTTGAAGTAAATGCTTTAAGAGCTAAACTATTTTCCCTTGTGTCATTGCTACTTTTTGTGAGACTAGTCTAAAGATCAAGGGGACTTTCTGCTTATTGGGTTTATAGATGGAATTTGGTTTTCTTAGGATTTATAGTTGATCCAGCTTTCTACTACAGAGTATTTAGAAATTCAATAAATTGCAAATATATTCTTATTAAAATATGTTTGTCAGTTTTATTACTGAGATTTAGAACTCGCCTCTAAGGATGCACAAAACAAGTCAGAAAACAAGTCTGCTCTAGTGTAAGAATTTCTTGTCCTGCTTTTGCACTGTTGCTGTTCCTGTACTCATACTGCAGTAGGACCCTGTCTCATTTCTGCTGGACCATGTTCTGCAGGCTGGGACTCTCACCTGCACTGCAGACTTGATGTGGTTTCTTTGGAACCTGAGTGGGGTCACAACAGAGCTGAGCAAGCAGAACTAAACAGGATGTGTCCTATAAGGAAGGCCGGAAATAGCAAATTACTAGCAGAGTTGTCGCTAATCTTTTATACTGGGGACCTGTTTCTTAGGTGATGGCAGACAAATGCTGTCGCAGCTGGTGTTGCACTTCCACATTTTGCAATATTACATTCCGTGTTAAGTGTCTGCTTTTCCTGAAAGTGTCACTGTTTTTCATAACAACAACTCCAAACTTTTCTGAAATACTTTTGGTTTTTTTGAAAGGCTATGTTTTAGTAACTAACGTTACTGATTAAATATGGCTTTCAAAACAATTAAATGAGATATTCTTTACTTAGGTGAGTGTAACATTATCACTGAGATAATGAAATTTTGCAAACAAGAAACTAAGTAAACTTGTCAGGTTTTTTTTGTTGTTTCTTTGTTGTTTTGTGTTTTTTTTTCCCCCAGCCAAAATTCCTCATTTCTGTGGATTGTTTGTCTGGGCATTCAGACACTTTATCCTGATAAAAATTCCAGAAAGTTATGCATATTCTTATTAGATGTGTGATTAGGCTCTAATATTTATTTCAGGTAATGGAAAAAGAAGCTGAAAAATTCGATTTCTTTATTTTGTGAAGCACACACACAAATAAATTATCCTCTAACTTATTATAATCTTTGAGTGCTAACTTTTATAGTATTTACATTTCAGAACTGTTCCAAAAATCTCATTTAGTAAACAAAACTATTTTTGAGATATTTATTGTCGGTTGCTTTGTTTTTTGGGGCAGGTCATGTCAGTTCCGCTTTCTGCATATAATGGATTCAAAATCACAACTTTGATTTTCCCAAAGGACTTCAAAAGTCTTTTAGGAAAGACTGACATATATTATTGCAAAAATATTTGGTTAAAACATAGATAATCTTTCATATAAATTATACTATCTGCTGCTTGAATCAGATAAATTCTATCTAAACCAACTAAAAACAAAACCCTTTAACACAGAGTTGACTCTGCAAAACAGTGTCTGATAGTAATTGTGAAAAGGATTCTATAGATCTCTGATTCCAAATGCTGCTGAGAAGTCGAGCCCAGCTTTGCCTTTGTCAGTCCAAGAATGTTATTCAACAGCCCTAGAATTTACTTTAAAATAAAATAAACCAAGATACTAAACTAGACTTTTATTATCAAGGATTTCTGATGAGAGTAATTAAGACTTTTGAAAAATTGTCATAAACAGTGATATGAGAAGATTGGAACAGTTCCTGTTTCACAAAGGATGAGTAAAAGGGGCAGAATGAAACAAAACATTAAATAATTGTTTTGACTAGGTTGACTAATTTCTTTGTTTAAGGATTTACTGATGATCTCCACCAAAATAAGGCACCCACTGAATTTGAAATACCTTACTGAAATTAATTTCTTTTCCATTTCCAATTAATATACTGAATTCATTGACATCAGATAGGACTGGGGCCCAGTTTTTAGGTTTCAACAGAATAGACACTTACAGGTTAACAAAAACATCTGCATTCTGACCTTCTGTAATGTCTAATATTTTTACTAGAAAAACTGAGAGTGAGAAAAAGGGAAATAAAAGGAGAATTAGTAAAGTTAGTTGTGGTGGAAGATAATACTGAAGAAGGTAGAGAAGATAACAAGTACGGGAACAGGTGTTTAGGTATTACATACAAGTATTTAACATCCTTTGTCGAACAAATATTTGCTGGTGTGTTAAGAAGTCCAGAAGATAAAATGTCTAACAAATCTGAGCTCCCAGACTATTCTGTATTTGTAGGAAAGGAGAATGGAGTCAGAATCAATGCTGGTAGATTTATACCATATTTTCCCGCTGAAGAGTAATCACAGGAGCTCTTTTAATTCACTTTTCTTCCTTTTGTGTTATGAATAGTAAGCAGGAATGCTTTACATTCTAACTTCTGGGCAAAAACCCTCTTTATGGTTTCTTCAGGATATCACACAGTGTATTTTACTGTGACAATATTCTTTTCCTCTGAATAGTTATTGTGAACAATTGTACACCTAATCATTAATTGTTGCTTTTAAATTGCACTTTAATTAGTAGGTTTCAGTGATAGTTTTTATATTTTCTAGATTTGTTTGCTGGTACTAGCAGTGACTGAGTCCTAAATGGCATTTTCACTTAAGAACTTAATACACCAGGCTCCCCCCCTCTGCCTCCCAAATCGAGCTCTTTGTTTCTCATTGAGCACTTTCATAGGTGCTGATCTAACTTGTTAACACAAAAGGACCTTAAGGCAGTCACAATATTACACAAGATTATGCTGCAATTCAGTGGAAACAAATGCAGTAATCTATCAAGAGACTAGACAATCTTGCTTTCATATGCCAGAATCATTTCTCAGTCATCTCATCTGTACTTTTATTTATCGTGCCCTTTAACATTCCTTTTACTAAGCCTGAAATTGAAAGCAATTAATGCATTGAGTGCTGTAACTTGAATGAAAATTGTGCAGTGTGGATAAGGTTAAGGAGAAATAAAAGGAAATCAGTGTTCAATATCTGACAAGCACACAATGATGCCTAAACTTGCAAGACAAAAAGCTAACCTGAGCTAGGAGTTTAAGCTTAAGCAAACAAAAAAGGCCAACCTCAATAACTTGAAATGGTTATTTTAAAGCACTAGACGCAGATTCAGGCATTCTATAAAATAATGAAATTATATCATTGGACCTGGAATGCAGCCAGCAGTATACTTCACAAGTTAAAAAGGAGTTGAAGTAGTCCCTGAGTAAGGATTGTAAGAGTCTCTTTATGAACACTGAATCATGCAGGGATAAAAAATGAATTCAGAGTCATAGTCAGTCACTCTGTCCTGTTCTTGGTTTTATTCTGTATGTAGTAATTTATATTAAGAAACAACAATAAAGAAACAGATTTTTATCTGTTAGGGAGAAATCCTAACAGTAAAAAGAAACAAAAAATTGAAATGTGTGAGAATGTCCTATGGCACCTCTATGATCTATAGACCACAAAAAGTCTGTATTAATGTGTTTTTCTCAAATACAGTGGTAAAATCAAGGAGACAGTATTGTGGTCTGACTACTGCTTTAGCTGCCTAAATCCAAAAATTGTATACTTCCACTAATTCGAGTAAAGTCCTTTTGATCTCCAAATTGTCATCCTTAAATCTTACCAATGTCAAAAGCTAGGTCACTTGGAGTTGAACTTCCAGTTTGTCTCTGATGCAGAATAAAATAGCAACATAGTACATGTATTTGTGAGAAATGAAAAAGAGAAAAAAAAAAGGATTTTGTTTTAATTAAGGAAACTTGAGAGAGTTAAAGATAAATTTGTGCCTTGACATATAGTAAATGTTTGTCATGTAGTGGGTCACAGGAAGGGAAGTTACTTATACACATCTATATTGTTTTTTGAACTATTTCTTTGACTTCGACACAAGCAATTTTTTCCATCAGTATTAAGTTTACAGCAGTAAACAATTATAAGGAAGAAAAAACAGTATTAAATTTCTATTTAACTTCATTTTTTCATTCAGAATTATGATGCTATTGCGGTGGAGATTACTGATAACTTATTTCAATCTGGTTATGATTTTGTCATAATAGACAGAGCAATTGTTAGCATGCAGTACTGGATTACTGTCTTACTTTTCATTTACAACGCTTATGTTATCTTTTTTTTCTATGACCCCACTAAAGTGGCATTGATTTTAAGATAATCCAAATATCTACTAGTGAATGTCTCTTATTGGCATGTAACATACCAGTCAAAATAATCAGTAGTATGTCAACAGTTTATGGGCTGGTCCGGCCCAGTTCCGTGACCAGCAGGGCGGAGGGATCTGCGGATCCGCGCCTCTGGGAAAGGGGAAGCAGGGGACCCCAAAATACTTGAAAACAACAGCACTGATCTGAGGTGGAACAAATGATTTTACTAAATATAGTATTAGTAAAATACAGTGAGAGAGAGAGAGAGAGAGTCTGTTTGAATTGTATAGACCTCACCACAATGCTGGGGTGAGAAGTGCAGTCCAGTTGAGTGACTGAAGTACAGACGGCGAAGTGCAGATGGTGAAGCGCAGGCGAAGAAGAAGGATCAGGTGACCTTGCTTGGAGTTATATCCCCTTGCTGACCGCAAAGTCTCCTGGGGAAATGTAGTTCTTCTCCGACGGACGAACATTCGGCAGATATCAAACCCCACCCCCAATGCATTACATGATGTTATGGTGTGGAATACTGATGACCAAAAATCATAAAACCATGACATAGTAGTTCTAAGGAACATCTGAAATACTTTTTTAATACAAACCCAGTAGAGAAATTAGGGGAAGTTTGTATATTTGTGTTTGAATAATATGTGTGTGAGAAAACAATTTGAACCAAGTATTTCTGTTGAATTATCCTGTGGCGTCAATTACTTCAACTCCTTGGTTGTAGACATTAATTAGTTCAGACGTCAATAGCTGACATCATTAAGAGCATAGTGGTTTTCACCAGTTAGATACATGAACCAGTTAATCTAAAGTACATTATTATGGCGTAGCTTTACAAAACCAAATTAGTCTGTGGTAGTCCCCCTTGTGTAACTAGCTGTGAGAACTTGTACTCAAAGTAGATTTATTATATGAGAACCATTTCCATATGGTAGTTGCACAGTGTAGTTAGTTACTTATATATCTGTATCTTGGACTTTGACTGTTATTTTACTGTTTATTGAATGTGCACTGCTTCCATGTATGTTAAAGACACCTGGATTACCCATGTTCAAAAATAAGAAATCCTTTACTACAGACCTTTAGGTATTAGTTCTGTTGCATAGGTGCTCATAGACATAAACTGACTGCTTAATTAAACAAACAAACAAACAAACAACAACAACAACAACAAAACCAGTCTTTGCAGTGGAATCTTTGTCTGGATTGGGATGGGCTCCCCAAGCTAAAATCCCCAGCTGGAGACATGCTTCACCTATTAATCAAAACTTTATGCTCAAGGTGACAAGGAGGTCTCGTGAACCTAGCTTAGGGATGGTATATTGGCTTACCTATGTGAAAACTGGCCTGGAGCACTAGGGAGATTTGAAGAAAGGTGCTCTAGATGTGCTCAGTGACACAAACCTGATACCTACTTACATCACACATACAACTTTAGGACAAACTTAAGTTTTATGTAATTTGCAAGTTGAGTTCCGTAGCTCTTGCCACACTTACATTGACTCTTTCTAAAATTTGGAAATAATGTATATCATTTACAAACTGCTGTACTGTTTTCATTCACTATATCAGTATCCATTCTCTTTCAGTATGTATACCAGCAATGCTATATTTGAGAAATGATTCTATAATTTTCATAATTTGCTGTATTTCTGCACTGTAATTCATCTTTATGTCATCTTAGCAAAGATCTGTGATAGGTTGGGGCTTTTTGGTTCTGTCCATAACGTTTGTTAAATTAAAGTTTGTATTTCATCATGAAAGTTGTTGGCACATAGTGACACTGAAGACCAATTACTGTTGAAATTCCTGTTGTGATGTTTAGTTTCTTATCAGTATTTGAAAGACTAAAAAGAAAAATAAGTAATTAGTTTTCTACATGGCACAGTCTATTTCTAGCTTGATCGGTCAGAAGCAAGAAAACAAATTAAGTAGGAAAAAATACTGAGTTATGGAGAAGGCACTATTAATATAAGTGTTGACATGGAGTTCTGTGTTCTTTGTTTCCTTGCTAAGCAGTTGCGGTACTACAGTCGTATCACAGCTAGTAACAGGATTTTGTTTTTTTGTTGGTTTTTTTTTGGTTTTTTTCAATCATTAAATTAAACCTGTTTGTTTCTGCAATAAAAATGATAAATAGCCCAGTTCTGCTATATAACCAATCCTCGCATGCTGTAAATGCACAAACATTTCAATTATTGTAATTGTAATTCACTGCCCAAACAAACATATATTAGATCTAAGAAGATTTCTTTATTCTCTTATATTCAAACTCATTTATCAGACATCTTTAAGCAAGGTATTATCCTGTGCCTGTGGTTTACTGATGAGATTACAGTAATTGTCCTGTTGTTTTTGACAGTTGCTCTGCTAGCCTCATACATTATGTCCAATTCTGAAGAAAATTTGTCTTCCTATGCCAAGGACAAGATTGAATGTTGTTAAACTGAAAGTCTTAGCCACCAAGCTTACTGCATGTAACATACTTATTAATGCGTAATATCACTACCATTTGTCATTTTTTGTGTATGAGATTATATATCTAGAAATGAATAGCGTTTTGAATTATAAGTATGGACATATCTGTATCTCCTTTCATGTCTGTCAAGGAAAATATCTGGTTTTCTTTCTTCCTGAAGCCTGAACTGCTTTTATCTAATTTGCTTCATTTGCAGCAATGTGTTGCTTGGAGAATTTCACTGTTATTAATAGCTCTTTCATAAATCCAAAATAAATATTTATTTTCTCCTTTTGGAAGTAGTAGTGTAAATCTTTGTTTTCAAAGATTAATAAAGCTGAAAACTTAAGAAGAATGTTTATGAGCTTGTAAGCAATTGGGAAAGGATTGTGCAACAGACAGTGTACTGCTTCACCACGAGAAGATCATTCATTTAAGCCCGTGTTCCTATTTGGCTTTAGTGTCTGAAGGTTGAGGTTTAAACAGATTTATAGATCCAAAGGGAAAGTGTAACCTAACATCAAAGTGCAGAGCCGTAGTCATAGAGGTTGTGACCTTTCCTGAAGGCAGCTTCTCTTCTCTTAAAACCGATACTACAAGCTTGAGATCTTTCTGCTGACTCTGTGTTAGTATCTTTCCTTTGTTCCATGTGGCAAAAGGTAGTTCTCCCTTAAAACTTTGTCTGAATTGTCCCTGTCTTGCTTTTTTATACAATTTAGGGAAAAACTGGATGTTAATGGTGATGAAGATTTTCTTGTTTGAGACAGTGACACCATCCTAATCCTGAGAAAATCCACATCAAAATATTTCAGAGCTTCTCCAAGCCTCACTGTTTCTCTCATTGTATTTTCTCTTGCAGTCAGGGCATTTCCTGAGCTTATAACTGAGAAAAAGCTTCAAGTCAATAAAATCCAATCTTGTATTCATTCACTATACATCTCCAAGTGCAAGTGGTCAGCTCAACCGATCAGTTGGTTTTGCCCTCTATCTCTTGTCAGCATTGCTGTCTGTCAGAGGTTCACCTCCTAGTCCCCAAGGAGCAAAGTGCCCTCTGTTAGCTCTGCTGTCCTGTCAGTTTTAGTCACTGGGCTCTTCGCAGTGGGCTGGAGTGAATTTTCATAAATATTCTTTGTCAGGTCCTTTGTTTCTTTTGATTAGGTGAAATTAAAATTTGTTCCCGTGCTTTCACCCGGAGTTATTTTCTCCTACTTAGTGCAAATGCCACTCTAAATGCAAAACTATCTCTCTGAATGTTTGTAGTCACGTTTACAATATGGACATTCCCCATACAATTATATTTGTCTTGCCTCAAAGAACACTTTTCAACCTTTTTGCACACATGTGCTCTGTCTTTTAGTACATGTTATGCACCTTTTAAATGCCTTGCTTAAAGTCAGTGCAGTCATAAAGTAAGTCTACAAGGTTTCCAGTTTTCAGGCTTCTGCTCTGAGCAGGTGAATGGTCTTTCCTCCCTCATGTATTTCCTAAATAAAGCTCATCTCGGTTGGGATTTTTTAGGCTATTTCTAAAATATCCTTTATTAAATATATAGAAACTCCTTCTGTAACCATACTGACAAAGTATATTCTTTCCTGGCTAACAGTTAAGGTCATTTGTATATTTGTTCTGTCCCTGTTGAAACTAATATCCTTTTCTCCCCACTACACTTCTCTCCAGCATCTGTCTTTCCTGGCTGTGATCCTTCTGGATCCTAATTAGGCTTCCAATGGCTTGGCTCAGGGTGTAACCACAACCAATTTATCATTCTCTTCATCTTTCTCTGGGACATTCATTGAAAGAACAGTACCTGAATATTTCCCTTTTATCTACAATTTCCAGTCTATATCAAACATGAAATCTTGACAGATGGAGTCCAATCTGTCACAGTGAGTTAGTGCATTTCTCTTCTGATTGAATTTATTTATTGCCCAAAGAAATACAGGAAATCTATAAAGGTAGGTGTTTTAAATTTTGGATATGAAATGGCTGTCTTGGTTGGATTGGGGTTTTATTGACTTTTTTTTGTTGTTGTTTTTGTTGTTGGTGGTGGTTTGGTGTTTTTTTTTACATATGAGGAGATCTCAATTATGTTAGCTATATCACAAAACTCTGTGAGGCTTGTTTTTGTTGTGATAAGAGGAGGGACAGATCGGATCATAACAAAAACAGATGTAACATGCAAAACCATAACGTAGTCCCTCATGTTATCTACTACACACTTGCATGCTGACCGACAGAGAATGAAAGGAAACATTCTGCCTTCTGCCAATGAATCCTCTGCCAAAATATCAGTGGGTAAGATGGTTCCTGAAATACATTCTGCAGTAGAAAAGTGTGATAAAAAATTATTCTGCCAAAGTGCCGGGCCAATCAATCAAGTGTTAATGATGGATCATGAAACCCATTTGTTGACAAATAAAACCCTGCATGCGGTGCCAGTGAAACCAACTGTGTCACCCATCTTCCAGTGACTGCCTGAAATACCGCTTGCAGAAGTAGAATTTATTGATGGAAGAGACTAATACTACAGCCAGCACATCCAACTTAATTTGCAGGTGGATTGCAATCTTAACTCTTAATGGCGCTTGGCCTCACAGATGATATTGAAGTGTTCCCTAGACCAAGAGTTTTGTGGAAGGGAATGGACAAAGACCAAGTATAACACAGGCTCATTCATTTAGATTTTGCAGCTGGTTTCAGTATTTTTGACCACGTGATTTAGTTAGTATGATTGCAGGCTTAAACAGGAATACTAAATGAAATGTTTTATTCTGAGAAGGAGCAAAGCTGAGCTATTTAAAACCTGAGAACTTATCTGGTAGAAATCAGAGCTGAAATTCTTCCTACTGCCAGGTCTACAAGCAGGGAAGCTTTCATGGAGTGACAGAGTCAGCTGACTGTCACTCTTTGTTGCTCATGGATGTTGCTTTTTCTTCTGCCCGTGCTTAGTTGACAAGAGTGAGAAATAACTGGCTGTCCAGATAATTCTGAGTGATGCTATGGGAGATTGCCACTGTAGAAACGTGAGGAAGGGGTTACTGAAGTGTATATCCAGGGATCCCTGGCTCTCTACTTCCTCATACGAACTACAGCAGTAATGCTTTATTCATAGAAATTGAGGTAGGAAATAGTGATATAAACCTTGTCACTATTTGTTACTTCATATTTTTGAACTACTTCAACCTGGCCTACACAGAAGCAAAAGTCTAGGCTCTTGGGGAACTTGAATGTTAAATTGAAAACCATCTTAAAAATAGCATAGTTGCCTGCAGCAAAGCACGTGTTGTTCTGGATTGTGGTACCTGCAGACCTCTGTAGAAAACCTTTTGTTTCTTTGTTTTATTGCATGATTTCTGCTGGTGATCTTTCTGTTTTTCTGTGCTGTGCTTTACCTACAAAGTACAGTAGCATTAGCTATACCATTTAAAAAACCTAACAAACCATATTTCATATTGGCTTCCCATTCAAATGAATATTTGGGATGAAATGTTTCTTGAAAGAGAGATTTCTCAGGAGAATTGTTGAGCTCTCAGAGTACCTGATTGCTGCTAAAACACTTGGAGTAATGAGCTGAAATGTGTCGTAGTGCTTATGTGGCAAAGAATATCAAAAGGTACTTGTTCATAATTCCTCATTTTGGGAGAAATAAATTAGCAGCTTTTTAACCCTCAAAATTGTTACAGATTTTGAATTCCCTTGACAAAGGGCAGAAGCTATCTTCCAATGGACAGTGTGGGTGAGCATTGAGATTTCAAGGTTTATATGCCAAAGTTTTGACCTGGCATTTGCAATTCCTCTTTATAAACATGGAAAATATACACAAACTTCTTTTCCCTTCAGCTTATCTCTACTCCTTACTTTGAGAACAATTCTGTGAGTATGCATTATAGTGTTGTAAAGTTTTATCTGTCTTTACAAATAAATAAGGAACTGAAACTGAGAAGTCTAAATTATTTCAGAAGTAACAAGTATTTTCTGCAAAATAACGCATACCATTTATTCTGTAGTCCAGAAAGTATTTGACTGGACTCATATGAAATATTCTTCTCTTATGTGCAGTGAAGAATGAAAATTTCATTTCAATGGATTTGATTTATTCATCAAAATGTGAGATGATTGATGTTAGAATGTGGCATAAACAAAAATAGTGACTATAACTTAAATAGAGAGGCACTAGAGTTGTGAAGATGAGAACTCTTTGTCATACTTTCTATGGGCAGATATAAGTGTTTGCAAGAAGCTACTGTGGGGGATACCAAGCTGAATCCTTCATCATGCTATTAGATATAGAGTACAATGAGCAGTGCCTAAGAGTTCTCATCACTTACTGACTAGCTTGCTTTTGGGGGAAAAAATATCAACACTTTGTTGTGCATTCAAATATTGCCTTGGGTTTTGGACGCAGAAAGACCATCATATGCTGCAGCAGTCTGCTCTTCCTAGCACAGCACAACCCCCCCCCCCCCCCCCCGTCTCTCTCATAATCTCTTATGTTAGAGCAGCAGCTCCCCAATCATTTACAGGCTCATAAACACAATCCAGCAGCATCCGTCTGCCCAACAGACCAAGGAAACAGCTCAGAAATGAAAGCCAAATAAAACAATAACTCACGGCAAACAAACAGGCAACTACAACAATCAGATCATGCTGCAGGAGCCGTTCCAACAACCCAGACACTTCATTAGGCAAGGAATAACAAAGGAGAATAGACCAGTGTCATCTCATCTAACTCTCTTAGGCAAGTTACTTCTCTCAATTTTATTTATTTATTTATTTATTTATTTATTTATTTATTCATTCATTCATTCATTCATTCATTCCAACTCTTTATCTGTGCTTATTTTTCGCTTGAAGCAAGGAAATGCAACTTGAGACAGAATGAACTGTGTTTTGCAACCACAGAATTGGAAAGTGAAGAATTCTGCAGTACTAATTTTGCTCTTTCATTCACATTTTTCAAAATTTTTGTAATGATCAATTTTTAAATTCTGTTTTATTTCTCTTAATGGATATTTTTCTGCACACTTGTACATAGTTTTAAATCTATACATGAACTATGTAAAAGAGAAAATTCTCTCTCATCACAAATCAGTTATGTCAAAAACACATCCTGTCTCCCCTATCATATTACCTAGTCTTTATTTATTTATTTATTTATTTATTTACTTTTTAATCCATGAATGATGAATTTCATTGTAGCCTCTCCTTCAGAAAGCTGAAAGTCTAGGAAGCTGTTTGCTGCTGTCAGCCCCAGAGAAGCTCCCTTCTCTTTCTGTGTACTCAAGCACATACTCTCATTCCCTTCTTTCTTTTCAGACTGAGAGATAAGCAGATAAAATCTGAAGTTTTGATCTTTAAAGCTTTCATCATATTCTACCTGAACATTAGAGGTAGCCAAACTGTTATAACCTCTTATAAAGGTTTATTGAGTGGTCCAAACTTGAGACTCATGAGGTCCGAGTCATTGGCTTAAGTCACAAGTGTATGTATCTAGCATAGTGTGCCCTAAGAATACAAAATGTTGGAAGTGTTAATAGGTTAAGCAAGACTTAAGTACTTAAATCTCCTAAGGGAAAATAGCAGATGAAAAAGGGATGAGAAATGAGGCTGCATTCCAAATGTTTGCACCAATATACATTGGATAGAAAATCCTTCCCAGTCAGCACTGAATAGAGAAATTGTAAACAACAGGCATTCTAAGCTTTTGAAAAGGTCACAAACATCTCCCTGTTTCCAGCAGTTTGTAGAGCAGGTGGGTGGGATTGTAAATCTGTGAGATACCTAACTAAAGCTGATTTCTTTACCTCAGGGTGAGCTTCTGA
Source organism: Perdix hodgsoniae (assembly GCA_035772895.1). Taxonomy (NCBI): domain Eukaryota; kingdom Metazoa; phylum Chordata; class Aves; order Galliformes; family Phasianidae; genus Perdix; species Perdix hodgsoniae. Next base: position 16,435,722 of record JAPSGF010000012.1, on the reverse strand, counting down.
TCTGTAAAAAGTAATTTGGAACTTGAGCTATGGGATAACCATTCCTGCAAGGGAACAATTTTTATTTAAGAAAATAAAATCTTTAAATCTTCACAATCTGATTTTAGGATTTTTCTTGTTGAATAGCTGACCCAAATTTCCATTGTTTAATCAAACGTGAAAAGCTTTGTAAATATTGTTGATCAGAGAACACTTCTCAATTATTTGCTAGCTGGGATTTTTCCACAGTATATCCACGTGACACTTTCTGTGAGTTGTTTGTAAAAAAGATCAATTTTCATGCCCTGGTTATTGAATTAACACTCATGGCATTTGGTACTGCTAGGAATGGATAATAGTGATTGCACTTTTGGGGGTTTCTGAGGCAGTATTGGCTGACACATTACAGTTTCAGTGCTAAAGAAGTCTCACTAAGCCAACTCATTTCACTGATATGCACATCATTAGATAATTAGATATTGAGGGGAAAAAAACGAACAACACAAAGTAACTTCAGTCTCTTTATGTGGAACTTGTTGACTGTTAGTGTTGCATGCATGGCAAAAGGGACAATACAATTTATCAATTATCCAATTTAATCCAAAGTGACTGTCACTGGTACACAATGTTCAGCTGGTAACATCTCTCCATATGTGAAAATTTAAGATACTCTTTACTAGTTCTATGACTGCCTGCATATTGATTAGTTAGTAATATGCTGAAGTTCTACATGGACATCACTTGCATGTGAAACTGTGAGATATGTGTGATCAGTGGAAATTTTTTCCGTTTTGCATCTGTTGATTTGTCATTCTGTTGATTTTAAAGTAAACAAGAAAAATGCATCATTTCATCTCTACAGAAAAGCTAATCTACGAAAATGCTCAGTGCTTGTATGGAATAGTTAACTGATCTATTCTGTCCCTTAAATATGTTAGAGATAATCTATACTTTATGCATATTTATTTGTTTGGAAAATGCTAACTTTATGTAAAATTATATTGTTGATATGAATCCTAGCATTCATATCTGGAACATTTTTTTTATCAAGATCTCCAAAAACCATGTATGCATTGGAAGCATCCTAAACTAGGATCACAAGGCAGATCTTATCAGCGGACACATGGGTGGAAATCAGATGGCTTAAACCATAACCTCAGCCAATCATATACTAAACTTGTAAAAAATATCTGAAAAATAAAATATTATTTTCTGATTTTCTGAGCTCATTTAACTTTACAGGTGTTAAAGGGTTAATTTTTGCATAAATGAAAGTAATCTCTGCACACTTAGCTGCATATTGGTAAAGGTGCCCTACCTACCTTTTCTTTAGTACTTTGCTGTTCCGTGCTACTGAGAGAGACCCAAGTGAAAATGTAACCTTTGAACACCTTGATGGTGACATGAAGAAATACTGCTTTACGCAAAAATGGGAAACCTTCAGCTCAGAAGAAAATCCCATTGGAACCTATTTCCAACTGTTTAAAATGTATTTTTTTTTATCGTCAGGGATCTGATTAATCATTCCTTATTGTTCACTACCTAACCTCTGCATCCCACACTGAATAAAACTGCCCCATGCTAGTTGGTGTTCAGGTGCTCTGTTGACCGTGTTCTTCTTATCTCTTTCCACAGGACACTCATATCCTTTGCAATATAAAAATATTTTTTAATTCTCCAGCTAAATTTCTGGCTATCATCATTCTTGTGGAAAAAAGGCAATTTTTCTTTAGATTTTCAACTGAAAGCCATGCTGTTTCAGTTCAGAAACAAGCAATCACTTACCTTTGTTCAGCTTCTCCAGAGAAAACCTATTGCCTTTTAAGGGAGTTCTTTGCATAAGTCACGCCAGATGGCTTTGTGCCTGCCCACTTCACAATATGGATGAACTGTCTCAGTGTCACGGCTTAAGGATCCATTAAGGGTTTTGCTGTCTAACCATGCTACTCAGTGTATCCTGCTAATTTCATTTTAGCAGCTAGATGTCTCTCTTTCCTCCGTTATTAAGAAATAACAGTAGGTGAGCAGTTTTTGCCTTTGGAAAAGTCTTGTTGACCTCCATCATTTGTCCATTTTAGAGGCAAATTTTAGATCTGGATTTGCCTATAAATCTGCAACCCAGTGAGCGTGTGGCTTGGTTTTGCACATAGCTTTCTCAGATCATTGATTGTTTCCCTCTATTAATCTGTTCTGGCCTGAGGCTGACCTATGTTTTTGCTTTTCATGTTCCTCTCTGTTTTCCAAGTAGGATTGTAGATTGAGACACTTTCTGCCTTTGGCATTCTTCTTTTCTTTTAATCATAGCTGTTTTCCACCTCTTGTAATTGTTTTCATTTTGTGATCTTTTTTTAAAGTCAGGAATACTGTCCTGCTACAAGAACCAAAATCTTTGGTGTAAGTTCTGGATTTTGTATATACAGTTCCGGAGAATGATTCCTTTCACATAAAGGAGGGTATGTACTACAGGGCCAAAACTGCTGCTGGGTTCAGTGAAGTCAAGTGGAATAAGCAAAGTCTTTTTTAGAGAACACAGGGTCTGGCATTTGTTTTTCTGCACAATGGAAAACATTTTTTTGTTGTTGTTTCTTTTTTATGATTATTATATCTCTCTTCTTTCTTATGCTTCCACTTGCATTTCTTATTTCTTCATGATGTTCTCAGATTACTCATACTAGTGTGGAATGAACACGCAGAAACCAAAGGAAAGGCTCCCGTTTCATTCTTTTATGTGGTAAATTAGATGTGGTTCATCTCATGTCTTTCTCTAAGCTGTTAACTCAAAGGCCAAAATACCTCTAGCTATTCTAACTGAGACAGATAATGAACACTTGTAATTAATAAAGTATTTAGATAGTCCTCTAATCCAAAAATGAGACAGCAAAGGATAAAAATTTTGTCAAACAAAAAAAAAAAGTTTTTTTTTTAAAGGATGCTCAGGAGTGGACAGAGGAAAATTGTTAACTGCTGTTAAATGACAGTGATTTTTCAAAGCCCAGGAAAACTTTATACACTGATGAGTTTTGGTGTTTCACGTAAAAAGCTAGAAATGGCATTTTAAAAATATCAAAAGTCTTGCTTTTTAAAACACATTTTGATATATTTAATGTATTTAAACATCACACTTTTCAAATTCTGGAGGTGTTATAAAGCAAAGATAGCTCTGTGTAAGAACATATGTCTCCAGTGTACCATTTATAACACCAATATTAAGTAATAGATAAACCACTCCATGTTTTTCACTATAGCTAGTGATGGTGGTATGCAATTTGCTTGCCGGTATTTATGTGAGATCTTTGCTAGGCAGTAGGTCTGTGCCAATATGATTTCTTCACATCTTATTGATGTGAATTCATGTATGTGCCAATATACTATGTATTGTTGTATATAAATGCAGGCTGTGATCCATCAGTTAAGCACATTGAACTACTATGCATGTTTGGAAATGAACTTCCAAGAATGTAATTGATTGCTTAACTTTTCTGAAATTTTCAAAGCGTGTTGTACAATAGTGGAGAAAGAAGAAATGTGGATATAACTTGTAAATGTTGAACTATTTGGCTCAGCAGCTTAGATCTCTATTAAACACTTTATAAATAGCATTTAAAGTTTGCAGATATGTAGTGTGAAGCTGGATACATAGAATATATTATGTGTATGCTATATTCATCACACTTCACTGTTCACTTTTGTAACTGTTAAGCCCTTCATTTTGTTGGTTATAATTTTTATAACATTCATTTGCCCAAGTAACAGCATTCCAAAAGTGTTATTCATTCGCAGAAGAAAATTATCATATATTTAGTTTGAAGGTGACAGAATCTTTTAAGATTTTATTCATGGGAAATACAGACCAGTAAGTTTTAAGAGTTTTCATGTGAACACCTTTTACCGGTCAAAATCATAGACTGGAGGCTGTTGGGTTTCTTTTGGTTAGTTGTTTTTTGTTGTTGTTTTTGAAGATAGCAAGCACTAATGACACAGGTATATGTGGCCAGAGACACTTTCTGCCTGTGCACTGAGCTGCTGGCATCTGAAGAAGTTCTGGCTGAAGCCACCTGTTCTCAGCAACATGTTTATGCCTATAACAAGGATCATGGTGCTCCCTTGAGCGCTGTACACTGCACAGGGGATGCCTTAAGTGACATCAGTATGAAGCATAAGCAGACTGAGCTCACATCTGCCTCTATTCCTCCCTGTCCATATGTTTCTGAGAATGTTTCTTAGCAATTGTGTTTTCAAACACCATTTTAGTGAAGTTAGTCAATGGGCTCAGGAGTAGGAGGAGAGGCATTTTCAAGATGAGGATGAGAGGTGAATTCTCTGTCCTATATGGGGTGACATGTATGGAAACTAAGGGTTAACCTGAACAGTTTATGTTACAGAATATTACTAATTTGTTTATGAAATTTAGACTCACAGCATACATGCTCAATGCTTGCCAGTGAGCAAACTTCTGTACCTTTGAGAATTTCATCCCAGTATTTTCTATCTGCTCCATTGCAACCTGTAATAATAGCCCATTAATCAAGTGTCACCCCTCTAATACAGAGGAGTTCTATCTTTATTGCCTTCGTTTATAATAATTTAGTTTATACTTTACAATGTTATTGATTTTATGAAATGGCTCATTACATTTACACAAAACTAAATCATTCAATTAAATACTTTACTAGATTTATTGTTAGATAGAATTAGAAATCAAGCCCTAAGAAATTATTTTTTGAAATAATTACTGGGAAAATGTTCTTACTTATGTTATAGGCTAGTGAAAGAATATAAATTGCTCAGCAAAATTTTAAAAATGATTAAAATCCAGATTCCCTTTCACGAACTTCTGAGTGCCACAAGCAGCAGAAAGTTTGGTTGAACTTGAAAGGGGAAAATTACCATCCAAGATTATCTGTGTACCTTCTGGTAACTAGGAGGAAACATTATTCTGGAAAATGATCCATCAGTCACCTCTTCATTTAGGAGCATATGCATGAGTAGTGAGGGATGAAGGGTCTATTTAATACCTTCACTTCCTCATGCCTTCTATGTTGTCCTGTGAAATAGGGATTGAAAGCTGGACTGTTTATTTCCGCCTCAAGAAATCAGTATATGCAATAAAAACCCTATGGCTATAAACGCCATATGAGTTCACTGGATTTAATTACAGGTTTTTTCTAGCTTTTTTTTTGCTTTTGTTCTCTGATAATGCTTTCATGAGTTTTTATAGTAAACATTTCAGAAAATGAAACATTTTATTATTATTTAAAACTGAAGTAGGACAGTATATGCATTGGAGGAATACAGGCATACCAGAGGCAAATCTATTCTAAAGTGACTAAAGGAGTTTGGAGCACTGGTCTTGTTGTCTCTGACCATAAACAGCACAGTGTGTTTGAACCAGGTAACCTGCAATTTAGAAGCAAAGTGAAAAACACATAGTAGTTAAAATCTCAATAACTGAAACCATAATTATTTGTAATTGAGAAGTTATTTCAATACGATTCAAAGTTGACAAAACTTTAGGAGCAAAAGGAACTTATTTAAAAATTGTATTTGTCCTAAATCATTTATGATTAGAAATCATGGTGATGGTAGTCAAAGGTGAGGGGACTCACTTTTAGTTAAGATACTATGTTTTCTCATGTTTTCTACAACTTCCTTTATTATTTTAACTCCATTAGTTTTATGATTTTCTTGGCAAGGAGTTCCTGTTATGCAGTCCTAAGAAAGCAAAGGGATGGAAGTCCTTTCCTTGGATTTGCTCCTAGAACTGTTTTTCCAGTCTTTCTGTCTTCCATAGAATCTTGGTCAGATTTTCTTGCCTGCATGAATATTTATCAGGTTGAAGAAAAGAATTGTGAAAGTCCTAAATGAAAACAGTCTAATAAAACAGCAGTTTGACTAGTAATGACACAACAGTAGCTGGTGATAGAATTATTAGGATAACTGTTGAGGAACAGGGATGCCACCACACTGCAGTGGCAAAAAAACTTTTGACAGAGTGAAAGACAGAGCAGTCGTGTGTCCTTTAGGGCACAGCAGCAGAGATCAAGGCCATCACCAAGGGAATGACAGGTCTTAATGCACTACCTCTATTCATTGGCACCATATTAGCTATACAAAATGTGTTCTGTTTCTAGCCCTGTACCATCTTGTCTATTTCTTCTTTAGTTTCATGTCTTTTTTTTTTTTTTCAGTGTTTTCTTCAATTGCTTATTCTTATTCTTATTCTTATTCTTATTCTTATTCTTATTCTTAT
>JAPSGF010000012.1:16393563-16429483 GCA_035772895.1 Perdix hodgsoniae | reverse complement strand
TTCTTATTCTTATTCTTATTCTTATTCTTATTCTTATTCTTATTCTTTCTACCTGCAATGCAGTTTTAATGATATACTTTTTTATTGCCTTTGGAACACTTTGTCTTGTTGATCTCCCTCCTGCTTCTCTTTCTTAAAGATGACAGGTTTAGTGTTTCTAAGTTTTTTGAATAATTAAAAGCTTTGAATCTTTCGTTACCCTCTGCTGGACTGCCAGGATTTGTAGCATAAAAAAAAATAATAATAATTAGATACACTGAGTTCTTGAAAGTATTCCAAAGGTTTCTTCTCTCTGTTAATAAAAGCAGCTCTTTGTATTAGATCAGAACCTCTCTATTCATCATACAAAATGATATTTTGTGTGCATGCATAGTTTGTGTGGGATATTTAATTCTTAATGCATACTAAGTGAACCTTTTTTTCATTTTACCTTGTTTTCTACATGTTATCAGTGTTGTATATCATCAAATATCTACTGATGAATTGCCTCTTCTCATTTCATTGTTGTATGTTACAAAATATTATTTATCCTCAATATGTTTATGCAAGAATACCTAGATACTCTGGAAAAAATGCTTTCTTTTTCAACCTTTCATATTTTTAAGTCTCTTGCCTAGTCTTTAACAAACCTTTTCTCTATGTCACCTCCAAGCAACTGTTCAAAGTCTAATTACACTTTTGGATTATTATTTTTTTTTAAATTATATTAAAGATTCCCCCCTTTGAGTGCTTTTCTTCACAGTGTGATGTCCCATCACCAGTGCTTGACCCATTTCTGCTGCCTGTGGTGCAGTTCTCTTCAGCCTGTCAGCTGCAAAAACAGGAGACCTTAGACTTGAAACAAATCCTGCATCCCTGTCCTCTTCTGTTGTCAAACTGACTTTGGGAGAGTTATATCAGTGCCCTTGCTTGGACAAAGTCCCTTGGCTGTGAGAACAGTAGAAATATCACAGATTGTCTTCTCTTCCCTTCATTCTCTTGTCTAAAAATGGTACTAACACCATCATATAATGCAGTGCCACCTGTGGCACTGGGAAGGGCTCTTATTTCTGTGGACCTAACGTGATGTGTTGGCGCTGCTTTGCAAAAGCTGCACTTCATAGACAGCACAAAAGCAGTATGATGGGGACACAATGGGTTAGAATGGCTTGTATAATACATTTGAGTTAAGTTGTATTCCAGTCAATGGGAAAGGGAATAAGTCAAGAGATTAAGCAGAGAAGGAAAGAGATAAAAACTACCAGTTTATTTTCATACATTATTATCTTACTTCATTTGTATCTACTGCAAGCAAGCACCTTACCTCCCTACACAAGTGGGAAAATGAGAAAACCCTATGTTATTTTGTAGTTTTTCTCCATTTTGGTTATTTTAAACCCAAAGACTCTGACATGAAATAGATTACAAACCTCTCACAGCCCAGTAGCTGGCATCATGCTGTACTGTCACCCTGCAGTCAGTAATTTTCAAATTTTTTTTTTTGCAATCATCGTTAATTATTTTATTTTATGATTAATTAAATACTTGTTGATGTAGAAATCCCGAAGCACGTCTTGAGAATCTTTACCAGCAAGATAGCATATTTTCTCTCTGTGTCTCCATGAATTCATTATTATTTATACAAAAAGCAGTGGCTAGAAAACAAGAAACATAATTGAGGAATTGTTGATGAAAGTAAATACCTAGAAAATGACAATGTGCAGTATAAACAAGTTGCCTACCGAGAGGAAGAATTCAGTCTCTTTGTTTTCAAGGTGAGCTCAGAGCAGTCCAAGAAATTTGCAGTGAGTGAAATCTTCCTTTCCCCCTCTCTGCTCCACATGCATTTTCCTCTTCAGTTAAAAAAAAAAAAAAAAAAAAAAAAAAAAGACTCCATGTAGTATATAACTTTTTTTTTTTTTTTTCCCCTCAAAAAATGCAGTGAATAGCTTGCTGCGAGGTAGAGAAGAATGAAAAACATTTATGTAGCAAATAAATCACATAGCAAATAAGTTTTGGAACACTGCATTTCATTCGCCTGTGGGGCATTAATGCCAATCCTAGAGGACAGAACAGAAAGAATAAAATTGAGTTAAATAAAACCAAAGTGTTTAGTCTTACAAACGCAGCAACAGCCATCAGTACCAAGCATTAATTCTTTTTCTGCTGGCAGCAGGAAGGTGAGTGAGACAATACCATCAGATGCACAAATTAAGTCACTGTGGCAGAAACACAACACAAATAAGTAGGAAAAACAATGCAAAGAAAAACACTGTTGTTGCTGTATAAACTTTATTCCAAGCTGGAGGCTCAGAAAAAGAAAGTTAATGACTTGGTGCGTGTCATCTTGTAGCCTGACAAGCTCTTTCAGAATAGGAAGAGCGTGTAAGATGCCAGGAGAAGACTTGCTGTACACTCTGATAGAACAAAATGGGCTTATGGATTGCAGAAGAGTTACCTTTTCAGCTGACTGAGAAATAGAAATCAGCAATACTGAGTCTAGAGTGCTAGAGAAAGTCCTAGTAAAGATTAATCTGAAACAGAGGAAGGTTGTGTGTGATAGGAACTTATATACAGCCCTTTTTTGCTCACCATTATTTAACTCCCATTAATATTAGGGGCCCAGCATACAAGATTAAAGGAAAACAATCCACGTTTAACAAAAAGTTCTAAGAGTTCTCCCACATCTCACAAAATAAGAGAAGCTGTGAGAGAAGCTACTTTGTCCTCTTTTCATATCAGATAATCAATGTACTGGGGAGGAGCAGTATTTCAATCACCTCTATCTTTTTATCTTTAATCTTCATGTTTCTATACATTAAATTTATCTCACAAATGTATGTTTTATTTTTCTACTTGCACTTCCAGCACTTTCTGTACATGGTCCTATGTCTTTTGTACATTCCCAGTTCAGCTGTTTTTTAAGAGAGATCTATTATGGGACTGCAAGCAAAAGTTGAGGATAGAAATGATATCAAATCTGTGGATTAAGTATATGTTCCACATGTTTCTCACAACATGAGACTGAGAAATTGCTGTGGATAAACTATAATTCATATAGTAATTTAGAAGTCTGCACTTATATGACATTCGTTTTCTCTTCTATTCGTAAACTAATTGAATTCAGTTGTACTGATTTTAAACTAATGCATAAGAGTCAATACCCAAAGCAATCTAGATACTTGCTAACTAAGAACATATTTAAATAGTCCAAAAGAAAGTTTATCTTGTGATCAGTTCCCCAGGCTGATGGGGAACTGGGATGTTGCCATGTCCATCAGCTAGGTGTAGTATTTACAGGAAAGAGAATATACCAGGAGAATAATGATGTGCATATCCCCTTTGGAAAACACTACTCTCAGTTTTTTGGAAGGATGACTGAAAATATGTAAGAGTAAACAAGTAACCGATGATACATCTAACAGATTTGTTTGGATGTGTATATTCTGCCTTAATCACTAAGGTTGTACACGCATTTGTATGCAGTGTACTACATGGATCCCTCTAACGGTGCCACATTAAGGCTAGGATAGGTAGAGACCTTGAAGCATGGGCGAGATTGTCAAATTCACTGACTTGATTTGGAAATCTAGCAAGGATATGATTGCTTCTGTACAGCTTCTGGGGCAGCAGTAGCTTCATGCTAGTTTTTACCACTTAGTGTGTAGGAACTGGCAATCCTGTTGCCTCACCTTTATGCTAAATTTGAACAAGAGTACTGTCAAAATTTTTGATTTCCATTGTGAACTCAAACTGTGAGCCAAAGCAACAATATAGATAACCCCTTTAGTCTTGGTGGAGTTTATACTGTAACAGTGCTTGCTGTGAGGTGCTGGAGGTGATCACACTTTTTTTGAATATGATTAAATATATCATCTTGTTTCTGCTTTGCTGTCACCTCTGAAGACCCTATCCACTGAGTACCCAGCCCTGAAGTCTAAGAGGCTATAAGGTCTTCCTGACTTGAAAAGGGTCATTATTTTATAATGCCAATTAGTAGCTGACATCCAAATTTTATATTTATAGCCATGCTTTCTTATGAAGTGTTCTTCATGTATGGGTATAAAGGAAGACAATAAAAACTATGACTCAAATGCTTCCATACATTAATAAATTAAATTGTGCAGGTGATTAATTTTACAATAAAGCATTCAAATAATGAGGCGTTCAGAGGAAGATTTATATCAAAACTTAATAGTTGGTTCTGGAGAATATTCTTCATCCCTTCCTCAAGAAAAGGATGTTGATATTTTCCTAAATGTGTCAGGAATGTTTGTTTCAAAATAAGTGTTCCAAAATATATTCTAAAAAAATTGGATTTCCAGGAATTCCTATACGAATATGATTGTAGATATGAAACTTCATCTCTTAATGAACTTTTGAGAATATTGCAGTCCTAGGCTTGCAATTTAAGGGCTGCATAATTATTATGTTTGCTTTGAAGTTCACCTTGCAGATAACTTTGAAAGAAAGAAGTACCTGTGCACAGAGATTGATGACTGATTTCACAAGCTGTAGAGGAGGAATTTGAAAACCTGAAAAAGGAAAATGGAGAGGAGAAAACCTGAATTAGGAATGGAAGATTAGTCAAAACACTGGGAAAAAGGAAATGTTTAATTAGTTTTAACAAATTATAGTTCAGTGAAGATTTCTAAGATAACACCGCAGTATTTTAATCTCATCAAGTTGAAATATTCTGCACATAAGACCTTTTTTCTTTCCCCAGGAAAGCAACTGATTAAGAATTTACTTCAGTACTTTCCATTAACTCTGGAAAGCACTTGCTGTTGGAGAATGTTCTTTAACCACTATGAGCTTGGGCAAGTGTTTCATTTGACAACTCAAATCCTTTGACACCAGATATTATCTTTGTGAACCCTTTGCTTGAGTATTTATTTTTATAATTTGCTAGTTTTTTTCAGTCTGTCTTCATATCAGAACATTAATGGAATTAATTTAACTTTAATTTGCCTCATTTAATGAAGAATCCTTTTTTAACTTGTCATACAGTGAAAAAGTAAACAAGCTTTTAATTATTAATATATTTAATAGTAGTCATTGGTGAGAAAAATGTGTTCTCTCTTGAATGTGTTTAAAGTTATTTAAAGTATAAATCTAAACAGTTGATATTCATTTATGACAGTTGAAACTTAAGATTATTCAAAGTGCCTCTTATTAGATTCTGATATTCAAAGTTCATAGTAGCTGTTAGTGATGCATGGGCAAACAGGGACTTAAATAAGCAGAGAAGGAAACTTTCCTAAATCAAGTGTTTATACGTATGTATATGTATTCCTCCTTACATACTATAAGAGCATTTAAAGTTCAGAAATTAACTAATAATTTTGAATGATTAATTATTCATCTTGTGCTGGCATACAGAAAATAAGAATATAAGATCCACTTCATATTTTTTTCAGTATTTTTTCATAAGCTGTCACAACAGATTTCAGGGAAAGCATCAAAATGTTTTAGTTTATTTAGATTAAATTGTGAAATATATTAACCTAGGCATGTGTATAAAATCAATAATTATGATATGCTCGTAGTAAAGTTGCCTTCTTTCTGTTAATAGAAAATAATAACATATTTCAACAGCAAGGAAATCTGTAATAATAATAATGCAATTAAACTCGTTCTTAACTTAATCTTCCCTATAATAAATACTTTTGGTTTTGTGATTGCCAATTAGGAAATTAATTAAATGCATTGTCTGATATTGAAATAATCATGATATACTGCATCAAAAAAAAAAAAATCATGAGCTATATTCTCAATGCTCCATTTCACTTTTATGTATTAAAAATAAAATTGGTCTCTAAGAGGCTACAGAAGGCTCAGAAAAGCTCAGGAAGGCAAGGTTAAAATTTGTACTAATATATTAGAACATAAAAAGGAGAGATTCCTTGCCAGTATATGACAGCTCTGTAAACAAATTTGTGAAGAATACAGATAGGACCACTGGGGTTTCCTCCCTCTTAGTTTTGCAATAAGCTCTGCCAAGAATCTTGTTTGTTAAATATGAATTAGAACTCCAGGCTTCTGATCAACATTTTTTGTTGATAATTAGCAAATTTAAAGCCTGCAGGAAGTAAATCTTTTTTTTTTTTTCTTATCAGGATATGATTTGCTTTGGCAAATCTCTTGCTATCCCTCATCTCAAGTTACATCACTGGAGTATGGTGATGCATACATCCCATGTGAGACTAAGCAAGAATTTATTTTCTAAATAGCAAAAAGTAGTGTGAACATATTGCTTAGAAACACTTTCTAACCACGGTGGATAAGTAACATCTGAATAGGTGCCCAAGTGTTAACCAAGAAATATAAGCAAACTGCATGTATATATAAGCAAGCAACTTTTACAGCTCATTCATCTGCAAAATGCTCTACATCACATCCACTGTAAAGTAGGGTTAATTCAAGCAAGTGTGATTGTGAAATCATTTTAATTTGAAAATATTTTTTGGTTCTAGAGTAAGCAAAGAAAATGACTTTTGGGATTATCAACATGGGGTGAATGTGTTGGAGAGCAGAATATATATATTGCTGCTGAATTTATTTGGTTTTCTACTCCTTCTTATGAAGAAGCAGAAAAGGAGAGCTCATACAGCTCACTCATTTGTTTGAATAGAAAGACTGTGTGCCTGTCTGAAATCTGAAAATCAAATACTGCTCCTACGTTTTCAATCAGTATGAAGTAGCACATGATTAGTCTTCTACAGTTATTGCAGTGACCTTCCTCAAGTTTAGTTCAGTAATCATACAATCTGAATGTTAAGCATTTGCTTGCCAGCCTAGTTTTTAACAGCATCTTTTCTATTTATTTTTATAATTAATGTATAAATATATGGATATCACGTGGCATTTTGCATGAAGATAAATTTCACTTACTGTGATAGGGTGGTAAGGCTGTGGACTTTAGCAGAGCTGTCTGAAACAGTATTCCCAGGTAACTGCAAGAGCTGCAGCTCCTGAGCATCTGAAATAATAAATGGCACTCTTGTCCTTCCCAAGGGCATTTTAGGAATATTTAGCATGTGAACACATGTGAAAACTACGGTGGGCTGAAAGGAGTACTGAATTTAGCATTCTTGAAACTGAAAGGCAGAGAAGGGCTGTATAAATGAATGGGTTCCTAGAGGCTTTTTTATAAATTATAGGAGGAGAATGTGTTATAATAAAAGGTAATAAGAGCTTTCCTGCCTCCAATAGACTCTACCTCTGGATAACCTACAGCTATCAGGAGTCAGTAATCCATGTTGGATAAAGAGACTTTGAGGAGCAATTTTATTCTATTGGAATGCACCAGTTTGCACAATGGATTTGTTCAATTTTTTCTAGTCAGCTTTCCTGAGAGACAACATTTCTGAAGTGCTATTTCAGTTTTAATTCTGCAGTTCTTTAATTGGATGAATGGGCTGCAGGGCCCTGGAAGTTGGACAGAAAGAAAATTTGCACTCTGTGTAAAACTAGCCAAACAAAACCTGTCTTGCAGTTTCATCTGTCTCTAGGATAAAAATGATCATAAAATAAATGCCTATTTAAAGAATGAAAGTGTGAATGTTTTAATGGTATTCTCTTCAGACCGGCACATTTTACAAGAGTCTTTTTCCCTCATGGGAAAGTAATATGCTCCAGGTTGACCAACTGCAGATCCTTTGCATAAGAGGCTGAAGGAATAGGCACTGGTAATGCAACAACAGTGGTGTACCATAGGACTGGGATATAATGCTGTACAGCTAAATTTCATTATGTACTCCCTGTGTGCTTCCTTATGATAGGTATGTAGTTTAATACATTCTTAATCTGGGCAAGTGGTGCAGTGAAACGTTACTCTTTGAATAAGAGAAGGATAAAAAATTGAGTTGGGACAGGATATTTCAAATACAGTGCAGTGTACCCTTTTGCTCCTTTTCATTGTGTTTAGTTACAGTGATTTACTCACTGAACAGAAGATAGAAAAAATACTGTTTTAGACTTGGAGTATTGGAGTATTGCTTTTGTTTTATGGCACTCTTTAAAGAATTTTGACTCCTGATGTGTTTTTCTGTTGTTCTTTTTTTGTTTGTTTGTTTTTGTTTTTGTTTTTTTTCCTTTGGACTATTTTCCTTTGGTGCAGTGTCATTGTTCAGCAATGACAGGAAAAGTTGTGAAGACTCTTGTTGGTGAGTCAATGGAAAAGAGACTTTGAAAAAACATTGGTTTGCAGGTTTCTTCTTCAGATATGTGAAACGCTCTAAAATATCCTTCCTGTCGTACTACTTAAGGAGACTCAATATTGCAGCCAGTATCTACTGGAAATATCTATTTGGAATATTTTCAAATATGTAGAGGGAGAAAGACTTTACCTATGTGCAAAAAATAGTTGAAAAGGTACAAGTAAGATGGGAGACCATTCCTCCTAGTTTGCTGGCTGACACAACTTTAACAAGGTGCTGAATCTGGATACTAAAAAAGGAAGAAGGTCTATTTTCTGGGGAGATTTATTCTGGATAAAGAGGAGACTGGGAGTGCAGCAAACAACTTCAAGGTGATCTGGGAATAGGCTTGGAAATAGGAACAAGAAAAAAGTTAGGGAATACATCTCTCTTTCAAAGGTAAAGTACTGAAAACTGCAAAGGTAAAACAGGTATTTGCATGGGAAAGCGTCAGTAAATGAACTGGCACAGATGCTGAGATGGGCTGATGAGATGAGAAAAAGGAAATATTTCTGTTTGGATTGTTCCTGTGCATTATGGCTTCATAGGACTTCTTTGGCTTGAAGAACTTTCTTGTCATATTTTTGAATTAAGCTGAATCCATATACTTCTGGCACATCTGAATTTTGACCTATCTTGAAGTGGTAACAATTGTAGGTCTGAGTCTAATGATTTTGAACTGAGGTTCAAACTTTAAGTGTAGTGCAGATCACAGTTTAAAATACCTGACAGCTTATGATTTGTCTTCTGTCACCAAAGGAGAGAGCAAGTTAAACGGTCTGTAGTAAAAAGCTATTGAACAAATCATGAAAAAAAAGAAAGACAGAAAGACAGAAAGACAGAAAGACAGAAAGACAGAAAGACAGAAAGACAGAAAGACAGAAAGAAAGAAAGAAAGAAAGAAAGAAAGAAAGAAAGAAAGAAAGAAAGAAAGAAAGAAAGAGAGAAAGAACAAGGTTGTATTCCTCTTTCTGCATGGTTATAACCAGTAGCTTTTAGGTATTTTCAAAAAATTCATATCACATTTTAAAAAATGTAGCACTATCTATTTAAAAAGCTGTGCATATTTATGTTTATATATATCTGTGCTGTATATATGTGTGCCTTATGTGCAAACAGGCATACATTGTAGGCATAAGTAACCTTAGCTCACCAGCTCTAGAGAACATGCAAAATATTTTCAACATTTCCTTCAGTAATTTTTCTCACTCTTTCAGAAGTCTGAAAACAGAAAACAATTTTTGAAGTGTGGGATAAATATGCATTAAAACAAAAATTTCTACATCCCTCAGTTCTTTTCTATACAGCAGCTCTTATCATATATGGGAAACCATATGTTTAGGGTTTGTAATAATACTATCCTATGCATTTCAGAGTACATCTGAAGTGCTTCAGCCATGGAGAGGCATGGTTTGGAGATAATTTTTCAGTGCTTGAAAACAAAGCATATATGAAAGAGGCAAAATGAAACTTGTGTTTTGTTGAGTGGTGGGCAATTTTAGATGATATTTGACTGATTTGACTGAAGAATGAACACTTGCTTCTTTGGTATTCTTTTAGCATGTTTTCCACAATAAAAAGTTGTGCAATTTATTTATTTATTTATCTATCTATTTATCTATCTATTTATTCATTTATTTATTTTTCGATCTGTTTTTAAGGGGAGCTTGAGTTTTTGGTCATTCCTACTATTGCCCC
The DNA here is from genome assembly GCA_035772895.1 of Perdix hodgsoniae. Lineage (NCBI taxonomy): Eukaryota > Metazoa > Chordata > Aves > Galliformes > Phasianidae > Perdix > Perdix hodgsoniae. The sequence goes on along the minus strand of JAPSGF010000012.1, from coordinate 16,419,605 downwards.
GTCGTTTCCTTTTCTTTTTCTATGCAGGCTGTAATACTTATTCTTTGAATCATGCTGGGACATATTTTGGGAATTCATGGGATTATCACCAGGGCTACTGCTATCAGGCAGAACACATGCACATTTTATTATCTCATCCAACACATTTTCATTTTCTATGCACATTGAGTCAGCATAGAAGGGGAAACATGCTGCCATTACTACTGGCATAACTCGATAAATATTATAATGGTCTTTTCAGTGCTGCAGAAGCTCATTCCGTCACGATAATTCAAAATCTAAACATTTCTTAAAGTCCTTATTTCCTGTCTCTTTCTTTCTCTCGTCAGCCCTTCCAAAATAGACGGTATCCTGATCTTGAGCAGCCTAAAAGGTGGCTCATATTACTAGACTATGAAATGATTAGATTAGTCAAATGAGTTTGTGTAGCCTCTGAGATGTAAATGAAGCTTCAGCCAGTGTCCTTTCCTGGAAACTTATCTCTGACAGTCAGTTAGTAAGATGAGACAGGCTAGATGAGTGAGAATATCCATTAAAGTCTGGTTAGACTATTTTTCTAATACCCTGAAAGCACCAGTGAGATAATTTGATAACCTACTTGTCTTGAATTAAAATTTGTTGCATATATACAAACTGCATAGGATATGGCTGTCTATTTTAGGGTGACTATCACAGTAAATTTCAGTGTGTTTTGTGAAGAAAAATAGAAGAGACGAGATAAGGTGTCTCATCATTGAAACTGTATCCCCGTGGGGCTGACTCCAGGACAATCTTTGTGCAAGTATGTGCTTCTCCTGTGGACACAGGATGACCCCAGACCACTGCTGTATGCCAGCACAGCAGCAGCAGCTCACATCTTTTTCTCTTCACATTTGCTTTTCTCTGTTTTCTTCCCTTCCCCAGCAGGAAAACATATAATGAAGTCTTGCTGGCAGAATGTTGTCAGTATGACTGCAGGTACCCTAAATACAGCTGACTGCGCACACACCTCCCAGCTTACTTCTGCACAGCCTGGGGCACCTGGGAATGAGTTTGCTTTGGCAGAACTACCTACCAAAAAAACAATTTCTGCTCATGAAATCTGCCTCTAAAGATGCCTTTGGAAGTTTGTGGGGTAGATATGATTATGTATTTTAGATAAGCCTTTCCTGTAATGAAAGTAAGAGATGGTGGAAGTCAGTTATGGTAAGAAGAAAAATTGTTTCTGTGATTACTGACATGTCCGCAAATCTGAAATTTAAGCCTTAAACCTTCTGGTGCAACACTGTGTGACCTGAACTGTTCACCTAATCTATTTGTTTTGACATCAAAGTGCCTTTTTATTTTCCTTCTCCTGTGACAATTATTTACTGTCTGTGGACTTCTGTGTCTTGGAGAAAGTGTTTATATTTCTACGAGTTTCCTTTTTTTCCTGTCAATGTATTTCCTTGACTCCTTGACTATTTGGAGTGTGTGACATCTTTCTGCATGGATTTTTCTCCCATCTTCCCTCTTCAGCCAGCTCTCCATCCATCATTTTCATTTTCAGCTCTGCTGCTTTTTTTTCTTTTTTTCTTTTTTCAAAGTTAATCCACCATTCACAGCTCTCTTTCTCCAAATCTTCACACTCCAACATATGCCCAGTTTGTAAATTCTGCATGTTCTAGTCCTGACAGAACAGAAGTTAGCTTTTGTATTTTTCTTTGGCAGAATTTGAGGAAGGTGTTCTGAATGGTCTCATCATGCTGGCAGTAGGAACTCAGGCGTTGTCTGTTTCAATGGAGACAAAGAGAACTTAACTAGTCAGATCATCTTTTCACAATCAGGAACCAGACCATCTACAACAAAGTTAATTGGAGATACTTTGCAATTTAGGGCAAAAAAAAAATCAGAAGCAATAATTTCATTGCATTGAAAATGAAGCATTCAGGTGTAAGTTAACTCTGTTGGCAGTGGTGAGGCACATAACTAGGGAAGAGAAACTGTGCTTGGAATTCATGGGCAACAAGCTGAGAAATCTGTTTCTCTAACAAAGCAGAATATTAAAAAATATAAACAAGCCTACCTCTGATAGCTTAATCAATGACAGCACTGTGAGATTTAGTCTTCAGTATCCCTAATCATGCCTTTCTTGAGTTTAGAATAACAAAACCCAAATTCTAACTCTATGTTCAGGTGCTGCAATTGGCACTTCCTGAACACAAGCACATTCGCTATGTGTATTTCTACAAAGTAAGCAGTGAAATGAAATACCAGATTTTGAAGACTTTATGGTGTGCAGATCTTTTTTCAGCTTTCTTGCCCATGTGCTAGAAGTACTTCTCTTGAATGTAGAAGAAGTGCTCTGATATGGGCCATCAGGATGTATAAAGTTTTCTTCAGCTGCTTGAACTGTGTTAAAGCTCTGCCCAGCATTCAGCTGGGAATGAGCAGAGAATCTGCTATCCTCCATAACCTTCACTGTAGTCAAGAACCTGAATTGTTCCTTTTCCAGCTGTAGCGTTATCTGTTAATATTGTTAATTGGGTTTTTTTGTTGGTTTTTACCTTTTTTTTCTTTTTTTTTTCTTTTTTTTTTTTTTTGCTTTTACGAGCCTCATCATAGGTCTTTAAATATGGGATGTTGTTTGCTAAGAAACCACTCCATTATTCCAGGAACATATGTTCGTGACAAGTACAAGTCATGAACATTTGAATAGTCTCCATCTGGCATGAATTAACATAGTATCATAATAAATGAGAAGTGTTAATACTAGGAAGTTCATGTGGGTATTCTAGATTTAACTAATATTTATAGTCATATATATGAAATTTCGTTTTGGTTATACTTTGAAGAGCATAGATAAAAGCATGATTTACTATACCAGAACTGACTGCAAGCCATAAGGTGTTTCCAGTAGTGTAATATTTGAATTAACCTGATTATGAAGTACAGTCTCTCTGAAATCCCTAAGTACTTTTTAGCTCTTAAAAAAACTACTTTTAGGGAAAATAAAAAATGCAAAATTAGAATATATCGCTGTATGTAGTAGTGAGGACATGAGTGCCAACTCAACACTATTTGTTAACATATGTACTTTAAACCCTTCATTGCCCCTTGAGTATATAAGATATAGCTAGCATCCATATGGCCATATGGAGACACTGCACTCATTTAAATAACAAGTGCATAGTAAAATTATCTTAGCCCCACTGTGTATGTTGTTTTTTCAAAAACATTAATCTTGCTATCTATATTGAGAGAAAACATGACTTTTTTTCTTCTGAATTTTAAGTTTAAGCTCTTCTACAGTAGAAATTTTGAGACAAGATGATCTTCTGGCAAAAGCACTGGCTTTTGCAGACTTGTCTATTCTACAGAACAGCTAAATATAATTTAAAAAGTCAGTGTTCTAAGTGCACTTTTATGTGTGCTGAGTATATATTTAAAGTTTTACTATGCACTTCTACAGTCCTCATAAATCATCATGTGCTCTAGTATATTTTGATATTCAGGAAATACTTCTGAGTACATGTAAAAGAAGTACAACATAATACCATTATGAAGGCTGCACATTTTGTTGTGGGTTTTGCTAATAATGACGTTTTTAAGAACACAGCAGTCCTGCCACACTTAAGTTTGTCTTTTTTTGTTTTTTTTTTTGTTTTTTTTTTGTTTTTTTTTTTTTTTCTCAGAAGCTTTAATCTTCTGGTTATATTTCATTTAAAGTATAGTATCCTCTGATACACAGACTGCACACATCCCTGTGCCATACGTACATGCCTCTATTATTGCCTGAAGTGCAGTAATTTACAGAAAGTAAAGGAATCTCTCTTTGATATTTATTTAAAAGAAAGTTAGAAGGCAAAATTATAAGGTAAAATGTTGGGGTGTTCAGTATAAATATTTTCAGAAAAATGCATGGACATCAACTATGGCCTATGGAGTATTTGCTAGCACATTCTGAAAGTGCCAGAAAGATTTAAGCTGAAAGACAACATAGAGTTTCATCTGTTGACTGTGATAATATTTTCCCAACAGGGCAGTGAGCAACCAAAAAGCAATCTGTAGTCCCAAAGAACCAAAGTGTTTGTGTGTGTATGTGGTTTGGGAGAGTGGGAGATTATGCTTTTGTTTAATCTTTCTTATTCAGTTCTGCCTTATGACACTTGATAATATCAAAGCTCAAATGTAGTACTTTTTTGTTGTAGGCTGTCCTACAATGTGCTTGCTGATTATTTGCCATTAAGCAATATAGTAATATATTAAGTTGCCCAGTTTGGATGTTCACAGTAGAGCAAATATGTATATACCATATCTAGCACGGTGTTGTCCAGCTTGTACTTTTTTCTTTCCCCACGAAATATGCTAACTGATCTAAGAAATATAATATGGAAACCTCATGTAAACACCTGCAAATGTTTTATATAACAATCATGGAGTTCAATAGGTTATTTTACCTATTAATCTATTTCTTTTATGTTCATCATTTAGTTTTAGATTTAGGACAGACTGCAATGTTTAAGCTGTTTCCTTATTCCTTCCAAATCTTTGTTTTGCTGCAAGCCTTTGGAAATAACTGCTTCCTGGAATAAATCTGGAACATCTTGTTACATGCAGGCAATGCTCACAGCACATGACCAAAGTGACACTTTGGATATGCTCAAAGATCCAAGGTAGCCTCAGGTGGAGATCTCATTGAGCCCTTCTGCAGCTCAGACTCCAGCCAACCACTTTGTCATGTTCTGGTACAGGGTTTTCCTGCACTGCTCCCTGGTATAGCGTATGTGAAGAAGTGCCATTTTGTTTGCAGAAGTCCCTTTGAAATCTGTTGTACTTGGCTGTTATTCTCTATAATGGCTTTCATTCTGGGGAAACTCAGAAGATCTTCTGGCATGAGAAGCTGAAGAAATATAAATATCAGGAACAGCGATTTTTTTGAGATTTTTGACAGCAATTTGTGTATTTTGGCTGAACTTCCTCTAAAAATGGCAGAAAAGCATTTTTTCTCTTCCTCTAGACATGAGTTTGACACTGTGTTCAAGTCGGTAGTAGGAAAGGGGCACGATCTGGCAAGCTACATAATTCAAGTCCTGTTTTTAATAAAGGTCCTAGGATTTGGCAGTGCAGAAGAGGCAGATGGGTAGAGGGGTAGCAGTCTCGGCTGGCTGCCACCCACAAGAAACATACAGCCTCCTTGTTTAGTGTGTCTGGGCGTAATTTTCACTGACATACAACGAAGTATTTTTAGAGTGATGTCAGTTCATTGGCTGAACAGTATTGTTTGGCACACTGAAATGATTCCCAAAAGCACTCACTGCTTTTGAGAATGGCACTTTTCTCTTTTCAGTGTGTCATTATTCTGCATGGTAATGACTGTTTTGAAGGGCAGGTCAGGTAGTCAAATAAATGTGTGGTTGGTGCTTTCTGATTGTTTCTAAAATAGGCAGGCCAATTTCTGCTGAAGGAGAGCGAGTCTGAAGTGTGCCAAAAATCATTCTGATTCGCTAGAGAAATTCCAATAGCTGTAAGCACAGCCAGGGGAGCTGGCCTAATGTGTGCAGCAAAAATGATCATGTAACATTCACAATGTGGTCATCTTATCTTTGTGCCTTTGTGCAGCCTGTACAACAGAGACAAACAGGGAGAAGAAGCAGAACTGGCTCCAAATGGTGACCCAAAAGCATAGATTAGCGTAGAAATAACAAATAATTGTGCTTGTTAAGTGAGTGCTGCTTGCGTAGGCATGTGGATAGCATTTAGTGACTCTGGACATAGAAAATAATTAATTAGGGCTCTTTTGTATTTGTAAGAATGAGAAACATCAGAGATTTTAAATAATAATTATTGCTATTTTTGCAGTAATGTGGTCTGAGATGACCACAATACAAAAATCCCTACCCAAACACCTCCAAGACTCAATAAAGCATTTTGAACAATTGAGAAACAGATTTGCATGGTTTTCTGAGGGAACTGCTTTCCTAAGTCACTAAAGCAATCTGCAAAATTCCATCTGTAATTACTGAACACAGTCAAAGAGTGAGGAATAATAAAAGGGAAATATGCTGAAAGTTGTTGCTCTCTGACAGTGTATAATGAGCGCATCAGGTAATACAGCTATTCTGTACAGCAAAGTACAATCTTTCATCTAGTGTCAAAAGGCTTTTTTAAAGTGCTTTTCATATTAAAGGTGTCAGATATGTATCAAGTTTCTCTCAGTTTTATGAGGCAGAAAGTGAAGAATGAGTTAGTGATTTGCTAAGATCACTAAGAAATCAAAACCAGAAAGAGGAGCTCAATTCATCTTTCAGCCCCTTTCTTTACTCCCAGAACATTTTAGGATTTTTTTTTTTAATAGTTCTAGAAATGTAGAAATTATACATTTAAGGACACAAGGTATTGCATCTAAGCTAGTGAGGTTAATTCATTTCAGCATGTGACTATAATTTTCTGCCACTGAATGCTAAGACCTAGCTTTATTATTCATCTAAATGGATTCATTCCCAGCTTTGAGGTAAACGTATTTTATAAAAAGTTCTGAGCTCTCAGCAGTATTTTACAAGAACTAGAATGACAACAAGATATTTCAGATTGGTTCTTCTGTGAAATTAAAAAAAAAATAAAAAAAGCAAAATGTTGAGGCTTATTTTTTGGGGGTGTTGCACATTGAACGGCGGTGGTGTTGTATTGCTGTGACTGAAGACCCAAGATAACTTATCTTTTGTCGTATTGAAACCTTTGTGGAAAATGAGGCACCATGCTGCAGTGCAAGCGAAGATGCCATGTCTGGCACACCGCTGGCAGTTTTGACAAGAGGCTGGGAGCCATGATTCAGAATTGGCACCTAAAAACTAAGTTCTGTGGAGTCTGGGGAGTGGCCTGCTCATTTCTCATTGTCTTTTCACCCTTTAATTTTTAACACATGTTCCCATATCTGTCTTTCTCTTCATCCCATGGAGGTTAGTAGTATTAATCAATTCAACTATTAAAAGGTAAAAGCAGTTTGCACTTTACAGCAATAAGGGATCGAGGGAATTGATGCTGACCTTGTTCCTCATGACAGTTTTTAAACTTGTATTTAAATGAAGTTCCCTTCTTTTGTTTCATGTCCATAGAAGTACCTGTGTGCCTGAAATAATGAATTGCTCAAATAGAGATTTTAACCTAGGTCTTGAAGCGTGAAGTTTCATGACACCTTGGAGTTCATCTAACAGCTTGCTGCTTCCTACTGGGCCTCATCTCCCTCATCCTGTAGTCCAGGCACTCCTCCTGCTTCTCTTGTGACAGCTCCACTGCTTGTCACCTTTTTTTTTTTTTTCTTCTTGAATGTTATTTTGCTGGCAAAAAGCTGAACCACTTCTCTCAGAGGTCAGATGAGCGCACAACCAGTGCAAGTGAAGATGAGAACAACAGGACTGCCCCTTTTGACATCAGCAAGTTCTTTCATCTTTTCAGATGCCTCAGGGGATCCACCACAAGGTGTAGTGTGGGAAATGCTGAAAGCTAATGCTAATGGCTGTCCTGCCACCTCCAGCCACAGGTAGCTCATTCTTGCTGCAGTACCTCTTCCTACACGCTGGTCTTGGTGTCCCTCATCAGTCAGGGAATTCATTTGGATTAACTAATGAGTTATGTGGAGTTTTTTTTTAAGTAATTTTCCTGAGGCAGTTCTTCTACCTATTTCACTGCAAAATTACTGAAACACAGAGGAAGGTGCTACAGAGCTTCTGACACACATGGGGTTTGCTGTTGACTGGGGGGCACTTACACAGAATGTTTTTGTTACTGCTGTCTTGGCTCTGCTGAATTTTCTGGAACTATCCTGAGTTTCAAAGCAAAAAAAGTGCCATTTTTTACACTTCCAACACAAATGTGTTTTTTGTTTTTTGTTTTTTTTTAAACACAGGCAATTTATGTAATCTTCTATAACTGTGAGAAGCAGTGAACTGCAGAAGACAAAATCTTAAGCAGCTTTGTATCTGGAGGAAATAAATAATCAATCTATAGAGTAAACTAAACCAAACTGACCCTTTTTAAGTTTAACCAAACTTGAGAAAATCTGCTTGGAGCAGATGTAATCTGCATTATCAGAAAAATAAAGACTTCCATTTTTTCTGCACCCTATGTACTCTCTGCAGAATAAAATTCCCAGCTACTCTCAAGTACTGTTGCTTGCTCTTAGAACAAGATGCAAGCTGGTTGTCCATCTAGATCAACAATCAAATGGACTGGGCATTTTGGAGCAGGAAAATAATTATGACAGTAAAAATCTTGGAAGCCTTTGTGAAAATCAGAGGATTGCTGCATTTCACTCATTTCCAATTTATTAGGAACTCTTCTCTCAGAAAGTTCTACCCTGCATCCATTTAAGCAGCTCCTTGCTGAAAGCACACAGTTGCAGAAGGCAATTAACGGTCTGTGCACCACAGTGGTGCCCGTGGCTTCACCTTTTCTTGCAGAAGTAGTAATGTTGTTACTAACTGGCAAATACAACAGCTGATGCTGGCAGAAGAGAGTTTGCAAACTTGTCTAAATGGGGTTTAACAAATTAGATTGAATCAGATCATGTTGCAACTTATTTTGTTTTGCATTTTAGAAGTTGCACTGTAGTGATATTGAGACACAATGCACTATTATATTAATGCATTATCATATTAAAGCTCCTGAATGTATCTCTTAATTTTATAAAATGTAGGTAAGGTGGAGTGCAAATTCTGCAGTTGCTACTGATTCCAAAATGCTTTTAACTGGCTTTTTTTTCTTTGAGAGGGTAAATTTCATTTATTTATCTTTTGTATATAATTTGGAAAATGAGACATCTTAAAGCTATTTGAATCTGTTATGAAAAAGGAATTTCATTAGTACATGGTAATTCCTAGTATCTTTAACATAAGCTAATATTTTTAGATATGTAGGTTGTTTCAAAGGTAATGCCTTCTATTTATTTCCCTAGAAACTACAATAGACACAAAAACACAATAACACTATTTGATAGAGCAAATTCTCAGCTACAAAACACTGTTTTTCTACGTAATCGTGACCATTAGCTATGTATTTTCCCCAGTGATGAACCAAGAGCCTGCATGCTGCTAAAAATCTGCATCAGCAAAGGTGATCTGCTGTTTCATAGTTACTGCATATGATGGCATTATTGCTAGGAAAACGTTGCTAACAAAGTCCATCTTTCAACAGCCCAGACAGATGAAAATCAGAAAGTGCCATATCCAGACTATATGGTAAGTGTGGTAGGCAAGCCCAGCCAAGATTGGCAATGTGCTCCACAATCTTCAAACTGATATGGAGTTTCACATTGTGATGTAGCCGTCAGAGTTGACGGGTTTTCCAGGTTTCAGAGAACCCATAAAGATCACCCTTTTTCTATCCCAAAAGACAGTGCACAGCACTTTACTTTCTGAAGGCTGTGTTTTGAACTTTTTCTTTGATGATGAATTCATATGTTGTCCCTCATGGACTGCCGTTTTGACTCCAGCTATAGCTGTGACATCAGGTCTTGTCACCAGCACTGATGTTATGATTCAGAAAACTGTCACCTTCAATGTCATATTGGTTCAGTAAGTCCTGAGAAACTTGCACATGGTGTTTTCTCTGCTCATGTGTGAGCATACATTTGACCAAACTGGTGCAAATCCTGATATTCCAACACTGCTGTGATTGTTTCTAACACACTAAAGCTGATATTCAGCTCTGTACACAATTCTTTCGTAATAATCTCTTAATTTACATGGATGAACTGATCAAGATGCTCTTCATTTCATTGTGTGACAACTGTGTATGGGCATCCGGAATGTGCGTTGTCTTTCACGTTGCTGTCATTACTGTTGAAAGGCAGTACCCACCACCTCACTGTGCAAATATCCACTGTTTGGTCTCCATAAATGTTCAGCAGGTGTTGATGAATGTCAATGGTTGCAATTATTTTTCACATGGAGAAATTCAGTGACACCGCTTTGTTTCATATGCACTTCCATGTCAGATGCCATTTTGTCATCTGCCCCTCTTCTGCCATCTGTCACACAGACGTAACAGAATACTGATGGGAAGGTTCAGCCTCTGCTGCCGTGCCACTAACTTGTGCCTTCAATGTAATTGGCCAACATAATGAAGTAGGAGGCATTACTTATGAAGCAGCCTTTGTAATTTAGCACTGCATCATTTTGTAATTCTAAAGGTCCTTTGTATAATTCTATTGTTAAGTTTTGCATAAACTGACTTATGTCCTGAGAATTCCTTTATTTTGCCCCATCTTTTTTCTTAGCAAGACGAGTGGTGTTTTAAAATGTCTTTTCACAATGTTGAATTTCTTGAACAATTGTGTTCCTCATTTCTCCATTGTAGTTGGCCTGCCCAGTTTTTCTTCTTCATAGATATTTGATAATCATTATGACAAGGAACCTTCAATAAAAATGTAAAGGATGTTACAGTGGTTTGCACTCTTGTACATCTTTGAATTTTCAGTGGCTAGTGCTGCCCTTTGTTGACTTAAATATAAATGAAATTTGACATTTCGGTATGTTGTAGTTTTCATCGCAAATTATAGAATAGGAGATGAATTGTAGAGTCCCTCTTGCAAAATACTGGTTTTGTAAGTTGGACCAGATACATACAAAGCATTTCTGCCCCCTCAGTTATCTGCATTTCCATTGTGTTATGTGTATTCTGGATGTGTTTTCCGGTGAAGATGAGACCTGTCCTTCTAAGTTGGTGGCAGAAGGTACAGAACTTGGCTGTGCATGGTGCAGAGAATTTATGTACAAACTGGTTTGAGATTTAGTGAAAAAATATTTGAGTTGTCAATAGAGATGTAATGAGCCACCTGAAGCCTTAGTGCTCAAACTGCTTACTTTATCAGTCAGGCTTGTAACTGCCAGGAAAATGTTCTTTCAGCTATATTTATGTAGAGCATCCAGATGTCAGTTAGCTAAATCACAGTCCTATATTCTCTAGAGAGATTTTAGGTCTTGTTTCTAGTTAAACGATACAGCAGGTGGTAATCAGAATTCTGCTCAGATGTCAGCTACACCAGAAGTTTTTGTCATTTCTGTCTTCTCCATCTTTGTGCGTCTTTTCACATGAGATGGACAGTGGAAAGCATAAAGCAATATGACAACAGTTTGGTAGCTACAGTATTAGACATTCTACTTTAAAGGAAAAAGAAATTAATACTAATCACATTTCTTAGCAGTTTGGTTTAGATTTCTTAGTTTGAGGAACTGACTCAATTTATTTTGATAATTAATAATACACTGAATTTTAAAAAGTGGTAAGGTATCTGTATAAAACACAATAAATGAAATTTTAATTTGTTGCTCTAGAATATATTGGATCAACGAACTGGGTGTTTCCCACCTGTTTTTCCTTCACTGGTACTGATTTCCATTACAAGTCTGGAGTTATGTACTGAATCCTTCATTTTTTTCTGAAGACACTGTTAGTTTTGGAGATAGATAATTTTTTTATTTCATCATATCTAGGTCTGAATACTTCATGTTTGAAGGCTTTGTGTTTATTCAAAATCTAGCTTGACTGGGAATTTTGGGTGGTTTAACCAGCCATAGCTTTTTGAGTGCATTAGGTCTTTGGTAGAAACCTCCTTAAGTGTAATTTTTAGCCATCAATTAAATTTATTAATTAACCAATGTTTAATAAAAAAAAGCATATACATTTCTTGTTCCACTTTATAATTTCACATTCAAAAAACTGAAGAATTAAACTTTTGTCAATACAGAGCACTATTCAGTAATAAGCCATATATCAGTGTTATCACAAAGACTGGAACATTTTTGTCAGAACTCTAAGGTGACTTAAGGAATCAAATCATGATTAGGCATTTTTAAAATGTCCTGAGTTCAATAAGCTGCCATACTTTTATATTAAGGATTATGAATTTATATGCATTTGAAATTGCATGTATTTTAAAAGCAAATCATATATGCATTACTCATTTTAACTGGATTTAACTAGAACCCATTGGATTTTGAAGTAAACTGGCCATACACAAAATATAAGTCATATCTAAGAATACCTGTGGGGCTCCATTATTGGCAAAATTCAGCAACCATCAAAACAAATCAATGTTAGTAGGGTACTTGGTGCTCGTGTGAGGCAAAACAGTTTATGTGAACTTCTGGACTGGATATCTTGCCACCTCTATGCAGTCCATCTTTTAACCAAGGAAAGAAGACTCCTGGTCTGCATTTCCCATAGATTTTCCCTGATATCTCCTGTCTCTAATGGATTTAGTAGGCAGCAGCTGGATCTAAGGGCAGCAACAGGCTTCAGACTTCTCTTATAATTTGCCCTACGTTAATAGTGACAATCGGATCTCAAAGACATTTCCTTTTATTCTTGCACAAACAAGCCAAGTTTCTAGTATTGTCATTGGAGCAAAGGAAATACAAATGCTCTTTGGGCTGCACTACCTGACTAGATAGAATTACTTCTCTGATCACTGCCAAAAATTCTATTTTATCTTCAGCCTGTATCATTCAGTGAAATACTCTGCTATGCAAGATTGTTTTTCTCGCTTGACCACACACAGTGCAGGAGTAGCCAATGAGAATACAGTTACATAAAAAAGTTGAAGTAGAAAGCTATTTGGAAAAAGCAAAAAGCAGAAAATCGAATGTACTTATTTCAAAACTTTTAGTCTGATTTGTTATCTAGTGCACATCATGCTGAGTGTGAGCCCCAAGCAACAGAAGAACACTTTATGTCAAAAGAAAGAGGCTAAGGGGTATGCTCATTAGATGCCATGCAAACATTCCTGGGGCAGAGGTGGGGAGGACAGAAAAAGAGGGAGAAAACTTAAAGCTGTCCCTTGATTACAATAACTTTTGAACTGAAAATTTATATACATTCCATGTGCTTATTTTCCTCTGCAGTTCATGAATAAATGAACTTGTAGTGCTACAACATTATAGCTCAGTGCACTGCAATTTTTCTACCCTGACAAGTAGATGCTCTGTGTTACACCAGAGTAGTGTATAAGCTGTATCAATCTTGGCCGCTTGCAGAGGAATATTTTTAAGAAGCCTCAAATGCCATAGGAATCCATTTTGTTTAGTTTTTACTTTTATTAATTCTTAGGAGAAAGAAGAAAAGAAATAGCACTACTTTCTGATTTTACATCTTTCTCCTTGATCCTGTTGAGATGACACTACGGTTATTTTCCATGCATATAATAGTAGAGCCTTCAGCTGGACTGTGTGCTGCTGATCATAACCTTTGAGCCAGTAGTTCAGTCAGTTTTCAGTCCACTGTCTACATATCTGGTCCATGCCTTATCAGTTTGTCTGCCAGTAGAGAAAAGACAAGAAAGCCTTTCTAACATCAAGTCACATGTTATCCACTGTTCCCTCTGCTGTTCCCTCATCCACTGAGCCAGACTTCTCACCAGCTTGGTTAAGCATGATTTCCTCTTAAAAAATTCACACTATAGCCAATATATTTCTTTTTCATTTCATTATTTCAAATACTACAATGAAAGTGAGTTTTCATTATAAGAAGTGGAGACTGGAAAACAAATTAGTTAAATTCCTTCTTAAAGCCATCAAGAGGTCATTGTTTGCTGTACTATGAATTGTTTAGCTAGGTCTCTGATTTTCTGAACTGTAGATGTAAGTATAGATTGTCGTAAATCTTATCCCTCAAGTTGTATTTTAAGATTTTATTTTATTTTTGGTAACACAAAACGTATAATATCTGTATTTCCATATCTGAAGAAATTTTTTAACTTAATTTTTAACTTTAATTTTTAATTAGGTACTATAATTGGTTCCACAGGTCTAGGTCAAATGGAGATTCCCTTAAAGTGTAAAACAACATTTCTGTTAGTCAAGTTTCAGGGCTAAAGTAGCAGTCAATGTATTTCTTTCAGATGTCAAAAGAAAAGTAAAAGTAGCACTTTCCGGTATTTTTAACAGTTGTTATTTAACTATGTTAATTGGCCATTTCCACTCTATTTATTATTAATGGCTTGACAAGTTTAGAAAAACTTTTCAGAATCTGTAACGCTACATTTTTCTGAGGTTTGCTAATTAATAGTGTCCAGTGATTTAATTATTTATTTTCAAGCATGTTTTAAATGCCCCAAGGATGTCTTGTTGAAAAGTGGGATAATTCATGCCGCCTAAAATTAATGTGAAAATTTCACAAGACCAAGGATAGCCAGAAGCAAGCTATTTGAAAAGGCCTGAAAATCTGACATATATGTGTGTGTGAGTGAGTATATGTTCATGTGAACTTCAGCTCTTAGGTGTATTGCTTGGTGTTTTATTAAGGTAATCTCTATTTTTTCCATCCCACAAACAAACAAACAAACAAACAAACAAAAACACTGATTGTTCCTTATTTTTTTTCAGTTTTTTGTACTTCTATCATTTAAATTGTCAACTGTCAACTTTCAACTGTCATAGTTTTACATGGTTAGTGAAAAATACCTATACAATGTTTTAAAATTTCTAATTCACATATGAATCACAAATAGCTAGCAGGAGAAAAGAAATGAGTTCACACCAAAAGAGCAAGAATAGGAAATTACAGTAGTAGATGTGATATACTGAAGCACTGACTCTTGTTATTTATAGTGGTTAGATTCTCAGACTGTTCATTGTTTGATATATACACGCCTGTACTTTATTCCTTGTTTTGTTACTACAGTCTAGTGATCCTTTTCTTTATTTCAATTCTGAAGTAAATATATATGTATGTCTATGAAACTAATAAACGTCCTATTTAGACAGCAGGAGACAAATGACAATATACCTTAGTTATGTTCTCTAGGAAACTGCCTCTAATTTTCTGTTTCAATGTGTCTAAATCATAGACAGTTTTTTCCCTGTGACTGTTGAGTTACATTCATGTAGTTATACCTGGATGTAGGTATACACCTAATTAAGTGTTGCCCTGAATTTAAATATTGGCTTATTTTGACTTTTGTTTGGAGTGCATTAAGCACCATGATCTTGAATTGTAGCCCAGATTTATACTGGCAGTAATGAGGTTGATAGATTCTGGAAAAAAATTGTGCTGTCTTTCTGAAAGTGTAATATGCAGATGCAAAATGATCTTCTAGGTAGACTAAGCACCTTACTTATTGGGGAGGTACCTGCGTCTTAAGATAGATTATAAATTTATTTGACTACATATTAGTGTTGAAAATTCTTTTCTCTCATGATGGTGAAGACGTAACCAAGAATGTACAACCATGCTTAGTACAGTGTAATTGTAATAGGCTACTATCCACTTTTTACATTAATTGTAATATTCTGTTATCCACTTTTGCACTGATTTTAGCTACATTTGAAAATCACTTCACATGAAATCTTTTTTTTTTTTTTTTTTTTTAATAAGATCTTACAATCAAAACCCCCAAATGCTCTTTTTTTTCATAGGCACAGAAATGCATATCTTTTTGCATATCTTTTACACACCATATGTCTATGTGGACAATTAGTTCTTAGGCAAAGTACTTGAAGAAGTTAATTCTCTTTTGAGGAAGATTCACCTTCCATTTGTTGGTACATTAAAGTTCCACTGTTGATTTTAGATAAACACACACATACAAAAAGATAGTTCTAAATTATTTGAGGCTTTCTAATTTTCTTTTCAATTATCACATTTTTCTTTTATCTGTATGATAAATTGTGAATAATTTCTAGGGTAACAATGAAGCAAAAATAAAATGGAAAAATCTTAGAAATCTCACATTTTTTATGATTAAAAAAACAAACAAACAACAGACTACAATATTGGAAAAGAAGAACAAAGCATTTTTGAAAAGCAAAAGAGAAATACTTAAGACAAAATTAAATATTGACTTGAGAAGAAGTTTGCTAAAGTCAGTTCTGCTTTCATTCTTGTTTCATTTACCTCCTAAGTTAATGAAGAAAATACTTCACTGGAGTGAGAATTAAATTGTTTCCTAGTTGTTTTAGAACTTGATTCCTGTTTCTAGTATTTGCCATTACGACTGATCTTACTGATTTTCCTAAAATAAATACTAGGATACTTGACTAGGGGATGCTACTTACTGCTCTGAAGCAGTGTTTTAATAACAAAAGTACGTAGCAAAGTTATGAGATCATTGTTTCCTCCATCCCAGCTACTGAGCTACAAATATCGGAGTCATGTTTTGGAGGTAACAGCAGACATTTAAAGTCTTATTTTTATAGTGGAAATAAACTGTGTTTCTAGTTCTAATATTACATTTATAATATATTCATTACATTTCTGAAACTTTTATGTATTAAGGTGTCTTAAGATCCATATTTTTCAACTCCATTTCATATGAATAAAATCAGTTACACAACATTCAAAGTCTTTACACATCAAATCAAACAGATACTTCAATTATAATTGTATTTGCAAGTAAGAGCTTGTTGAAGTTATGTGTAACTTTTTTTTATTATTATTCAGGCATTGCCATATCTTTTATTAAAAAACAGGAATTTTTCTGTTGATAGACCACTAGCTTTGTGTTAGATTCTGTGCTCATAAACAACGGAAGTGTATGTTGTTTAAGGACTATAGGAACTACACCCTACTGTCGAGGAACAGCTCATGGCGTGATATTCATTCAGCATTGTGATGTCAAACCTAGCAAAAAGAAAGAAATAGATAGTATTTGATTTGCTTATATTGTCAGCTCAGAAATCCTTTTCAAAACCCCAAATCTGATCTGAATACAGATTTATCAGTGCTGTGTTCTGTTCTCACAAATAAATGTACAAGAGATTTGCTTCCGTCCTTGTGTAAACACTCAAAATTCTGTCAAAAGTATGTATTTTGAAAACTTTTAAATTACCATAAAATTGAATTTTGCTTTTTCTTTAGCTGTAGTCAATTGATTTACACAAGCTTTGAAATTTAGATTATCAGTTTTCAGGCTCTGAAAATGCTTCTAATGAAGTGATCATCAGTAAAGCCAAATGATTTGCAGTGTTTGCATCAAGTGTGTCTCTGTTACCAATATTCTGTTGATTTAAAATAATAATTCTTTAAACTTTCTCACAATTGAGCTCCAGTGGAATAAAGACATAACAAATTCTGCAGACATAAGATTTTTCTTTGTATGTCTCTGGCTTATAGCTGCTTTTCAGAGGGCTTTAGAAATCTGTGCAGTGTGTTTGTGAGGGCGCAGGTACAGTTGTACCATGATTTCCTTAGAGCAATCAATGCAGGTTTATGACTTGTTCCTGTCCTTTAATCTCTCTCTCTGAAAAGAAAAGATGATTCTTCAAACCTGTTTTATAAAATCTTTCTATTTAATATTGTCCTGATATTCATGAAACACTTCATTTCTCTTTAGGAAATTATCTTCCATTGTGGATTTTCTGTCTTTGAGATATTGCATTTGGAAACCTGCATCCTTTCTTTGTGTTGGAGTTATGTGTCCAAACTTGCTCACTTGTTTATCTAGGAATATAATCTTTATCAGTTTTTTGAACTCTTTCCAGTGAATTTAGTTGCTGATACCCAAGCAGAGTACAAGTCAAAACCTTATTTATAAAACCTGATAAACAAGTTAAACTATTTACAAACTTCTGATGGACATTTCTGACATTGTAATTTGTTGCAGCAGTCACTATCTTTTTGTCTAGCCTCTCTTCCAAACCAGCCAGCCAGAATATTCAGAACTGTCCAAGGACTCATTTTATCCTACAAATGTTTATGCAAATGTGTTCTATTCAAGTTAACGTATTATATAAACTGAGTTTTATTCTCAAGCTTAGCATTTCATTTTATCAGGCTGTCATTAAAAATAGCGAGTTGCAAATTAGCAGTGCTAGCTGACTCTCTTTAATCAATTTCCTTAGCAATTGTGAAGCTCAGAATTACCTTTAGAAGCGTTTAATAATACCAGTGTTACATTTATATGGCATCTCAGGACAAAGGAGTTAATCATGACACAGAATCTAAACCACAGATTGACAGAAATAAATCAGATGAGGGAGAAGAATTCCCACCAATATTATTTCACAAATGGTGGCATCTAATTGCCTTCTGTGTGTTCACCAGGACTGCTCTGAACCTTGTTTCTGAATGATTGATTGCTCAGCTCAGATGCTAAGCTGGATTTGCAGTTTATCGAAGGCTGTTGTGAAGTGAATAAGTCTTGAAAATGAGTTGAACAGCATCATACATTACAGTTGGCTGCTGTGTTGGTTAATGCTGCACATCTAGCCCTCTGACATTATCACAGACATTATAATCTTCTATTACTGCAGGGGAATGGCCTGCTATCAGTAATGTGTTCAGTCCTTGAAAGATTCAATATCAAAAGCCATTTACTTCTGTGGGACTGTAAGTTTGTTCTATGGATTCTTATTCCCTTAAAAAGGAATATACAAGTTGTTTGGCCACTGTGTTCAGCTGGAGCATCTTGAGTGGCTCAAATTTTATGAGTATGTAGTATTTAGTTTTGACATTCTATAAGCTACTGGGCCCGTATGTAGTATGTGTATGCTCATTTAGAATGACTTGCTGTGTCATTTGTTTTTTCTTCTGTACCTCTACAACAGTTGTAAACCTGTCTCACAGTTATACAGATGATACAAAGGGCAAGCATTTGCACATATCCTATCTTCAGTTGTACACTTGTGAAAAAAATACTAGACAGTACTGTGGAATTGTGATCTGAAACCAGAGCACAGTTTAAGCTCAAAAAGTTTTAGTTCAGAGCATGCCTGTGTTCAGATGCTGGAGAAAGCACAATATTTTTTTCATTTTTCATGACTGTCCGAGCTGACTCAGATATAGAATGTTCAGTAGAGTATCATACTTTTCAATCTAGGATTAGCTAAATGAAAAGCAATTCTATGTTTCAAATGGCTTGTCTTAGGCACTTCCCAACTATGGATATTTTATGAGTGAAAAACATAATTGAACACAGATCCAATCAGAGTTTTGAGCTGACATACACAATATATTTGAATCCAACTGGAAATATTAATAAAGAATACTTGTCACCATGTCTTATTTTTATTTAGAGAAAAAAATATGAAAAGTATATGTATATATACAAAAAATATGTATGACGGTTCTTTGACAGTAGAATCAAATGTTGCTCCATCTCTCATGAGTTTGCTTGGTGCAATACTTACCTGTGCTCTTATGGCTTTTCCTAGTGCTTGCTGTAGGCTACGTTGATGTCTCTTGCTATGGATAAAGTGTTATTCAGTGTGATTTTAGGTCACTTTCATAGAGCAGCAGTGCAAATATTTAATGAGAAATATATGCGCTGGCAGCTTGCCCAGCAAAAAACAAAAAAAAAACCAAAAAAACAAATATTAATTGAGAAATAGAAATTCAGGTGGAAAATAATTTGTACATTTAGATACATTCTGAAGATCAAATTGAAAGTTTTGGTTTCAAGCATTTTTTGTCTGTTTGAAAATCTCAGGATTCAACTTACTTCACTTTGCCATCTTGTTAAAATATTTTCCACATGATTCTGCATTAAAATGTAAATGACTTTTCTTCCCCTAGTCATTGCTTATGGGCACAATTTGAAGAAGTTGATTAATTTCACCATCTTTTGTACCTAAATCAATAATGGACACTAGGAAGATTAATGCTAGTAAGAGAAAAGTTGTTATAACATTAGTAAATCTTTGTGGGAGTCATATGTCTTCAGTTTCTGGTACAGAAATTATCAAGTTAAATTTACTGCATAATAAAAATGTTTGTTAGTCACAGGGCATAACCCAGCCATGGTAGGAGAGGCAAGCACAGTCTTTTTGCCAATGTTGGGCTCCGTTACAGGGCTGTTGGAATTCTTTCCTCAATATAGCATCCAGGTTGATGTGGCCTTGATCAATTCACATATGATGTCTAAAAGTACTGTAGAAGCAAAATAACTTTCATTTTCCTATTGGCCTTTTTATTCCCCAAACCATACGAAATTAAATGTATATATATATATAAAAGCCTTTCTGAAGAAGCGTTTTGAAGAACACATCCCTTTCCTATTTCTTTATCATAACTGACAGGCCATAGAAACTCATTTCCCAAATGTTTCATGAAAAATGTTTTGCTGGGATGGCTGAGCAACTTACACTGAAACCAAGTCCCAGCTGACGTGTGAATAATCTCCACCCTGAACAATTTGGAGCTGTAGTTCAAGTGTTGTCTGATAATGGATGGGTAACTCCATGCCACAGAAACTGAGGGAGTTGCAAAAAATGCCATGTGGCTAGATTTTTTTTATCAAATCCTCTCTACTGCTTCCTTACCAAAGAAATCTATTCCCTCAACTTTCAAAGGAAGAAGGAAATTTTATTGTGTGTTTAATCTGTCTTTTTCCACCAGTAGGACCTAGAGGGCAAGGGGATTAGATCTGTGCTGACACACATCGAAGCAATTCTCCTTCATTCAAGAAGTTTTGTGTGCAAAGTGAAATGCGTCAGAATGGTCAGTTTTACTGCAGCAGTTCTGACTTCCTCCTTCTACACAGGTAATGATGTCAGTTAAACCCAGTATCATGGGCAATTATGATCCTTTTTACAAGGTGCTATACTCTTACTGCTCTCTGAGGACTCACCAGAGATGTTTCTTGGCCATAGATTTCCACATGGAAAAAAAAGCAACAAAAAAAAACCCCACATACTATATGGACTATTAAGCTTGGGTTTTTTTGACCCATGATTTCCCTTTCACAGATTCTTCCAGACTCATTTTAGGGATCATACTAATGAAAACTTAAAAGAGAGGACAAGAAAAAATAACTCAAAGAAAAGATGCTCATGAGAGAATTATTTCTGGAGCTTGAAGATCCCATGGCATATCACAGGTTTTCAAGCAGCCTTCCCAAAATTAACATCAAAGAGAACTTTTTTTCCAATTCGAAATGCTAGAAAAACCTGTGTTGAAATTCAGAATTATAATTTGGTCTGAACAAATGTATGTGACTGGGAATAAATCTACCTGAACTAAAAGCTCTCTTCTGTACTCTTTCATTACATCAGCCTGCTGTGGGGACCTGACAGTCCTCTGGTAAGATTCACTAAGATCAAGTTTAGGTATTTCAGGCTAATTACTGAGAGGCTGACCCGAATCATTTATTGTACTGTCCCATAAGCAGCTCTGAGGCCCTCTGAGGAAAAAGCATATTGTCATAAGTATAGTCATATGTGTCAGGTTTCTTCAGCAGAGTTTTGGGGATATGAGCTATTGTTTCCCTAATCCTGAGGTCATGATCTTTTCACGGTCTTGCAAGGAGCTGTTACATGACTTGGCATTTAATGCTGCACTCAGAGACTTGTTCCAAGTGTCTGTGGGCAGGTGGGGGCAATGCTAGGGCATGCTGAAAGCTGTCAGATTTCAAGGGATTCTTCTGAGTATGGGTTTCCCAAGTCTAAGCATTTGTTTCTCTTGAGACATCTCTCAGAAGTTATATCAATCTTGTGCCTCCCTGCCTCCTTCAGTATACTTTTTTTTTTTTTTCTTTTCTAGTGGACTCCTTTTCATGAAATGAATATATTCATTTGCTTTAGAATTTAAATGAATCTGTTTACAACAGGTACTCAGACAGTATATTGCTGGATAGAGAGAATCATGAATTTAAATTGGCAATTTATTTCAGATACTTTTCTTTGAGAACAAAATTTGTATTTTTTTTTGTGGAGGGGGAGGTTGGAGGATGGGGGAGGTTGTTACTCGTTTATTTTCCCTAAATGCAGATTGCCAGCATATGTGAGATTAACTGTTTGAAATTTCCATTGAAATTTGCATTAAAATTATGTTTGTTTAAACAGATGAACTAGTACCAGTTAAATCGTGTTAATACTGTCTTAAGGAAAAGCTTTTAAGCATTTTGCAGCTAGAACTTCGTTGAGTTTCTACAACTTTATAATGTATTAAGTACTTCTATCTTTCTTCATGTTTTTCTCTTTTTCTTGCATAAAAAACACCACTGAAATAATCAGTTAAGTTCCATCATCTGAATGCTTTGTTTGTGGATCTCTGATGCCATCAGAAGCTCTCTTTGGACACAAGTGTTATGTAATCATGTAATTCCTTTTCACTGATTCACAAAATCAGCAGTGTCTTCCTTACAGTACTATGGTATTGTAAGCAGCAGCCCCTCAAATTTTCAACCTGAAAAAATACTGCAGTTTTTTAGTTTGATGCATCAGGAAATTGTAACCTTAATTGTTGGTAATCTCAAATTTCATAGTGGTAATCTTGAAATATAAATGAAATATAGGTATTAATATTAATGTATTGGTATTATTCATAAAGTGCAAAACAGATTTATGTGTCCAGGGACTTCCTTCCATTTTTTATATAGACTGTTAATACAGGACAAAATTTATAATTAAAAAATTGCTCGCACATCTAAATTCCATCACATAATATAAAGATGCATATTATAGTAATTCACAAGAGAATACACAGTTTGAGAAAATTGTCAACATAAATTTGTCTGATAAGGTCATAGGATGCTGTTGACAGTAGAATAAAAATGAGAAAATATTATACTGCTTCCAGGCATTTTCATGTTAAGTGAAGAATAAAAGAACAACTCAAGATATGCAAGGCAAAAAAAAAAAAAAAAAAAAAAATCATTCAAAGGAAAAATACAGAAAACGTTTTTGTATTGTTAGTAATGTTGTAATGGTCTGCATCAATGAGTGCTGAAGCACACAGAGGTTCTTTTTATGAACGCAGACTGAATTAGGCAGTAGTTTCAGTTATGTCTGGATGTGATGCAACATTTGCAATCCGAAATCACAATCTCAGGAACAGTTTAAATTCTGTCAGTCAATCTTATCATTTAGGTTCACTTTCATATTTGATTCCAATTTCATTAACTTGATGCTCTGAACATAAATTAAGATACATGTTCTTTCTCTAGAACCCTCAGTAAGAACAGAATTTGGAGGCTACTCTTGTGCTTTTTGATGTTGTGTAAATAGAGGACTCTAAACAAATGTACTCTTTACTTGTCTCTTGCAGCTCATAAATGAACAAATTTGAATAACTATATCAATATCTAATTATAGACATT
The DNA here is from genome assembly GCA_035772895.1 of Perdix hodgsoniae. NCBI lineage: Eukaryota > Metazoa > Chordata > Aves > Galliformes > Phasianidae > Perdix > Perdix hodgsoniae. Next base: position 16,396,615 of record JAPSGF010000012.1, on the reverse strand, counting down.
ATTAAAGAATTTACACAGCAGATATGAATATTCACTAGATTGATGATAATTTCCGAACTGCTTGTTCTATTTATATGTTGCATGCTGTACATATTTCCTAGATTAAGTATTTTTATCCTAGAAATGTAAGCTGGCACTCTTTAGCACATTCTGCAAAGCATTAATTGTATGCTCACTGACATAATAGAAGTGATTAGGTCAGCACAGAGTTCTTATGCAGCTGCTTGTATGTTTAAGAGCAGAATTGGAATTTCATTTCTTAGATCTTTACAAAGGATGTTATGTCAGATTAACTTCAGTCTATTCACCTAAGAATGCCCTGTGCAGAGTCTTTTTCTTTTCCTTTAAGAAAATTACCTGTCATCTTGGGTTTCAGGGAAACGAAAAACAAGTAATTCTGTCTTGCAATGAGGTTTGTTGCTACACTATATCTGTGGCACCAGAATCCTCCAAAGTGCCTTTTCTCAAGACAGTTTGTGAGGTTTTTATGAGGAGGAATGAATTCATATGAACAGTGTCCTGATGAGTAGGGAGAGAGACAGTGACTCCAGGAAAGAACAGAGAGGGACGGTTAAAGGAAAGGGCAGCCTGGATGTTATGTTGTACTGAGGAACATGATGTAGTGGGAAATACTGATGATACATGGATGGTTGGACTGGATGATCTTGGAGGTCTTCTCGAACCTCATCAATTGCGTGATTCCATGATTCTCTGATTCTGTGCTTTCAGCCAGCAGAGCTAGGTTGCATCCTTGTAACTTATATTCTGTTCACTAGTTCAAGAGACACTGAAGGCTTTGGACAAATCAGTCATGGATCCAATCCCAGGAAGAATATAAAAGCAAAAGATAGAAATAAATACAACTTCTTCTTTCTCTAATGGTTAACTTTGTTTTGGTTTGTGATGCAGTTGGAAAATGTGGGTTAATACTACTTTGTGACAAAACAAAGTGTAGAAGGACAAAGGCTATTTTAATTTTGTGGAAAATCGGTTTCTAGTGTTGGTGTCTTGTTTTTATTTTATTTTTATTAATTTCTTTTTTGTTTCATAGGATTCAGGTTTGTTCCTAAAATCTGTACTGAAATGACATTTAAGTGGCATCTTAATTGCATTACTCCATACCTAATAGTGATTTAAGGACAGCCTAGATAAAAGGAGAAAACGCAAGGAGAAAATTTTAATCTTTTAACTACTATTTCTCTGCTGATAATAAATATTCTCAGTCATCTAATACAATTTCCGATGCCTAATTTACTTACATGTATCGTTTAACACCTGCTTCTTTGATGCATTGGGGATTATCATCCAGATGCCTCTAAACAAACCTGAGATTATTTGTCTCTTCTACAAGGAGGACATGGTAATCAGGTCAACTTCAAAGGCTTTGTTGATGCTCTACAATGTGCTTCAGTGAACTTCTGTCAAATGCATTTAAGAATGTGTCTGTAACTACTAGCAGCTGCCTTGTTTAAATTCAATTTGCAATTTTCAGAACTAGCTTAAAAAAAAAAAAGAAATGAGGGTGAAGATGTTGTAGGGGAATATTGGCCAGATCCCAGTTGGCAGTAATATTAAGAGTTACTGGGAAGAAACATAAAATTTCACTCAGGAACTAACTATCTTGTGAACTTATCAGTGTTCTTTTTTCTGATAGTTTCCATACTCTATAAACTCTTCTTAAGCTGGTTTTGCTTCTACTGCTGCAAAAGGCTGCACCAGGAACTACTTGAAAATTGTTATTTAGAACTTTTTCTTTTTTTCCTGCAATGTTTTCACTTCAAAATGAGCAAGTTCTTCAAATCTTTATTTGATTTCTCACAGTACCTCAGATAGAATTCCTTGCTTAGTAAAAATTCAGATTCCTAATGTGAGCAAGACCTCACTCCCACTCAAGCACACTGAGAAATTTTTTTACCCCTTTTGTGCCTGTTGCCTGAATAGGTGTTCAGATTATTATTGTCAAAGCTGCTGTAGTCTACCTATTGTGTTTTTGCCATAATTTCTGTTACAGGAAATTTACAATTTCCTTTGTTTAATTTTAGCAAAAGAGCTCTGCTTTCTTTTCCATCATTAATGTGGTCTCTGATCTTATCTTCTTTTCCTGGTCAGATGTCTCACGTAACCTTAGGTAGTCATTAAAAAAGCAAGACATGTTTCTACTTTATAAAAGTAGAGTGCAGTGTGAAGAAATAATAACTTCAAAGATACTTGATCTGTACAAAAGCCTTTTATTTTAAGGCTGCTTGCTAGGTAGTATAAGTTTTATATTTTAGAAAATTACTGAATATCTAGAAAACTGATTACAATAACATCTCCCTCTGTTGAAAGTGTAAGATGTTCTCTTTTCACTTTCATAATTGTTTGATATAGTTTATAAATTTGGGATGATGTTCCTCCCCTTCCCCCAGGATGTATAGCCACTGTGATGATTGGTCTTGGCTCCCTTGCAATAAGCTTATCGTGCTCTTCTTCTGGCATATTTTTCAGCAAAAGCAGCCTTTCCGAAGGCTGAATTAAAAGCTGTAAGGATGATTTTCTTTTCTTACGGAAAGAAAATCATACTTTTGCTTTTCTTATTCTTACAGTTCATCAGATATATTTCCCTTTGAAAATCTATTCATATTTCATAATTTTTGTTGATATATCCACCTGGTTCATATATATTTTATGTGTATTTCAGGGTATTTTGCATATCACATGTGGAAATACCATTACTCATTTTCTGCACTTATCTTTGCAATATAGCATATTGATTATTGTTTTGGGTGCTGTCAGTCTCTATTACAGGGACTTACAGACACATTGAAGTTAATTTTCTAAGTTAAATGTTCACAATTTGGACATGTTTTTCTTTTGCTGGGGATAATTAAATTAAATTCTATGCCTCACACTGTATGATAACTGCAAAGTTGTAGGCTGTGCTCAGAGACCATGGTCTGAAAATTTAGGATTAAGTCCTCAGTTCTAAAATGACATTTTGCATGTCATCAACAGCCATTACAGAATTTCTTTCTTTCTTTCTTTCTTTCTTTCTTTCTTTCTTTCTTTCTTT
>JAPSGF010000012.1:16311052-16393553 GCA_035772895.1 Perdix hodgsoniae | reverse complement strand
CTTTCTTTCTTTCTTTCTTTCTTTCTTTCTTTCTTTCTTTCTTTCTTCATTTCATTTCATTTCATTTCATTTCATTTTATGAACAATTATGTTCATTGCCATGTAGTAATCAGCACTCCTACTTGCCTATGAGTAGGAAACCAAGTACACATCCAACTGTGTGTACTTCTTGAGGTCATCATTACTGAGGTACACTGTATGTTGAACAGTTCTTTTTGTGGAGCATTCAGTGGTAATAGACAAGCTGCTACGTTTTGCTTTCACCAAGAAAAACAGCACTTTGAGGCTCAAAGTAAAGAGAAAAAAAATTTTAAAAATCACATTGAACTTTTAGTAGCATTTTCTACTTAACTCAAATTTTAAGATAAGTAATTTAAAATAATTTAGCTAGCTGTCATTTAATAAACAATGTTTATTGTTAACACATACCATTTGCTATTTCCATTATGTTGACATTACAAAAAAGTGAGGGAGATGCTTGTTCTGTGTCTGGCAATGTGATGGAAAAAAGTAAGCACATTAGAAAACTGCCAGTCATTCTAGTACAGTGAGTTATGAAATCAGGAGGGAAGAGTGAGACATATTGTGTATTTGTTGCTTGTGACAATTCAGAAGCAATAGAAATTTTCAACAAAAATGTTGAACTGTACAGAAAGATAGCTGATATTTCTCCATCCATGCTGCTTTATTCATGCTCACTTTTACTACTCGGCTAAAAAAAAAAAGCAAAATGCAACGTGATGTATGTTGGTATAGTTAACCAAAGGAAAAAAAGAAGAAAGTGTATTAATGGAATAGATATCATGAGAAACAAATTATCTTGTTTATAGCTTGCATTATCCAAAACCTAAAATATTCTAGTAACAGTCATACAAAGCTTTGTGGAGTCTGACTCATATGAGGTATAAAATTAAGCATTCGTTTTTTAAACTAAACATAGATCAGTAGCGCTGTCTAGATGCCACTTACTAGCTTTTGTGGTAGAAAAAATACTAGCCCTGTGGGAAATTTAGATAACATAAAGAAATTTATAGAATTCCATAGCTTTAGAGTTAAAATAGGCAGTAATTTTTGTAAAGAACCATGTATTGGTTCATAAGCAAAATTATATTTTTGATTGCTATGCTATATAATTAAGTGTTTGCTCCTTATTGTTAGGATTATGTTGTCACTGGTATTCGTTAGAATGCTTTACATCTCAAGATGCACGAGTCTAAATAAAGGCACCATGATGGCACCTTTTGAGAATGGTGTCAAAGAGAAGACAGGGTGCATTCAGTGTTAGTTGTGATTCTTTTACATTTACATAAAATTGTAAAATATATATATTCAATTTGCATATATTCCTGACAGGGGAAAAAAAAAATTAAGAACACTTCATGTACAAAAATAGATGTATTTTTTTAGAATTTCTAGAACAACTTTTTGTAGTTTTTTTCAGCCTGTATTCCTCTACTACTCAAGTAAGTTCATACCTAGTGATCTCAGTTAAAGTGCAGCAGTACTTTTGAGGGAACTTGCATTGGAAATGAGATGAACAGAAGGAGCTACGGATATAATCTTCCCCTCCCTTAAGAAAAGAAAGATATTGTATAATCTTTAACAAGAAGTAATCTTACTCCTTTTGTTTGTTTATAATTAAAAATTACTTGGTATTCTCATTTTGATATTCAACTAAAGAGTAAAACATTTCAAAATGGTGAGTATTGTTGACTACAGCTGTAAGTTTAATGATGACTCGAATCCACAGGCAAGCGAACGTAAATAATAAGGAATTTTCAGGAGGATTGGAGTTTACTTATGAATTATTTTCCTTTGAATGAAAGCAGTTTCCACTCTTTGTGGAATCTTCTGGATTCATCAGTTCTATCTATGCCAATCTTGATGAAATAGTGAAGCTACTGTTACTTGGGTTAGACTAAATGGGAGATGTAAGATTAAACATAGACAGAATTAATTATGGAAATGGAAATGAGAATGAAGTGAACCCATTAGAAGCAACCTTTGATGTGTGGAAATGAGTGCACAACATGCTTAGTTTCTTCCTTGAAATAAAAAAAGTTCCATCTGTTTTGCTGATGTGACAACAGCTTTAAAGTTCCCCAAAGTTGTTACAGAGAACTGAGATAATGGATATGTGAATTCAGTGCACAACCTTGCCGGTAAATCTGTGAACTTCTGCGGATCAGCCATTGGAAAATAGATTTTAATAATACAGCTTTTAAGGCTATAAGATCACAGACAGTCTCAAAAATTTTGGCAAAGATATAGAAGACAAGTCATACTTGAAAAAAACAATTCTCTAAACCTTCATCTTCTTCATGTGCTCATTTGTTTGAAGTTGCTAGTTGACATATGTATTATCAATAAAGGGAATGGAACTAATTTTCTTCATTCTTCCTCAGATAGCAAAAGGATGCAGGTTTGTTAAAACTTGAGAAGCACTGCTTAGTAGTCTATTGTTGAATTAAAGCTTCCAGTAACAAAGGAAATAAAGATGTTACTGTCACTTCTCCAGTACTTCTTAAACAATCAGTTGAGTCAAAATTAATCAGCTATGCTATGAACTAATCACCTTGTGTGTTATTGTTCTTGGTTTGACAATGATTTCCATGTTGCTAGGTGGGTAGCCATTTCCAAATTTGGATCTGGTATTTCTGCATTAATATTAGTTAATGTTTCATTGCTCTTTCTACTGAGGTCTTGTGATGAAATTCAGAAAGAAAGATATGAATAAAACAGATAAGTAGCTTTTATTTTATCAGGAAATTTTGCTAATTTTTTAATTAATGTGAAACCATTATTCCTTGTATAAGTAGTTAAAAGTTTACTGGACTGAATCAAAAATAAGTCTTTCTGGAAGTCAGGATTATTTTTTTGAATATCAAACTTTTATTTTTCCTCCCAGGTTTTATGTTTACTAAAAATAATTTTGGCAGTCTACTCTTACATGAAAGTATAAATTTTTAAAATGTTGTTAATTTTTCGTCTGTATTTTTAAAATAGAAAGCAAAGAGGGTCAATTGTAACATCTGGAAAAAAATAACTGAATTTTTAACTTTTCTTAGTGTTTCACTGCAGTAACATTTGTTACAGCATATATTTTTCACTTTTGCTTTCTAAAATGTAAACTATTATTAGAAGCACTGGCCACCTTCGAAAAATTACTTTTCTAATCTATTTCTTCCTTTTCTTTTAATCACACACATGTTAATACCATCTGTTAATGAGTCTGGTAATAAACTTTTTTCTCTGTTCCTTCCTATCATGGTCTCCTTTGAAGTTTGTTTTCAAGAAATCATTTCTTAATAAATATTATCAGCCTCAGACCAATTTACTATGAAATTTGGATGAAGATTTGTAAGAAGACAGAATAATGTTTTGAATAAGGTATCTTCTATTTTAAATGCTTTATTGTATGCTTTCATTCTATGTAAAACTTAGATCTGGAAGAATTCTACACTATAAAGCTTAACTCTTCAATTTGTAGATGAAGCGAGGTCATTTCTCCTGACAGAATACACCCTTATGATCAGAATATGGGCATGAAAACATTTGTGTCATCTGGTACCTTAGGATTCACACAAGACTTATTTGTTGTTTGCATAAGTGGTTGGCACAGCAAAATGTTAGCACATGTCATTTTCTATTTACAGTTAGCACAGTGCAAGCAGAGTAATTTGATCCAGATTTTTATGAAGTTAGCCAAGATCACCTTGGTTACTGTATACTGATTAAAATTATTTCTATGCAGGTGAGTATAAAGTGGAATTTGGCAAAAAGAAAGAAAAGGAATAACAAAAGAGGGGGGGGGGGGTTGGGGGAAAGAAAAGCAAAAGAGATAGAAGAGAAAGAAGAAGCATGTTAAGTTCTTTTAGATCTGTAAATTGTAACCCAATCCATAGAATCTATGTTCTTGCTGAAAACAGTGTATATGAAGGAATTCATTGTTTCTTGAAATGCACTGGATTCATTGTGAGATCAACTGCTCTGCTATTGTTTCTGAAAGATTACTTTTCTTTTTTTTTTCCTTTTTTTTTTTCCTTTTTTTTTTTTTAAAGAAATTCCTAGAGATTTCATCTCTTGTTTGGGAATGAAATTATTTCCTTGCCAGTTGGCAAAGGCAGGAGATTCACAACTCTCAGCAACTGTTTTCCTGATGGAAAGAATCTGAGTGAAATGATTAGAACATCTGGCAAAGCTCTTAAATAAAACAGTACTTTGAAACAGAACTAATTCAGTGTATCCTAGGACATTACGTAAGTGACATTAGAACAATTAATATTCAAGACGTGCTTAATTATATTTCACAGATGTTCTACTGGAGAAATTGGAACATGGTGATTTCAGGTTGAGCTTTCATGCAGGCAGTCTACTGCAGTGGCACTTCACTTTCTTCCTATAAAGAAATATTACTTATATTTTTATAACTAACTTACTAGTGAGAATGTTAGCAAGTGCCCAGCATTTGGTATTATTATAACAATAAATACCCTGTTTTATCAGCTGTTTTATCAACTGTATATGACTGAAAAAAATTCCACATGGTGACATATTTCTGTTAAACTAAGAAACTCCATGGCTCCATGTTATTCTGCTGTCTTAATTGTGTTGCATTTTGCAATCCTCTACATCATTCACTTGCTACCAAGTAAAACCAGGGCAGTCAGTTTGCAGAGTGCTGCTCTTTCTGTTGGGTGAATGACTCTCCAGAAATATACTCAGTATTAAAGTGGTATATTATCATGCTATTAAAAATTAACAGTATTTAATGGTGCCTAGGAGACAAACCAAGGTTGGAAACAAAACCTTGGAGACATTGCCTGGCATTTCTGTACTTGAATTAAGAAATTTAGCAATGAAAAATTTTGCGGTGTATCAAGCTGTTAAGAGCTAGGTAGAGTTTAGCTAAGAGAAACAAAAAAGTGGATTAAGAGACAAGAGTGGTGCATATCCTTAGCCACTGGAGAGCACAGCATTAGAATAAATCCCTAATGCAAGACTTTGGGAGAAGCTAGTTGAACAGACCTTGTTGCTCTGAGCAGAGAATCTTGCTTTGATTTATCTTATTCAGCAGAAGTTATATGTAATAAAATAATAATCTAATAAAATCTAATAAAAATAACAGCATCTCAATTAACAGGATGATGAGCAATGTCCACTGTCATGATGTTCCACCTTTTGAGAAAAAGAAGCCAGTATATTTTTAGTTACCAAGGGCAAAAGTACAATTTTCATTCTTGCTGAGGAAAGAGCTCCATGATTTCATGAAGTCACTTGGGAATAGTATGAGTTCAAATGCAATCGTAACTCATTCGAAAATAAAAAGTGTCTTTAGAGGAGATCTGCATATAAGATTTGTGTTAAAAAAATAATTAAAAAATCATTTTCTCTGACTTCATCAAGCCAGTGTGTTCCAGCAATGAGCTGAAGTTAACACATGCTAGCTTCATTCCACTACTATTTAACCACCTGTAAATCATGAACAAACTGTTATAATAACTCATAGTTCATGGGGAAAATTTATGTGCATAACCATTCAAAGTCAAATAGTGAAATATATTTCTGAGTTCTAAGAAAGGAGGATAAATTATTAAAAACTCCTGCTTCCATACAACTTGAAAATATGTCCAGTACTACTAATTAAAATTACTCAGCTGAGTCTCTGAATTTAATTAACTGAATGATGCTGTGATGGATGTAATGTTTATATTATTTTGCCTGATATTTCATATCTAATGAAACTTCACATTTATTTTCTCAACTTGCAAGAAAAAATAAAATGTTCAATCTATTTATTAATTAGATAGCTGTAAAAATGTTTTAAAAGAGCAGGATGGCTTTTATTTGTAGAAATATTCACTGACTCTGGGAACTCAAATGAATCCTTTACATTTAGTAAGAAAGAGTGAAAGAAAGATAGAAGGGAGGAATGAATTATTGTGTTGGTTCTGCAGATCCATGTTCTCTGCTATTGTACGCTAGCCTGCATGTGCAAGTGAATCTAAAGTACAGATCCATTTTTAATCAAACAATAACACTATTTTCATATATTTTTACACCTTATCTTTCATCAAAGCTAGATTTTTTTTTTTGTAATCTCCACTGTGAAATCCATGTATTAAATTTTCACACCATTTTCATATAGTATAGACTTCAGCTGCAGTTGGCTTGGTTTTGCATAACAATAAAATTAGCATCAGTACTGATAGTGATTTCTTATTCCTTTCTTGCTTCTTAATATCTTTACTTAAATAAGCCTTAAGATCTATTCAACAACTTCATCTAATCCATCCCTTGTTGACTGGAGAGAAAAGGAAGAATGTAGAAAACTATTTCTTTCCTTTAACTTTTATTTCTCTTACCTAGCAGTTATTAAGCTATTTTTATAGAGGAAATGTATATCATATTCCTTAGTTCTGCTGACTGTAGTTTATAGAAAAGCACTAAAAGCAGCAGGAGTTTCCACATTCACCTCTTCTTGTGCAGATAGCCTTTTGATGCCCCTCTTTGAATAAAGCAGCATGAGTTAGTATTTTATGGGTTTTTTCAGATGCTTCTAACTTCTTATTCTTCTGAATTTTAAGGTCAGAGAACAAAACTAGTCATTTTCAAAATTGCTAGATTTTCAAGAGATGAACTGTTATTAGTACTGCAGTTTTCCCTAAGCTATTGTGTGGGTTTCACTCTCATCAAAAAAAAAGTGTCTTAAGGTTACTGCTCCAAATTTCTTGGGACTCAGTTTTAAACAAGAATCTCAAAAATCCTGTTCTGAGGAGCAGGCATGTAAGGATGTGTCAAAGCTCCTATTTCATGTGTTGCTACCAGTGTCATGTAAGACAATACTCTTAGAGTTCTCTAAGCCTGTGGTGGAGCACTTGGCGGGTGATTTTAGACTGAGGTATCTTAAATTTGATCCATAACCTTATCTGGCCTGCTCTTAAGTGATAAAAAGAATCAAGGTTAGTGAGTTTCCCTGTTCCTGGACCCTTCATCTATAAATGAAATCAGTGGAAAAACTTCCAAAACGTAATAGATGTTCTTAACTACTTTTAACACTTATTTCAAAAAAAAAAAAAAAATCATTAAAAGCTTCTCATTTTCAAAACAAGAATCCAAAACCCCCAACATACCAAAATCCATATGTGGACTCTTTGTGAGCAGCTGTATGCATATGGACAATGTGTAAAATACAGTAGGTAAGATGCCCTGCTTATTCTGAAGGATTCTGTGAACATGAAGGAAATACTACAGAGTTTAAAATACCAGGAGAAATATGCCCAGTACTGTGCTCTGGCGTATGGTAATTTCAACTGGAAACATTTTAGCACAAAGTTTCTGTTACGCATATTACAAGTCATTTGATCCGGGTCGTAGCCCGTGTCTCTGAGATTTTGTAGCAAAAATTTCTATGCTTTCTTTTATTAGGGTATCTGACTAGGACAGTAATCACCACTAAACTCCAAGGTAATTTATTTTCATATAATTAATAATAATGAAGATAATTTTATTTTTTAGAGCAGCTCTGTGAAAAGGCGTCTCAGATCACTGCGTGGAGATCTTGATTATGCAGTGAAAAGGAGCTATTCACAGGAGGGAGTATTAGCATAGCCACATTCCCCTAAAAACACTCTTCCCCTTGCCAAGTTTCTGCACATAAAATCATGTGCATGCTGTGTTGATGTTATTAGCTTCCATCGTTCAAGCTGCTGCAGTCCCCTCTGTATAAATCTATACAGAATCTTTATATGCCAGAGAATACAATCCCTAAACACTTTAAAGTGTGATGCATTTAAAAGAGTGCAAAACAAAGTATGTCAAAATCCAGGGGGGAAGAAAAAAAAAAAAAAAAAAAAAAAAAACAGACTGGGTAAATCGCTATTTGAAATATTTCTGTTTCCTATCTGTGAAAACTGAATTGACTGACTGTAGGAAGAAGCACTTAACTGGTTTTATTGTATTCACTTTTATTTCAGTTTCTTGTCTTTAAATTCTACTGTTCTATAATCAAAATCTTGAAGTGAGTTAGAGAAGGCAGCCTGAGACATTATGGAATCGATGTATAAATTTAAACGTGATTTGAAAAATGCTGTTCTTGTTTTCTTTCAAAACAGAGCAGTACGTGGCTCATAATACCATTGCAACATATAAGGATAAATCACTCTACTAAATTGGTGAGTGACAGACACTTTTAGTTCACAAATCTGTGGTGCCTGAACTGCCTCCCTGAACAGCACGTACTGGTTCAAACATATTACGTGAGCCTCCTTAAAAACCTGATTTCTGAAAGGATCATTTTAAAGGGAAGAAGAGAAGAAGCTTTAGGCTTCTCCATTTTATTATTCCTGCGCAGCTGAACTATATTTGCATCCTCACAGTTACCATGTGTTAAAAGATCAAATCTGTCATTTTTTTGAAATGCATAAGAGGAAACTAGATCAGGAAAAATAGCCGCTTATTGAAACTAGAATGTTTTTTGAGGATTGTTTTACTGAATATACAGCTACACTATAGCTTCAAAGTTTTCTTCTCAAACTTCATCACTTTTGACCTGTTTCACTTCTCAGCCATTTGCCTGAATAAGGGTTTCATAGAATTATAGAATGATTGAATGAGTTGAAAAGAACCATAATGCTCATCTAGTTTCAACCCCCCTGCTATGTGCAGGATCACCAACCACTAGACCAGACTATGTCATCTCAAGCTCCATCACTCTTCTTCATTCTTCATCCCTTTTTTTTTTTTTTTTTTTTTAAGATTCTTTTTTTTTTTTTAAGATTCATTTTTTTTAACATTGGAATCCCATAATTGCATTAATGGTAAAAGGTGCTTTGGGTCAAGAGATACAGAGTAAGTATTAAATTATTTGAATTTTTTTAGTTTCATCTTTTCTTTGTTTAAGCATAGAAGAAGCCATTCAAACAAAACACAAAAAGGGGAAACCAATATTGCTAAACCAAACCTCAAGTTTAAAATTGCTAAAATAGACCAAATCTGTTTGTCTCTTTTAAAGGAATTTTGATATAATGGATATCCAACATGAGACTTATAATCTTGAATCCCTGTCGGCAAAGATGTGTCAGGCACTGAATCAACCCAGTGAATGTGGATATTTTTTTATACATTAAAAAAGCTATTATGTTTGCCACAGAGGCTGCAGAATTGTCAGTGTAGGATGTAGTGGGAAATACTTAGTAGGGCAGGCTGGAAGGATTTCAGAGGATGTACTCCTCATTGAGGCTGTGCAGATGGAATTTTGTCCAATTTAGTGATCTGGGGATAGAGTCTAAAAATATTGAAACAACTGTTAATGCTTTTTCTCTTTTTTTTCTCTTTTTTTTTTTTTTGACTTGAACTTTGACACTACTTACTCTTTCAAGTAGGTTAAAGCAGTCATTTTAGTATTCACTATGCTATACTGTTAAGTACACTGAAATACTGAAATATTTATTCCAAAATATTTTAGATTGGACACCTAGTTTAAAGGAAACTTTGTTGTTACTTTTCCTCACTTGTCCTTCTGTAAAAAGAAGATAATGCTATTGCCTAATCAGGATATGATGGTTCCTGTTAGTTAGTTGATTGACTGTTGTAGGAGACTTAAAGAGCTGATGAAAAATTTCGTGTTCTAGAAATGAGTTGAACAGAGTGCAATGAGTGCACACAGATGTAAATATCATCAATGGTATTTACTTGTTGATGAAAATAATAGGTCAAGTTGAAGGATAGAAGTTTGCAGTGAGTGTTTGTTCAAAGATTGTTGTTTACGCTACGTGTGAAATGAATAAAGATACTATTTCTGGCACAGGGTATTTACGAAACAGAGTACTTAGCTTGCAACACTTTTCCTACTTTCGGTATCTTTTTTAAATCCTCGTTCCTTTGAATGCCTAATGAAGTATTACAAAATAAATTAATCATATAAAGATTCAAGTTGTTGAAATATAGTTTGTAAGATAAAATATATTTGATTATTATTATAATTTTGATTAGCCTTATAGAAAATGTGTATGGCTTATTTTGATAAGTAAAAAAAAAAAGATGTATTTTTATTGTATTTTTTCCTTTTACAATAAAACATACTAAATGTGGTAGACTCCATAGAAGAATGACATGTAGTAGAAAATATCATAACTTTTCCCCCAGATATATTGGTTGAGGGTTTTCACAAGGTTGTTCATGTTATGCTGAATCCAAATGAACCTGATGATAGAATTTAAGGTAGCCCTTAAGGTGAGAGGAAAGCATGAATCAACCAGAACAAGGAGAGTAAAATGAGGTTTTTCAGTATTTTAGAATTATGCAAAATTATTACTGAAGAAAAGCACTGTCCTGGCATAGTTTCTCTCCTGTTGAATACAGATCAAACACAGGTTCTTCCTGTTGCTTTGTTTAAAACGGGTGCACAGAATTATGATTGTAGAATTACACAAGCAAAAGCATGGCTGAGAGTCAAGAGGTTAGAGCAATTCCCTATACATCAAATCCCTCCAGCATTCCAGTGTTGTGGAGCATTTCCCATTAGAAAAGGAAAGTGTTATTACTCTAGCTGTTCTTTTTTTCCTCTGCAGAATTACCAGATATCATTAGATCATTGTCTAGTAATGTAAAAAGTGATGTTAGGAAGCCTAGAGCAACCCTGAAATATCAGAAATGCAGATGGGGCACACTGCCCTGATGTTGACTAAGGTAGGATTAAAGGAACAGTTAAATCTGTGGGCAAAAAATATATCCATCTAAACATGTTATCAGAAGACTGTTTTGTTCCCATTGCTTGCATGTTCTTCATGCATCCAGAAAAATTAATGGTCAGGATATGTAGCTGCACATTGGATGTGTTTCACATGTTTATTATAAATTTAATGTGACTAAACTTTGTTATATTCTACTTGGGAATGTCTCTGGTATGTGATTCATTTTGATTACTTCTTTCAAAAGTTTCCTGTAATATAGCCTTCATTCTTTGTTGTCCCAGATTCTCATTTATATGAATTTCTTGTATCATGAATTTTGTACAGATTCCTGACAAGGTCTCCCATGTCACTAAGCTTGTTAAGATCTGTGCTTCTCCATGAGGTACATCTAAAATCAATTTCAGTCACATTTGACCATTGTGCAGATGGAACATTATTCATGCATTAGACTTTCTAAGTGGGGTAGAGCAGAACCTTACATTTATTCCTTACAATTGTATCTGCATTTTTGTATTATATATGGTTCAGTAACCTTTCGTAGAAGACCAGAAGATTCCTCTGGAGGCAACACAATATGCATCAGAACTGATTTATACTATAACATCTGTCAACTTTTCCCTAGGATCTAGTTGTGCCAGGATACACATGTCATCTTTCCTAATGACTTATCAAAAGATAGCAGCTAACTGTGGAAAGAGATGTACCACGGGAATGAGTTTGATACTACTTTCTGACATTTTCCAAGAAATAGCATTCATTGTACATTTATTGGCTTAAGGATTTGCAAGTTGCAGTTTAGTGTGTATTTTGCCCATAGGGTTAATTGTTTTTCTAATGCAGTTCTGAAAACATGGAGTGGAAATGCTGTTGTAAAATGCATAAGAATATAGGCAGTTAATTTTGAAAATATATCCGGTGGAATTCAAAAGAACTTCACTTTCCTGTTCTATGAAGTTTGCTAAAATATCAGATAATCCTCAGAACACTATCCATAACCTCCCTCCCCAGAGCAAAGAAAAAATCAGGCATAGGAAGTCTTGGAATAGCTAGCGTGCGTGTGCTGTATAGCATTAACTATTGTATAAACTTGAAAAGAGATTTGCATCTTGTGTGACCATTTTTCCTACTTGGAGCTCAGTTGTACTTCTCTGTCTCTTTGAATACCTCTTGTTTAGTATGCCAGGTTACCATGAGGACTATGAGTGATAGCCAGACCCTCATAGGATTTGCCTGGACTACAGAAGATGTACAACCTCTAATTCCTCCTTTCACTTTCATATCTTTTATCCTTTAATTCTGTGTTTATTTTATAAAGTGGTTGTTTCAGGAATAATTTTAATATGCAGAGTTACTTTGCCTAATTATTGGAGTTATCTAGAAATTGAGATCGAATACCAGTCTCTTAATTTGTTCAAAGTGGAGTAAATCTAAAAGACAAAAACTGTAAACTCACCTTGCAATGCACTTTTATCTGGAATTGAGTGCACTCACTGGAATATGACTTGGGTGAGTGATGGGAACCATGATAAGCTTTTTTCTTGGGAATTTTCAGGTTGCTCTGTGCTTTGTCCTACAGCCCTTCAAAGACACCATGAACAACAGTACTATTAACCAACAGTACTGCAACAAAGTTTATCAGTATATGTCCATGAACACTGATTAAAAAAAAAAAAAAAAAAGATTAAATATTGCCCACAGGACAATTTCAGCCGTGTTTTCTGACCCAATACACTGGGATCCTGAACTGAAGATGTGTATTTCATTAATGAAATTATCCTAAACTCCAGTAAAAGTTTATGAACTTTCTAAAAATAGGAAATATGGGAACTATGGAACTACACAGGGCAGGTTTTAGTTGTATTCTTGGATGACAATTCGTTTGCAGCTTTGGAGCCAGAGAACTCTGGGTTGTTCATATCTATCCTTAAGTTTGTGGAACATTCCTCTATTTAATAGCTTTTAACTATATATTTATATCTTAATTTACTTCTTACTGCCATTTCTAGATGAATTATGTTCTTATCCTTTCCTTTGTGTTTCTATGGACTCATAAAGTAAACACTGTTTTTCTCTCTTGAAATTTCCACTATTTGAATGGTGCTACGTTATTCTCAAAAGGTCAAGTGGGTCAAAATATTGTATATGAAGTTATGCCATACAACAGTGACTTACCATTGACTTTTTGTTTTAGATGTATTGTATACAAACACCAGGCCAAAACTGTGGGTATAATTTCTTTTTATTGTTTTGGTCAAGGGAGAGGATTTTTGTTTGTAAACGTTCCAAAAGAACTTGTTCTTGGCTGCCAAGCAAGCATTCTGTCTGGCATTTGTGAGCTAACAAAAGAGCTGCTTCAGCTTTATAGCTGGATTTCAAAATACAGAATCTGGAGAAGTATATTGCAAATGTAATGTTACCCAAGCCTCTTTTAATGAGAATTTAAATAAAGGATGACCCAGTGGAATTGCAGCATGTACAGTGCAGTCATTTAGGACAGTGGAATCATGTCTCAGTCCTAGAGCAAGATATAAGTAGGGAACTGAAGCTTTTGGTCTCAGGGGACAAAGTAAGTGCTTTTCAGTTTCTCAAACCATTCATTGTTGATAGAAGTAGCCTTCCATAGATAGTTGTCAATAGAGAAAGACTACGATTACAAGAGTAAAACAAATAGTAATAATTATTAACATCTAATTATATATACAATATATGTGCCTTATACTCTGAAAAAAATAGCTGTTTTTTAATTTCCTTTTCAGTCAGTGTAAGAATAATCATTAAATTAATGCATTTTTAGAAACAGTGGTACACATTAAAAAAGACACAATATGAAAAGCAACAGCCTATACCTGAGATATTCAAGATTCTTAGATTATACCTAATTCAAGCTCTAGGAAGATCTGTTAGCACTTATCTTCTGAGAACTTCCTACTCCTAATACTGGCCATATCTGTGATCATGTATAGAAACAGATTGGAAGACAGGCATGCTAGAATGAGGGTACAAGAGCTCAGCATTATCCCATCTATCCATGGGTCTCAGATGACTAAGTGTATTATCAAAAACTTCATTTCCAGTCATTAAAAAAAGAGAGGCATGTCCAGAGAATAGTAGTGATGTTAGATGAGACATATTCTTGAATTTCTCCATCTTATTGTTGTCTGTGCACAGAGTTTACAGTTCTTCTCAATTGCGTGGTTAAATGCTTAAATTTTGATGGATAAATTCAGATATAGTAATATTTCACTACTATTATTTCTTATTGTCAGCTTAAGAAAAAATGGTTACATTGACTGCTTTAGGAGAAAAGATAAAAATGATGGGTAGCATGAAGTAAAATGAAAAGCAATATGTCAGAGTTTGCAGGCTGGAATCTCCTTCAATGTGGTCAAGTCTCCGTCTATTTGTATGTTTATATAATGTAAAACATGAAACAGAAATAAATATATATGTCCCAAAAACAACCCAAAAAATCATTGACAGACTCATCTGGGAAGCAGGTATATATATGCACACACAAGACTTCCCAGGGTGGGAATGCTTGCTGGGTTGGGAGATTTCAGAGCTGTTAATTACAGTAGTCCAGCAATACATCATCGTCCTTCTTGCTCAGAAATTTCTCCCCAGGCACACTGAGGGTCGATGTTTGATGCAGATATATTTCATTTTTACTTTCTTAGGTCACTTTTATTTCAGTCTGGAAGTACAGTCAGAGCTTAGGTAAGTTTTTCTAGTGCCATGAACTATTAGAGGTAAATTTTTGGAAATTGCGGGCTTTCTAAACACAAGATTTGAGCAAAAGAGAGATTTGTTACCTCAGAAATCTTTACAGGTCTCAGGTAATTGCCTACTACCCCTCTGAAATATGTTTATAGGAAAATGTACAGACTATTTCTTATATAAATTAAAAAAAAAAAAAAGATAAAAATGATTTCCTCAGAGCCATAAGCCACAATTGGAATCAAAATTATTATCAAGTGGTTTGTGACTCAACTCAATACCTGGGTTGTAACAGTAGTTACAGCATCTCCCATACCTGCCTGTCACTCCTAGAATTACTGGCCCTCGAAGCAATTTCTCCACGAATGACAATCATAGTTTATGGCTTAAACTTATGCAGAAGTAAGTTCGATAGACAAGTTCATCTTTTTTTTTTTTTTAAAAGGCTTTCCAATGTTTCATTTTTGGATATAAATTGTGATGGAATGATTTAGTTCAGATTGTTTCTAGTAAAAATGTTGCTTCTATAACTTATTTCATGAAATATTTCCATTTCTGTTAGCAAGTACCAAGTGTTCTTTAGTATGTGGGTTCTTCATTTTAATGAATATTACTGCTTCATGCATTTGCATGCTGCAATATCTTTTATTTAGCAGACTTGTAATGGTTGGAGAGACAATGAGACTTTATTTGTTTTTGCTTCTGGTGAAGTTAAAATGAGACTTTCACCAAGGTTAATGGAAAAGGTTTGATCCATAGAAATCAGGGGGCCAGTCCTAACACCTTTCAATTCACAGGAGTTCTGTTATCAGCTGGAATGTTAACAGGTTTTCCTGGGGTCTATTGATTCCTGTGCCCTTGTCGAATCATCCATTTCCTGAGATGATTAAGACATGCAGATAGTATCTGAGCATCATGTTTTCCTCAAGGCTTTCACACAGATCCACTGAGTGGAAATCAAATAAGCTGCTTTGCAGATTTAAGAGATAATCCAGTGGCTATTTTCTTTTGGGCCATTCAAAATTAAACAACTTTTACACCTTAATTATTACTATACTTGATGAAGACGAACCTTAAAGAACATAGTCTGTGAACATCTCTTAGCAAAGCTGACAGTTCGACTCACCAGAGGTTGCCTCTGGCAGGAGAAGGCTTATAGCTGCTTCTCAGCATATTTGTACGAAGATTATTGCTGCTGACGCATTACAAAACAGGTAACATTTGCGTGCATCAGTGACTAAATTGCACTCTATTACACAATATCGCATAAAATGACAAACATCATCAATTAAAAAAAAAAAGCAATAAAGAAGATACTTTAGGATTTATCTAGCTTTGGGGAACTAGAAGTACCTAATAGTGCTGAATATATCTAAAGGCAGGTGGGAGGAGTGACTGCATATAAAAACAATGTTATTCCATATCTTCAGTTCTGACAAAGTGCAACATGTAGTTCAGTCTAAGGGAACTTTCAAGAAGGGCACATAGACCCATACCAATGTGAGCAATGACTTTGCTATTGCTTTCTTTCTAATAACTGGAGAAGTAACTTGGAGAAGAGAAGGCTGCAAGGTGACCTGATAGCAGCATTTCAATATCTATAGGGGAACTACAGGATAGAAGAGGACAGACTCTTTAGCAGGGTCTGTGGAGAAAGAAAAAGGGGAAATGGCTTCAAGCTTAAAGAGGGTAGAGTTAGGTTGGATGTAAGAAGTCTTTTACAGCGAGGGTAGTGAGATACTGGAACATATTGCCTAGAGATTTGTTTCATGCCTCATCCCTGGAGACTTTCAAGGCAAGGTTGGATAAGGCCCTGAGCAACCTGATCTAGCTGTGGTGTCACTATTCAGTGCAGGGGACTTGGATTTGATGGCCCTCAGAAGTCCCTTCCAACTCTGAGAAAGCTGTGATTTTATGAACTACAAGGGAGAACAGAATTTTGCTTTTTAAGTGGATGTATTAAACACACTTAACAACAGCATGCAAGAATACATCTTTTAAAAAATGCAATCTATATGACAGAAGGTAGAAAATGAAAAATACTAGTAAAAATTAAATTCCCATAATCTGTTTCATTTAAATATCTTGCACTTCAGGTTACAGGGTATTATGAATGTAGTAGGTATGCTTTCTTCAGTGTCCGATAACTTTCAAATGTACGAGTTTTTTTGGTAGTTGTTCTGGCTGCCTCATATTGCTTTGAATTAGCATCAAGATTTTAAACCAAGGACCTTAAGAAGGCTGCCCTTACATAAAGAAATCACCAATGAAATTGCAATTGATTAACTGTTGGGCTTTCATTGACTGCAGTTACAGTTCCATGAGAAGACTTCAAACTTTATTTCTGTAGTATTACTAAATTGTAAAAGAACATTCTGTGTATTGTGCACATTATGTGGTTATTGTCAGATATAAATTAGGAACAGGGAAGGAATTTTTCTCCCTTAGCATTACAAGAATTTCTAAATGGTTTGTTCCTGATTTGCTAAAATAGGTGTTTTGTTGTTGTTGTTGTTTTGTTGTTGTTATTGTTGTTTTTGATGATGATATTCTATTTTGAAAAGAGAAAAAAGAAAAAAATATTTTTAAAATGCAGTTTTCCTGCATTATAAAGGAAAGTGGTTGTTAGTGGTACAATTTCACTCTGCTAGTAGCTCTAAATTCCTATGTAAATAATAGTGAATCAATAGCATTTTTCACTAAGGATCTCAAAACAGGTCATCAAACATTTGTTTAAAACTTGTAAAGAAGAGAATTAGCTACAGTGAGGTTTGGCCACAGGAAGAAATGCTTTTCTGTGAAAATAGAAGAGCAGCCCACACTTGCATGTGCTGTAAACTGTTCCTGATGTATTTCATTACAACACCCAGTTTGTTCTCACTCCATTCTCCTCTGCCATCTGGAAGGCAGCTAGGAGGAGATGCAAATTTCTGAAGGATTCTATCCCAGGATGCATCCCTATTTAGCTGAAGTTCTCCTTTTCTCTATAGTCTCTCCTATGGGGATCAGTCTTTCTAATCTCTTGTTGTACATAATAATTTCTTTCATAGATGAAACTTTACCTTTCTGAAAACCTTAGCATTGCTGACGTACAATATTGATCTGTTGAGAAGAGCAAGCAGGTGACCTTTCATACCATTATTTTTGCAATTAATCAAGTAAAGTAGTTCCAAACGTTTTCTTCTTTCCTTTTATTTCCCTCATTTCTCCTGCATCTGGGATACAGCTGGCCATATCTACATTTTTGAGTCCTGAACATGATTTTTCATGGCTATTTCATTCAGTCAGTTATTTTGCAGCCTCCCAACTATACCAACTCCTTGTGGAATTGGAAATGAAGATATTTCTTTTCAGAGGAACAAAAAGATTGTGTTGCTAAGGTATGCAGGATGCGTGAGGTAGGTTTACTATCCCATCTTGGACTTGCAAAATTGAAATTCATTTCTGCCATCTCATTTTCTTCTTCCCTTTCATCAAAATTCTAATTCTTCTTTTGGGCACAAATTGTTCCTGTCCTTTAAATTGACAACTAAGCAAAACTCTTTAATATGCCTGTTGTTGAGAACTAAATGCTATAGATGAGGCAGATAGACTGCCTCATTAGTGCATTTTCCTAAGTGGACTCAAATGTTCTAAGCTCTGCTCTATTCTGTTTTAAACATAGATCCTATTCTGTTATGAGTGAGCCTTAAGGCTTAGTGTAGCTGTTTGACTCTGTTTGAATTCTAACCCTTCACTTTGTGGGCTGCAACACCTTTTTCTCTGTATTAGTTGTGTCAGATGTTTTATGGCTGAGACTGAACTACACAGTGCCCAGAGAACTGCAGTTGAGCCTGGCTGTAAGACAGCAGCCTACTGAAAAATATGGAGTATTCTCTCCCATCCACCAAATCCATGGTCTTTTCTTTCTGTGTTTTCTTTTCGTTATTCTAGCAATCTTGTCTTTTCTGATGTTCCAGCAATGGAATCTCATAAGCCACCTTGTAAAACTGCCGCAGGAAATAGATTTTGTTTGCTAATTGGATTTTTTTGTATCTACTTTGCTTCTGTACTTATGCTTGTCAAAGGCTGGCCAGTTTCTTAGACTGTAGTGGCAGAACATTCAGGTGAACCCATATTTGTTCCTGGATATAACATAAAGGGTCTTTGTCAATTTGGATGTGAGGATGTACTGCAGATATATTTATAAATCCATTTAAGAAATAATAATGCTGATCCTGTTTCTGTTTTTGTGGATTCTATTTCACCATGGTTTACTTTGGAGTGTATTTGTTTTCTCTCCCATCAGGCAGGAACGTATAACCAGTTGTCAGGAAAGCAGTTGAGCTGTCTAACAAATGACAATCTGTGTAATAAACAGTGTTGTGCTATGGATGTCTGAGATCACATTTAGGTTATCTGGGGATTTCAGATGGATTATTTCCAGTGGTGATATGCATAGGAACATGCTTTCGGTTTAACTTATGTGATGATTACCTGTGCTCATAACTGGTAATGAAATGGGGTGATTCAAGGAGATTCATCACCAGTGAATAGCGCAACATAAGGGAAGGAGAATGTACAGCTACATTTTTTCTTCCAGGGAAAGAAAAATAAACAGTGAAGTGCAGTTACAAGGAAACAAATTCAGGTATTAGTTAAAGATAAATAAATGATGAGCAGTTCTCAGCTGCATGGATTTTATTATTGAAAGATTTAATATTATTGGCTTGATTTAAACACTTCTATTTCATAATTTATGGTAGAACTATTTAACAGTTGTATATAGAAGATCATTGCAAAGATTTATGACTCACAAACACATTCAGGCATTTCATAAAGCCTAGTGTGGAGCAACTAGACTTAAATAAGATAATAGATTATTTCTGTTATTATTCTAATGCCTATAATATGAAATGACGATTTTATCATAATCTTCTCTACAAAATTTTAGTGCTGTAATTTGTGGCATGGTTATAAACTTCTTGCTAGAATAAAAAAGAGATTATAATATTTCTGCCTAGAAGAAACTTTTAAAATCAGATATGAGTCTGTTTGTATGCATGTAGTTATGACTGTATTTTACTATCTTTTCTTTGTAGGAACATATTGGCTTTGGCAGATTGGTAATTTAGGTTTTAGGGTATGTAATCAATTTTTTAAAATGTTTTTCTTTAAGCTATTATAATCTGAATCAGTTACATGTGGCCAGTGGCTCCCTTCGCTTTTTCTTCTAAAAGTGAAACTGAATTACTAAAGAGAATAAAGAGATTCTAAACACATGAAGCGCTTCATTATTAAAATATGTATGGGAGAAAAGCTTAAAATGGAGAGACTATACCATGCCACATGCACTTACAGAAGACAGAAACAAGTTCTCTCTTATAAACTGTGCTATTTCTTGGATCTAGGGGCTTTGACAAACCAGTCAGTGTCATATATAATTAGTGAATATTGTGGTATGTAATTGTTTTAAAATACATAAGTGAATAAAAGAAAAAATGAGTAAAAATATATAGATATTGTTATATATATATATATATATATGTTGTGTGTGTATATATATATATATATATACATGTTGTTTTAAATAACTGAATTCTTTGTTATCATTATTCCAAAGTGTATTTACAGTACAGTCCACAGTTTGTAATAGCATTCTATATGAAAAAGCACAGGGAACGAAGTACTATTGTATACTTTGAATGCATGAAGGAAAAGATTTATGCTTAGAAATGAAACCATTAATGTTGTATTCTTAATCACAAATACTTAAATAACCTGCTTATGTGCAATGGTGCTGAAATACTTCATGTATATATTCTTATAGCTTTCTCAATCTACACAGAGTTATTAAGTATTCTACACTACTTAGTGAAGCTGATTTCAATGTGATGTGTATTAAAAATAAATGTTAATGTTTCAGGAAAAATGTAGCTCTTTATAGGCGATTCACAGTGTCTTTCTTTTGAATAATGAGAATTGTGTACTGCAGGACAAGTTCAGGAAGTATGAAAGCACTTTACAAAGGAAAGAGATTGACTATGGTGTAAAATATTAAAGCTTTATACTGACAGAACTGTTTTTATTTAAATTTTTATTGAATTTTTTTCTTTGAAGTAACAACAAGAGACATATACCGTTGGCAGATAAACGATGCCGTGCTGAATGAGTGGCTACTTAACCCTAGAACTGTCAGACACCATTATTTTCAATGTCAAGGAGCTGGAAAGTTTTATGCAATGTATTCTGTTCTTCAAATTAAAATGGTCAAATTTCTGTTCTTTTATACATTTCTACGCTACAGTTACATGTGATATCTAGACTACCTCAACAGGGAATTCTGAATTTGGCTCTAGACGTGCTTATAACATGAAGCCAATTTATGCTTTAGGTTTTCTTAAAAGCTGAAGCCATAGTGACTCAAGCACTGATATTCTTCTTTTGCTCTGAGTTTTAAAATATTCTAAGGTCTGAAACAGACATGCTATTGTCTTAATTAATAAAAATAACCATGTGAAAAACTCCAAAGGGTACAATGTGTAATTCTAGGCAAGAGTTCACCATGTTAAATTCTGCTTTTGTAGATGGTATTTACCCATTAAAATGAATCTGTGAACATTTTAGTGTTTTAAACTGGGGATGACCACAGAGCAGAAATATGGATAATCATCCATATCCAAAAGAATACACCAGGATTGAGCACAAGCAAGGGCTGAGAGAGCTGGGTATGATCATTATTCAGATAAGAAGGTGAAAGGCAATCTTACTGCTTCTTATAGCTGCAGGGGAGGATGGAGAGATGAAACTAGCCTCTTCTTGGAGATGGCTGATGGTAGGATAAGAGGACACAAGTGGCAACACAGGAAATTCCAAGTAGATATAAGAAAAACTTTCCACTGGCAGGGAGAACACTTGGAATGAGCCCTTGAAGTGCTGTAAAGTCTCCATTCCTGGAAACTTTCAGGGTTTGACTGGACTTGGTCTTGGTCACTTGGGCTTTAGGTAGCCTTTTTCTGAAGATGGGTTTCACCAGGGACCCCCAAAAGTCCCTTCCGAAAACTTTATAATTCTCTATTAAGTTACTATTTTTTGTAGGTATTGCTAGATGTTTCTACCCAGGAAGTAACAAGAATGTTAAGCTCTCTGGTGTCTACAGATTTCTTAGGCACCTTGCAAACAGTCAGAGCAAGTAGATAAAATAGTAATCTTTGAGGATTTCTTGAGTATGATTCATATGAATAACTGTAAATTGCCTGTACTGAAAGGTTTCCATGTCTGAGCTAGTCATCAAAGTCTCTTTAAACTGAGCTAGGACCAACCGCTTCAGTCAGCAGAATTACCTGTGCTTTGTTGAATTAATTATGCTTTCAAACTCCATAGGTCTTATTACTCTCATCTCTACTGACTGCTTTAGATGCAGACAGCCATTTGAATGACATGAATTAGACAATTTGTTTCATTTGTTTTGGTATGCTTTGGCACCTTTATGCTTTCAAGTTCTATAAGCAATGGGTGTACATTCCATAGATTTAAATATAGTACTTGTTAAGGCAGGTAAATTGTAACTTCCTTCAGCAAAGAATATGATCTTCTTTACTTGACTGAAATTGAATATGAAAATGTTTGAAATAAGAATATTTGATGAGACCTCTGACTCTGATGCATTAAGATGAGTTTTATTTGGTTGGGAATACAGAGGACAGACCACAGGAGAGACCACATCCTCAGTGTTCATTGTCATATAGATTCTGATCACTGTGAGTCTGCAGCTGCATCTATCAATGTCAGTTAAACTTTATGAAAATACAGTCTTTTTTTCCTTTTTTTTTTTTTTTTTTAAGGTGGCATGTGTATGGCTGTATACTTCAAAACTTATTGCAAAGAGGCTTCTGAGTTAGCACAGAAAAGAGAGGCCACTAGTACTCTTCTAGAATCAACAAATATTTCAGTACTAGTATTCAAGTACATATCATGGCAATATTAATGAGGATTCATATTAAATTTATTCAGTATATTCCTGGAAGACAGTTATAATTATTTGTTGTGGTAATTATTCACAATCTCTCATTTCCTTTTTACTTTCAGTAGACAGGCCTTCTCCTTGTGTTTTAAAGAAAAGTGCAAGCTCAAGGAAAAAAAACAAACCAAAACAAAAAAAAACAAAACACTTTTACTCTGATGTTTATAATCTCTTCTAATAGTGCCTTAAAATTATCTATCAAAAGCTCTCTATAAATTCTTGTTAATAATTCTAACAAATGTTCTCTCCGTTATCTCGAAATCTTCATTTATCTCCCAGGAAGGTAGTTGATGACATCAGTGAGTGAATGGGGGAGATTGATTTTAAAGCTCTAAAACCTCGAGGAATCAAGTCCCGGCCATGGAAATAGGTATTCAAGCATTCCTTGTCAACTTAGCATCTCCTTCAATTTCAGGGGCAGGGAGAACTGGTGGCCGAATTCTTTGATAGCAGACTCATGGTAATTAGCGGGTTGTGTTTTGCCTGTGATTATTTTATTATAAAGTATGCTCAGCAAGCAAGTCTAATGGGTCAGTACAGAAAATCAGAGTGTGCATAGTATGGAAGTTGATGGACAGTGCCCACAGAGCAGCAGATGAGATTCTTGCACCAATAGCCAGTACCTTTCCATTCTCTCCAGCTGATTTGTTTGCTTTAATGTCTCTACTTCAGTACTTTTATTTATTTACCTGAGATGGAAACAGGATTTTCTTTGCTATGTTTTCAAAAGAATAAATCTAATTTTCAGCGCAGAGCAGTGAAATGCCCTGCAAATACTGCAGAGATGGAGAGCTGTGGTAGTTGTGTGTTGTGCCTGAACAGCAGGAAAGGAGAAAACAGGTGCTAAACAGCAATGATTAGCATATGTATACCAACTGATGAGGTGTTAAACATAATCTCATGCAGAGGTGTCAAAACCCTGGCCAAAGGACTGTTATAACTATGTGAAATAACACAGCCAGATTGTATATAAAACACAATGGAACGTAAAGCAATTCAAATATCGAATGACCTGGTCAAAAGCAGTACAACTAATTTACCAGGATATGTATTTTCAGGAGATTTGGGATGTGCATGTTCTGAACCAAAGCTCTTCTCAACATGGTTAATGATAGGATAATTTCAAGCTGATTTCAAAACTAACGAGTGATTCATTGTGTAGTGCTGCAGAGGAGCCTTAAAGTTAAATCTCTTCTTTCATTTACTCTGTAATGTTTTCTCCTTAAACACTGCTTGCAATGAAAGATGGAATGTAAGATTTAGTAATCTTAGTTTAAATTGTTGCTGTGGTCTGCTGCTTTTCATACACTGAAATTATCAGGTCCTATTAGAGACTGTGCACTTCTCTTTTATTTTTATGCCATACATTCCTCATGATCATTTAATGAATGCACTTAACTGTAATACATGTGAATCTGATATCGTGCATCTCTCATGAATTTTTCATTTACCTTTTACTCTCCGTTTCATGCTTCAGGCATGGCTTGAACTTTTTTCCTTCCTATTGTCATTATAACCTTCATTGTCTCAATTTTCACTTCGCTATCTTGATGATAACTGAATGATTCAGTCCAGAACAAAGGAGCTTACTACTTTTAGATATTAGTATTTACTTGTATGTGGGCTACTCCATGCCTTATTTTAATTTAATCTTATTTTAATAGAGTGAAAAAAGCCTAATATTAAAATATGACTTCAATTTTCAACATTAGGACATGAACTGGGCATTTCAGAACTCCAGACATTTTGGGTTACAGAATCTCTATTTTACATAAATCGCATCTTATAAAACTGTATTTGCAGAACAGTAGTTTCATGCATATTGAAAATTAATTGTCAGCTTCCAATTAATTAGATTTCTGAAAATATGGTAAAGTACTCAAATAATGTGATGCCATATAGTATAGAGTGATTTAACTCTTACGTCTCCTGCAAGAAAGGAAAGAACAAGAAAGTTATATGCTACTTTTCTTGAACAAATTTCTTGTCTTTATTTTGAACGAAATAAGTTTTTTATTGATCTCAACAGTCCCAGCAATACTATGGGAATTTTTAAAATGTATTCCTTTTTTCTTTTCTCTCTAGAATGTTGGTATATATTGTGGATGCATAACTGGGTTAGTGCATGATGTTGAAACCTTACTTATGTTTTGAGTAGGAGCTCTGGGTTTTTGGAAAGGGAAAGATTCGCACCAGGCTGCATTGATTGGCATCCACTCAAATAACAGCAATGCCACTCACTGCCAGTAGACCACAAGACATGAAATAATATATCTTCCTCATAATAGTGTAGTTAATTGTTAAATGTTATGCGAGGTCTCATTCGATATTTCAGATGAGATTTAGAATGCGGGCAAAAGAGTTGATGTATTCTCATAGTTACTGCGTGAAATCAGGAATGGAAAATGGCTGTACAACCATGGCTGTGGGAAGGGGAAGCTCAGCAGAACCTTATGCAGGGTGTTGCAGAGGACATAAATAAAGGTAACTGCACTCCACTGTGAGGAAGGTGTAGTTGTAAAGCCCTTAATTCTACTCATATGGGAATCTATCAGCAAGAACTTCCATAGCAGTTTCTTGTCTGTATCAGTACGAGGCTTAATATCCATTTTTTCCAATAATAGGTCATTTTGTTCCCACACTTGTTAACCACGGAGTTCATTTTCTCTTTTTTTTTTTTTTAATTGTACTAGAGACACAAGGCAAACTTCCCAACGAATGTAACAGCCTAATGTTTGAAATCTGGTGTGAGGGAGTTGAATTTTCATAGCTTAATTAGTGTCAGCAGGTTGCCAATTAATTAATGAAATTCTTTTGTGCTATCTCTAGCTGTATTTAATTAGACTGTTTTTAGAGGAGAGAAGGCTATTGTCTATATGTAGCTAGGTGATGAAGCGTTTCTCAAAAACTGCTTTGCACCTTGTTAAAGGCCTTCTTTCTTTCAAATTCTGAATTCTTCACATTCTGTAAATGAGTAAAGTCAGTTCTGTCAGCAAATAAGTATTTAGCAGGGTTATTAACTTTATGATGTGGCATAGCTGCATTTCTGGATTAGTGTTTTAGGTTACCATTGAAGTGCATCAGGAAAAAAAAAAGCAACAACCAACACCCAGCAATGAGATTAATTGAAAATGCATTTGTTAAGATCCAGAGTAAATACTGGTGTAATCCAATGTGATAATCTCATGTTTCAGAACTGTATAGCATTGTAAAGCAGTTTTAAAAACACTTTAAAATGCATTATCCAAAAATAATGAGCTTTGCATTAAAATATTTCACAAGCTAAGTCTTGTGAGAAATATTAGAAAATCCTGCATTTTTGGTAGCAAATCTTATCCTTTCTGATGAAGTGAATTTTTCATATCTCTGCATAACTTATAGTTGGCTTTCCAGTTACTCCTAACACACTTGTATTAATGATAGTAATTTTTTCCCAACTTTGTTTAAAATAATATTGTAATTTAAAAAACAGTTTTTACTAACAGTAAAAATCTTCTTGAACTAATGAAGATAGTGGATTAAGACCAGGAATGCTACTATCTTTTCCTAACTTTCTAACTCACCTACTATGCAAGCACTAATTATCTGCATTTTACTCTATACTTAGGATTTGCCACAAATAGGAGGGCCCACCTCATTCTGGGCATTGATAGTAAACATGGACCTCCCACCCTCAGCTTTGATAACAAAAGTGGAAGATTTCAGCATGCAAGCAGAGAAAAGCCCGCAAATATTCTGAAATTTTGTGAAAATCAGTGTGTCACTGTATAAAAACTCAGTACCTTAGAGCCATTTTTAAGCGCAAGAGTTTCCAACTGCTTTTAATGAAGTTTGAAAAATAGCAATGAATAAAAACGAAACACTGTATTTACAAGAAGTTTAAGGTGAGAGGATATTAAAAAATTTCCTTTCCTTGACCTAACTGTACATCAACACCACCTAAACTGAATACCAAATGGAGGCATTTATCCAGCTGAGTGTCCCTGAAAACCAAACTGAGCTTTTAATCTAGCAGTCATTTGCAACAGTCTTGGACCAGGATTCAGAAATTAAATACGGATTGTTTGGGCTCAGGTCTGTTTGTGTCTAGTTATATGTTCATGGAAGGATATAATAATAATGTATTCATGAAAACAGACTCTAAATGGTTCACTAATTTCTTTAATCTGTATTTAGCATTCTCTTGCAGAATGCACCTTTACACAGTTATGTACTGGTGTAAATCTCTTCAGGATTATGCAAAAAAAAAAAAAAAAAAAAAGTGAAAAGTGTATGCACAGTTGGAAGCAACTATTTACTTTCTGGACATTTCCTTGGGCATCTCTGTCCAGGTGCACTCAAATTGCAGTCACTGCAAATTATATACTTACCTTGGAAAAATCTCTTTCCCTCTCTACCAGCACAACAGCTTCAGCTAACCAGAGAATTCACTCCACCGATTTTTTAAATTAAACAATAGGAGCATTTTAAATCAAACAATACAAGATATTGCATCTCTTAGCAAGGAAGAATACTGGAAGGAGCACCCTGCATGACTGAATCTAGTTTCCTGCTAGAGCGTTCAGGCAGAGGTAAGGGATTGCAAAATAAATTGATCAAGCAAAATCTCAAAAGCAGTTAGGATCTTTGTGTTGACTCTGCTACTTCAGAATGCTGGAATACTGCTCCAGAGCACCACAGCCCAGGGAGCTTTAATTTAATTTCTATTTATTCATACACCCATTGACCTTCATTTCTCTTACCTCATTCAGATGGATCATTCCAGTTCTTACTTTACGATATCCCACATACCTGCTTCTCATTCATAAACTTCATTCTTGAGCCTCTTTAATATCTTTGTCAAGTCATTTCCTTCAGCATTCAGAAATGTGGTGAAGCAGTGTAAGTAGTGGCTAGAACTGAAGGATGTGTTTTAATTCCTCTTATTATAACCTAACGCAATTGCTGTCAGTTACCTCTCAAAGGCATTAAAATACAAACCTCATAAAAGCCATTGTTTTCAATTAGGTAATAAAACCATCCCTTTATTGAAATTTTACTTTTGGACTCAATTAGGGAGTTGTGTTTATAAAAGTAAAAGGAAAATTCAAGTAATTCTCATCACTATTTATGCAACACTGGCTAGTCTCCATTTGCAAATTGTTTTGTGATCACAGGTAGGCTGATGCATCTTTGCTGACAACAACTGAATTGATCTTGCTTAGTCTAGCATTTAATTTGGCTTGCTGCTGCTTCAAAGGTATATTAATGGAGTGGTGTGCTATAATGTAACCACTAAATCTATTCTTATAGTTCAGTGGGGATGTAGTTGACTATTTTACTGTGGGAAAGACTCATATTTAAAAGTTAAAGGGGCAGGGATAGCTTTTAGGCCTAATATTTACTTGACTTATTAAAATCTAACTCTTGATATTTAATTGTTTTCATTGTTTGTTGATATGAACTATAAAAGATGGCATTTATTTAAAAATGCACTGAAAGAGTGAGGAATGATTAGTCTAGATGTACACTTCATTTTTAAGGTAGAGCCAAACTTGAAAGGCTCTTTAGTTTTTTTGAACCTTGTTTTGAGTTTTGCTGTTGTTTCTTTGTTGTTGTTGTTTTGTTTTGTTTTGGTCTTTAAATAAAAAAACATATTTATCCCTCCTTCCCCCTAATCTTTTATGGAACTTTTGAGCAGAACTGCTGAATAGTACCCATGCCTGTTATTCTCTTTATTATAGTGATTACAAGGTGTTGGTTTTTTTTTTGGATCTCCGTAAGAATTAGGATGGTTGTTTTATCTTTATTGCTGTGTGATTTTGGTTCTTTTTTCTGGAATTATGCACAAAATTTTCTGAGGTGGGGGGAACCAAACTGGAGTTTTCTGAGAAAAACAAAGCCTTTCCAAAGTGAGGGAAGAGCAAACATCTCTGAAGGTAAAAATCTGTTCAGGCTAAAAGTGTGAAGGGCTGCTTGGATTTGCAGGCAGATTGAGTGTCTTTCCAGATGGTCAGCGCATTCCTCAGCATGTTCTCTTTTAATTGTCCTTGTAGTGAAATAGGGGTGTAAGGGTCCAACACTGAACATTTATTCATAATAAGCAACGAGCTGCAGTAATTCAGTTCACAAAAGTTAAATAACAGATTCACTTAAAGGGTCACATATCAAGAAAAGTCCAGATCTTTGTTTACGACTTTGATCATAAACCATAAAGTGTTGGGCTTGGCTTCTTTCCCCCTTTGCAATCCCGTCTGCTACTTTAGTCAGTGTACATAATACACACTGTTGAATGAAGAGTCCAGTTACTTTCCCAGTCACCACTCTTGGAACATCATGACATGTGGTTTAATATTAACTATCTTAGCCATAAGCTCTGAATCAGACAGATTTACTGCTTTTTTAGCTCATAGAATTAAATATGTTGATTCAGATTTTTCCTCTCAGTATGAGCTTTGAGTATGGTCATAACTGAGGTACTTAGGTTTGTTACATCCTATTTTATTTTTCTATATTTTGTTATTTTATCTTCATCATTTCCATAGAATGACAACATACATTAATGTGAGTTTGAACAGATTATCAGTTGTGTTCTCAAACAACTTTCAGGAAATTTTGTTATGCAAACTCAGACAAGCCCTAAATGAAACAATATAATAGGATTAAATTTGTTTTTAATATATGAAAATGCAAAATCAGGAACTCATCCTTTAAAAATGCAATAAAAATCTTCAATTACTGTAAGAAAACTCTCAGAAGTTCCATTAAATTGGCATTGTATCTACATGGTCTATTACATGTTATAACTATACCACAGATGGCAGAGTTTCAGACTGGAAAGGAAAGCAAATGATTTCTACCTTGAAAGTGTTTGTAGGCATTGGTGTCAGCCCTATGATAAATGAGATTCTTTGTGGCAAACTGTTCATCACTTCATCTGTATGTCCCACACACCTTTGTACAAAACTGCTAATACAGAGAATTCATAAGTGATACCAATAATGTTCTGTGTCTCAGGCTAGGCCTATCACCTCTCTGCTTTCCTGTTGCTAATGAGATTCACACTGAGAATCTGTGAATATATGAGAACTTGCACAGCTGCTTAACCAAATGAAAAAGAAGCCAAATAGAAAGATTGCCTATTGAGGAAAGCAGATCATGATAATCATTCCTTTAAGATCTCCATTGGTGTGAAGGAACTGAATTGTTTAAAAATGCAGTTGGTTGCAGTTCTATCATCTATAAATAACATGAAAAAGAAAAAAAGAAAAAAAAATGAAAAGAAAAAAAAAAGATCAGTAACAATCTGTTTCTAAAATGTTGTTTAGCAAGCAATGCACTCCTAGCTAGTGGAAGTAAAGATGTTGAGGTGCACTCCATCTCTCATTTTCGTAGCCCAGCTGGTTCACCAGTATTCCATCTACTGCTCGTTGTCTCTTTGGAGAAACTGGGGGTGATATTTGTGTGTTTTCTGCAGTTAGAAAGAACAAGAGCACTGCCACTGCCCGCTCTTCTAGGCTTGTTTCTGGTCAGCATGTTGCCTCACATCTTGCAGTTCATCATGTTTTCCTTGCTTTTCCATGCTGTTCAGCATTTTGCAGATTCCCTTTCAAATGTTTTTAGGCACTTGATGCATTCTTCTTTACTTGTACCTCCACTGCATCAGTCCTTCAGATTAGATCAGCTTCTCAGCATTCCCACTGTTCCCGTGGTACATGAGGATTTTTGAT
This sequence comes from Perdix hodgsoniae, assembly GCA_035772895.1. Lineage (NCBI taxonomy): Eukaryota > Metazoa > Chordata > Aves > Galliformes > Phasianidae > Perdix > Perdix hodgsoniae. The sequence continues at coordinate 16,363,431 of JAPSGF010000012.1, read as the reverse complement.
GACATCTTTTCATAAGCATGTGTTTAGGCTAATACTTCTGTTCTTTAAGCAGGTTGTGAATAAAGATGACTGGCTTCTAATGTTGGTTTTAGCAAGCTTTGGCTGATAATAATGTTTTAAGATGGAAGATGTTTTTATAAACAGGTACCTTCTATCTTACTGTCATCCAGACCTCCAGGTTGATGCCGAAGTGCTGTAAACCCATCCATCTGGAAAAAGGGAATAGCAGTGACGTAATAAATGGGATTGTACTCAATCTGGCCATCAGTTTTATGATTTTTATGCAGATGAGCACTAACCTGTGTTTTAGGAGTCACTAATATCTCAGTTCTGAAGATCTGCTCATGTGAATTAATTATATATATATGTCTCCTGAATCTTGTCAAGAACAAAAAGAAAAGGTTCGCATAAAATGTATAATTTCGGGTGACAGGTCCATTCTTGGTGTGGAGGGGAGAAAAAATCAGAGGCTGTATCTTCATAGGCATTTGCTTTTACTTTCTTTACTATGCTCTTTTGACTTCGAAGACAGGCTGTAAAGGTTGTTGAAAGAAAATGGTGGTCCTTATGTGTAGTTGCTGACTAAGTTGATTTTTCTCACCGTATTTATATCTGTAAGATTCCATTAGTGTGAGATTTTTAAATTTCAATTTCATAGCATGCATATTTCCTCCTAGGAATTGCAGTCAGTTCATTGTAACAAATAAAATCACAGTAAAATAACTTTGCTTTTTCATGGATCAGAGATTATTGAATTGATGTTTTAACATGGAAATTTAGCATTTAAGATATATGTTATTACTGTCATTTTCACTCTAAAGAAGCTCTTCTCATAAAGTACTCCTACTTTAAAATTGCCTAAGTGCTTTACACTACACAGAATAAGGCAAATCTAACTTTGCACTATTGAACAGTAGGACAAAAGCTGCCTGTTAATAGACCAAGGAAATGATTGGGAGAAAAATGAAGTAGCTGAGTTCCTTTAAACTTGTACTTTTTTCTTAATGAGCAGTTTAACTGGCAATTGATCAGTCATTCAGCATTACACTAAATGGTCAATGAAATTTATAATGATGCAAGATTACACTTTAACAAGACTGAATCCTGTTGACAATAGGGATCCTTAAGCACAGAAATTTAAACACAGCAAATTTCTCCCTTTTCTTACACTAAAACAGCAACAGCAGCAATAATAATAGAACAGCAACAACAAAAGACAACCATAAACAAACAAACAAAATGCCACAATCAAAAGAGCAGTAACAACTGTCTAGGCAGTTAATTGATTGTATTTTTACTATGTGGGTCAAAATACCAATTTCCATTTTATCTTTTGTTTATTTAATGCTACAGGTGTTTTTTTTTTCACTGCTGGATTTCAGTCAATTCAGACTGCTAGGAAGTGGTTATATTAATAAGGTCTTAAGCTCACAAGTCTTTACATATCTGCTTAATTTTATGCATGTGAACTCAAGGCAGTTAAACAAATGGATGACACTGAGAGTGTTGATATGTGTTACGGTAGTCCTACATTAACACTCCAGGCATTCTAACTATAGGGGAGAATTTGCATTTTTATGAAAATATATTATAAATGTTTTAATTTTCAGAAGCAAATCTTAGGTTCTAATCAAGTAAAATCATAGAGCACATCACTGTCTTGCTTCTCATGGAAGGTATCAGTTCTTTGATCAGTGGCATTTGCTAATATGAATGAGATATACTGGGTTAAAAACAAGGTTTCTTTCTTGTTTTATTTACGTATGTGTGAAAGGTACCATTAGAGGCAGCAGTGTGAATGGGTTAAAATATACCTAAACTTTAATGTGTGAAAACAGAAACCTACTAGGAGAACTGGAATGGAAAGAGAGCAGTCTCAAAAGATCACAATTCACATAACGTTTACCCCTCTTCCTTGACTCAGGTCCCCTGGCACTGAATACATTGTTTGGAGGGTTGAGGGTTGTTAAATATTTGACTTTCACTCTGTGACCTCCTCTTTCAAGTGTGGAGGGAAATAGAAAGGCTCAGTTTGACATCTCTCAGGAGATCAGGTGAAGCAGTGGGTAGAACTTACCTTTTTTGATCCCCAAGTTAAAGAAGAAACTTTTTTTCTTAATAACTTGCAATGAATGAAATTGCTATTCTCCACAATGTGACCTAACGATCCTGGGAGGCTAAGAGAAAGTTGTAGCATACATATAAAAGTGGCTTTTGACAGGACACAGGTGAGTGAGTCTCATGAATCTCCCATTGACAGTTTTCATCTTCAGAACTGTTCAGATTTCTGGGCACAGTCTTCTTATTTCTGAGAAAGTTTTTCAGTGGGCTTGGAAGGATAAGAGAATCCCCACATCAATATAGTCTCATCTATGTGTAATGTACATGAGCAGCCCAACCTCATCTTGGAACAGGTGCAAATAATGAACGCAACAATCAGGTAGCATGCAAAAGGTACAGGGGACTTCAACAATTCCAGTATTAAACAAGCTAATTATGATAGCATTAGGAACTCTTTTCTACATGCTTTAAATGCATGTAGCTTTAAAGCTACAGCTTTAATTAAATTTGATTTTGTACCTAACAGAACTGTTCTGGGCTTTGAAAAGAGTAGTAGTTCTGTTATTGATTAAGACTGAACATGATTAACATTAATTATTGATCAAGCTTCTTCACATCTTCATATAGTATCAAAGAGAGATTTATTGGTGAAGTCTGAAAGGTCTCACAACTGCATTTATTATGCTGTAACTCCTTTTTACTACAGGTTGAGTGGAACATTTACAAGACAACTCTATGCATGTGGAAGCAGAGTATAAAGTCCGTCTCCTAAACACTACTAGTTCAGGACTTTTAAGTATTCTCAAAATATCTGTCTTTATTGAAGCATGATTTTTGATTTCTTGATTTTGGAGGGTTTTGTTTGGGATTCTTTTAGGGATGAGTGAGGACAGAAATTAAGCAATGCAGACATTAACCCAAGATATAGGAAAGCCTGCTCCTGATTATATTCCTGAAATAGAAAGTTCTGTGTCATTTCAGGCAGTTTTGTGTTTTTCTGTTAATAATTTAGCTTAAGAATTTTCTCTTTTTGTTTGTTTGTTTTTTGATTATTTTTCACTCCTTCACCCAAAGTCAAAGCACTGGAAAATAATCTGACTTTGGCACAGCATCATATGTCAGAAAAAGAAAATAAAATCACCTTTTTAAATAAATAATGCCTCAGTGGAGAAAATCCTATAACATTGATCTTCAGACCCTTCAGTAATCAGAATGATTGTTACACTGGATTGTTAATTAACAAAAGTTTGTTGCAGAATTCTGTCTGACAAAATAAATTGTCATCCCTTGTAATTATTCCGAAGAAAGGAAAAAGCAATCCAAGACCTTTTCAGATAAATTGATCTACTTGTTTAGCATATATCCCATGAGTTCAGTAAATATTCAAATGATACTGAGGGTGCTGACACAATGGAACAAATTGCCAAGGATGTTATGGCTGCCCCATCCTTGGAGGCATTCAAGGCCAGGCTGGACGTGGCTCTGAGCAGCCTGGTCTGGCGGTTGGCAACTCTGCACATAGCAGGGGGGATGAAACTGGATGATCACTGTGGTCCTTTTCAATCCAGGCCATTCTATGATTCTATGACTCTATGATATCTTCTGGGTTAAACAAAGAATAGTTCCTTTAAACAAAATATGATGAAACAGTGGAATAAAGAGGCAGTTTCTGTAGAAGTGGGATTTTGTATGATCAGTACAGCTTCAGACTGTAGAGATCATCATCTCCAGATGAGTATTACAAGTCCAGATGTGGGAGTATGGATAATGTTAAGACAGTAGCTGAGGAGAATGAAGTACTCCTTCCCTCGCTATCCTGGTTAGGCAATTTCAGTCTGGCATTTATGACTCTTAATATGCTTTGCACATGCCGGAATTGCTGACATTCTGAAAGATGGATGGACATAAAGCAGAAAATGTGAATAAACCTATATAATTTTTTGTTTGTTTGTCTGTACGTGTTTGTTTTTACAGATGGAAAAGAAAGCACACTGCAATTGGCATCATATATGTCTGGGTGGTTATAATTTCTCAAAGTATCAAGTTAATTAAACACTTCATTGGGAACAAGTATACCTGCACTGGCAAAACATTATTTACTTGTTAACGCCACAGAAGGTCACAGTAGTCTTGTTACTGCTGCATTATGGTATAATTTTAATTGGACTTCTCCCACTGATCTGTATGCTCAGTTTGCAAAAGATGCCAGAGAACTTTGACGTGAAAACAAACTCCACACACAGGGTGTTTAAAGCTGGAGTTCATCCTAGAGCAGACAGAATTTTGTAACAGCTAATGAACAAAAGTAGCTGGCCAATTGATGCTGAATATTTGCAATCAATAATTCTTATGCTTAAAGCACACAGAGAAAATTAAATTTTCAGGTGTATGTTATTTGGATAAATTGGGTCACTGAACAAAGGTACATGAAAGTAAAAAACTGAGGCATAAGGGAAATTATTCGTGCACTGAATTTTCTCTCTCTGATTTCTGGCCTCTATCCCATATAAAGCTCTGCAAAACAGAAACACTTCAAGAAAAAGGGTTGCTTTCAATTTGGAGTCATTTTCTAGAAATTAAATAGCAACCCCACCTTCACTCCTTTATATCCAGATCACCCCAGGCTGTGGAGAATTCCTTCTCCTCTGTCCTGCACATATCTTTTTTACAAAATGAAATTTCTATATTTGCTGTTTTTTAGATCTTGGTATTTCAGAAGCAGGTGTTAGCAAAGTGTTTTGTAGAGCTTCTAGAAATATTTCAGTTTAAAACCTTATTTATGAATCTGATGTTTGTAACGAGGGCAAGATTCTTTGCTTGACATCTCCAGGCAGTTATTTTATGCTTCTGTAATTTGTTTTAACAGTTTTTTATCTAGAACTGTAAAACAAGCAAACAAAAATCAAAGAAAAAATAGCACAAAATGCAATATTTTTCAGCTTTTGAGTTAGCAGTAAAGAATCATGTTCTTTACTTACTAGTCATAAAGAGTGGAGTACCTTCCATATCTGCATTTCAACATTAAATAGGTTACTGCAATTGAATTGTTCTCTAAATAACTTTGAGGATATTGTAGACTGCAAAAATAAATCCTCTAATAGTAATAACACCCATGTGTGGATATGTAAAGGACTAGGATGGATTTTTTTTATTTTTTAATTTTTTTTGCTATGACATTTTTTCAGATACATTTAAACCAAATTTTTGGTCTGAATTAAGGAAATCTGAATGGGAAAAAAAAAAATTGAACAGTTTTCAGTTCTGTTTCTGGTTTCTTTCTTTTGTACAGTTTTCTCCTGCTGCTGTGGGAGGTCACTTTTGATTATCTACATAGTGAATGGATGATGTCAAGACATTTCTTGAGACTTATCACTCAAAGATATACAGATGGGAAATTTCCCAATAATAGTAATTTGTTAAATGGCTATTGTTTGTAGGTAGAAATAAAACTGCAGATGAGTATACAGAAAATGAAGAGTTCTTTGTTAGAGAATATCTCCAAATAATGAGATAATGTTATCTGAGTTGGCTTTTAGGATTACTGTGCTAATCTAAGTCCCTCTGAGATGTTATTTTTAAGTCTTCTGAAGTAAATAGTGTTATATCTGATATGAACACCTTGGAAGAATACCAGTGGTCATCAGAAGAAATATAACAGCAACAACAACAACAAAATCTATGTTCAGTTAACAGTGTGTTCTCTATTTAATGTTAAAATACAGAGAGTAAAACTCTGGCATTCTGTGTAGTTGGGAAAAGCACAATATCAGATGTACGTGCAAGGGGATGTAATGCATTTCTTCCTTCTTCAAGGGTCTCTGGCAGGTTTGTGAGCGGTGCTGCTTGCCTGCAGATATTCTAGCAGAGGGTGCTGGCAGCCTGCAAATCCACAGGCAGTGTGACTGCATTAAACAGAAATTTTGAGCCTTCTCTTTTAAAGAAACTCAGATGGAAAAAAAAGAAATATCAAATATTTTAAGTGCTGAACCCACAGGGACTTAGTGTTCATGGCCAGGCTTTTCCATGCATCTCAGTGACTGATTCAGCTAGAAGAAAACCAGAATGTAGAGTTTTATCTCGAAGACTTGAAAATAGTTGTATTCCATCCAGTCTTAAGAACAGAGTTTATCAACAATGGATCATGCATAGATCCTGGCACTTAAATGTAACTGTTCATGTAATTCACTAGCAGCAGGTTTTGTGATCCCATACATATTGTATAGTCATTCACAGCTCATTAAATGTTCAACAGCGCTGTCATTCACTAAATAAAAAAGCAGTGTAAAATCAGCATAATTAAAGTGTTTAAGTCAATCTATTGCAGCTTAATTTCTAAGCAGGAACTGCTCTACCTTCAACTAATTCTGGTTTTGAGGAATAAAGGTTAGAGGATGTGATGAGAAAGATGTATGGTAGTAGACCTCTGAAGCTTTGGCCTTTCATTTAACTCTAGTAGACCTTCACTGGGTTTCCACATTTTACAATCATTACTAAGGCATACTATTAAAATAAGTTCTAGCCGTGCTATCCTGATAATCCTTAAATGAATACTATAACATGGTGTGAATATGGTGATTTATTTATTTATTTATTTATTTTTATCCACAGGGCTATCATTTGGCAGTGGGTATGCATGGATCTTAGCACCATTTGGTGATGTACTCATGTTTGCATGGCCAGTTCAAGAATGGTGCTCAGTGCGTATTAAGCAACAGCCACCTGCTTTCTAGCACAAACAATTGTCTTTAAGGGAATCTGCATTAGCAGTGAAGTTAGACTAGATGATTTTGAGTTTTTAACCCCTACAGTTCTGTAATTTAGTTTGTACCAAAGTCTTAAGCATGAGAGGAAGTGCCATTATGTACATGATTGGCTACTCTTGTCTATGTTGCTTTTCAGACGTTTAGCAGACTGCTGATGAGTTAGCTCTGGAGAGCCCCATGCACATGCTGTGTGTACTCTTCTGCTTCCTTGATTTCACTTCAGAACTTGTTATTCCTGATATCTCTCCTTGAAGAATTAACTGCGTTTCCCGTAGTTTTGTTTGTTTGTATGTTTTGTCACAAATGAAGGCTTGTGAGAAGATAGGATTTTTCATTTGCTTTGGAAATGAAGGTCTCTATTGGCTTTTTTCAGTGACTTGCTGTAAGTTTTGTGTACTACTGCTGTACCAGAGTTTCCACAGTTTCTTTGTCTTCCAGGTGCTGGTTTTCCTTGAGTTTGCATGCCATGTTAAGATGTACCTGTCTAATTTAAGCCACTATACCTGCAGTTTTGCTGTCTGTTTCATTTTGTCAAGGGTAGTGCAACCTCTCCTAAGGAGAGTCTTGTTTTCCCTTCTTACATGAGCTCTAGTGATCCCACAGCTGCAGAATGATGTGGATCAGCTTGATAGAAAACTAATTAACAGTGCCAAATAAGAATAGTTAGCACCCTGAATATTTGATCTCCGTGGTCACAGCAGCACAACAAGGGTGGGAGCATGCAGCAGGGGAGGAAGTGCCACATGCAAGGTCACACCTTTCACTGGTGTCCCATGCTGTGATCCACTTAAACTGCTTGTCATGCCCCATCCTTGCAGATATTCAAGGTTAGGCTGGACAGGCTCTGAGCAATCCGATCTAGCTTTAGGTGTCCCTGCTCATTGCAGGGGAGTTGAACTACATGACCCTTAACAATGTCTTCCAACTCAAACGATCATGATTCTGTGATTCTATGCTAGTGCAGCTACCAGGTTAAACTACTGAATATAGGATTTAGGTGTTTGTGTAAAGGAAGTTTTTAACCTCAGTATATTCTATATCTATTATGTCTTCTTTAGCTTTGAGGATGTTATTTGGATTATATGTATCTCAAAATACGTCATTATGTTTGTAAGCAGCTTTTTAAAAAGATTTCAGTGCTTGAATAAACAGGACGTAATACAGTGATGTTGCTTATGTTTTTAGTGAATTTTAGTGATAATAATAAAACCTTATTTCCAGCTCAAAATATGTTTTTATATGTGAGAATGTTCTTGTTTTTCCTCGCTACTCAATACAGTCTATTGTTTGTATAATTAATGTAATTGTCGCTAATTATGTAATTACTGTAAATACATGTAATCAGTGATTCTAATTTGTAATTATAGAATTTTGATGTTTGTTTGTGTAAAAGTCCTTACAAAACTTAGTGAGGGGAAAAAAAATTGCTCACGTAGAGCAGGTAATTTAAAAAATTTGTAAGATAGAAATTGCACATTTTTTTTGTTGCTGCTGACAGCTACCAAAAGGAAATTAGTTTTCATTATTTACTAATTGGATAAACATTTTTGTTTGCTATAAAAACTAATAATTACATTACAGAAACCTAAAACTCATTTTAACTCTTATGTTATAGCTTAAATGAGTTAGCAAAACATTAGATGAGCAGAGGGTAGGTACCGAACATAACCTCTAATTATAGTAGCCACTTGTAATGAAATTACAACACAAAACTTCTAACCAAAAAAGGTGAAAAACGCTCTTCTGCCCCCCTACCCCCCCTTCCAGCACAAAATAGGCTACTTACAGAGGAATGGCATTTTTCATTAATGAGGACAAAAGTAAAATCTGCTTGGGAGATTATAATTACCCACTGCAGATTAAAAGTTGTATGGAAATTAGTTTCTTACCGTCTGCATATCACAAAATCCTTTGCCTTTTTACCATCCTGTTGGTTCTCCCCCTTCCATATTCATGGAAACCAGAGGAATTCCTACAATCTTAGAGCTCTGAGTCTCTTTAAGAGCAGATCAATAGCTGCGTTTCAGTCTCATTTTTGTTTCTTTTTACTGTAGCTTACTTTTTACTATATATCAGCTGTTTGTTGCTGATATATATATAAATTTACAGCTTCTTATTTTGGAAGAGAGGGTATACGCTGGTGCTATGTAAACTGTGTTTTTTATTTGATAATTATCATGGTTCCGGCCCAGTTCAGCCTATTTCTGTGACTAATAGTTATGATGTGAAATACAGATAACAGAAATCACAGAACCATGACAATAATCAAACTAGAATTAAAATAAAACCAAATCAAATCTTTTAAAATTATTTTATGTACTTTTCATTTCCATATCAAATGGACTTTTTCCTCTAGTCTCAATTTGTGTAATGAACTTTTTTTTACCCAAGACAAACTTGGATCTTTTACACCTTTTCTTTTCAATTATTTGCAATGAAATAGAAAGAAACAATTGTCTGGAAATGCTATTTCCAGTAAATTCAGTATACTTCTTTCCAGCATCCAAAAGGTAAGAGCACCGAATTAGGATGGGGGAAAGCTAAGTTCAAATTTCATTCTTACTGGTTAGGCTTTGAAATACGATATTCTCTACTCTTCAGGTTGAATGTGTTTCATTTTGCAAGTTTACATTTTCAAAGAGAAGAAAAATCTCTAGCTCTTGCTAACAATCTGTGTACTGTCCAAAGCAATAGGTATCTCACTTCAGAGTATTTCTTTGTTTGCAGTTGCATGTGAATTTGTGTTGTTTCTTCCTTTTTCCTGACTTTCTTATATTTTTAGTCCAGCTTAATGTAAGATGTATCTGCTTCTAGACAATTAGCAGTGAGGAGTATTTTCTTCTAGTTGTGAATCAGACTTTTCCTGAAAGCAGATGGTTTTCACATAGAGTTTACAACTACAGTTTCAGAACTGTTCAAGGGTTAATTTTTTCATGCCTTAATGACTGGTTTACATGCAATTACAAAATATCTAAGTTTATCTTAAATGTTTCTAATTTCAGAATTGAATATTTTTTGTAATGGTTTGGTAGTTAATGAAATAGGACAGATACTTATACTAATGTTTAATCTATTCTATATTAAATGTACATAAGTAATCTCACTAAATACTGAGATATTAACTATAAATATGCCTAATACATGTTATGCTATTTAATTTTATACTAATAGTCAATTGTTGAAATGGTAATTGAAATAACTTGGAATAAATACTTTCAATCATCAATCCAGTTCACATATTTGAAGTATCCTTATAAGACACCATTTTATTTTTGCATGTTAGCACATGATCATTTTTAGATAGATTACTAGGTAAAAATGATGAAATTACTTGCACACTGAGTCTCACCGTAGATTCCCATTTGGTAACTATAGAGTTTTATTGTCCTTATTATAAAATTTTCTTACAACTGCATAGAAAAAGTCTTTCTTAGATATTTTTTCTTCAAGTTGGGATTCACAAGACAAACTGTATATTGAGCATATTTGTGTTTTAAGAATTAAAACTGGGGGATGACGGGAGCATTTCCATGGAAGTATCACTCTAAGCTTGTCCTGCTCTTTAATTGTTCCTTAAGAGTCCATGTGGGGAACAAATCATTTGCATAGAAGGCTTTTATCCATTTGCACTCTTCTTAATGCTTTCGAATGGGATATATTTCAGGCTGAAAAGTCAAGTTTTCTTGGTGTTTCTACACCTCACCACATAAAGCTTTATAATAGTCTGCTTTCTGGAGGAAGTCATAGTTTATTTGTTCTGCACCTAAAGTAGAAGTGCTTTTAATACAATGATAAAGTCCATATGTTAATCTGTTTGCAACTTCTAGTGATAAAGTGCATAGAAGCATATTCATGGTACGGCAGGCTATACACCTGAAGTGTATGCTGTTTTTTGAGTCTTAGCTTTTTTGGTGCAGAAAATGCCTCTGGAATTTATGTGAAATTTCTTATTAGCCACACAAAGCTTAAAAACTCCCAACCTCATAAACTTCTTCATTAAATGATGCCTGGAAGCAATGAAGCAATGAATTCTATGTGTTAATTATGTATTGGAATAATAATAATTAAAAAAAAAAAACCTGTTTAATAATTGCTTCTCAGTTTTCATTAACTCTCTTAATTCACATCTGATGAGATGGTGCGGTTTGATTCATGTCATTCATTACCCTATATGCCTCTGTCATATCTTTTCTTAAATCAATACATATATCATGAATTTTTATAACTTCTTGTTGAAAAACTGTCATTAGTTTTATTGATTAATTTAAAGGTTTGTATTTTAATCTAAAAAGTGCTACAAAATAAATGGTCTGAACTAGAGCAGCATTGAGGAAGTAATCATAAGTGCTATTTCTAAATTATTAGCATTTCTCTTCTGTGATTTGACCAATATGGTGGAAAACTTAGCATCTTTAAATCCCATAGATCAATCAAATGACCTTATAAAAACATTCTCAGTAAGTTTTTATAAGAGAAGAGTAGAGTGAAGTCGAAAGTGCTGTTAGAACATCTTCAGTCAATGTTTTGAGACAGATGGATAACACCCCTTGCTGAGGATCATACCATAATCTAAATCTACATCAGCTGTTGGCAGTTAGTTTTCACTGATGGAGTGGGAACGTACTTGCACTCAGTTCTATGCAAATGTCAGTTCAGAGGAGGTGAAATGCCAGTGTTTATAATGTCAAGTATAAGTACAATCAATATTAAATAGTGGATATCTTTTCTTTCTTTCTTTTTTTTTTTCTTTCTTTTTTTTTTTATGGTGAGATTTGATAGCTCAAGTAATATAATGACCTCATGCTATTTAAGACTATCTATCAATCAGAAGTTGGCAGCTGAGGTTTCTATCACTAAAAGAGGATAATACACAGCAATATTCCCAATAACACAGGTGTAAATGTAATGTTTTTAAGAAAATAAAGAATAAGATGAGAAAATAAAGCATTATTTGTAGGCTAAATCTGTTGCTGATCAAAGTCATGAAAGCCAGCTAACTTCACTAAGATGCTATAGGGCAGGCATAAAGCATAAGGGACCCTTCTGCATATTTCTCAGCCCGTTATGGTTGTGCTACTAAGGTTGGACTCATTCTGAAACCTGAATGAGTACAGCATTTCAGGCACAGGGCTTTTATAAATCTTGTTCTGCACAATGAAGACTCTTCACAAGTCAAATGCTTCTAACAGTTCACTGGAGCCAGTGAATCATTTTCTGCTTACACAGATTATCTCTGACATAGCTGCTGCTATGCAGCAGTTCTATTTATCATAGAAAGATACTCAATATTTCCTTATACATTTAAATGAGACAAAGGAAAGAGATGTTCTCATGTTACAAAAGTGACAAGGAAAGAGGATGGTGATTTGTTCTATCTCCAAAATATGGGTAGCACATTATTGGGCATGGCAGAGTAAGTACTCTGCTGACAGACTGAACCAGTCATACACAAATCAACTGCGGCCATGTGTGTCTCACCACTGATTACTTCATGAGCAGATGATCCTAAGGCTAGTTTTGAAACCATCCTTAATGTGCTCATGAAACTGCAAGATTGTGTAACACAGCATGGCTGCTGGGGTCTTACCTCGTTATTTCATACAGGGATATATATTTCTGTATAGAATCTGCAGCTAGAAAATAATTATTCTTAATATCAGGATTTTGTGTAAAGAAATGGAATTATTTCATTGTTAGCAAAATTTATGTAGTTCTATGCATTTATGTAACTTTACAAACAGTGGCATGCTTCCTGCCCTGAAGAAAGGAAGAGAGGAAAACAGCTTTATTTTTTCTGATTTTTTTTTTTAAGTGGGTCAGTGCCATGATGCAATAATTACAGAACAGCCATTGGGTAGAGCTGATTTATTATTTTGTAGAAATCTTTGTATTTCACATTTCTTATCTACCATCAATATATAGTGATTGTTTCAGAGTGAATGTTAAGTCAAAATGTATTTTTCTTGAATATTTTGACTATCCAGTATCCCATCACAATCTATTGTCATATATAGTTTTCTTGACTGTTGTGTTCCTCTCTCTGTTACAATACTTCAGAAATACATATCTCCAGAAATAGCAAATAAAAAAAAAATCAGTGTACTTTTTCTTACTGTACTTTAGAATGGAAGTATGATTTTAACACAATATCTGCATATGGAGCACAATATTTTAAAGTATTTGAAATTAACACATTGAGTGGATGCTTACATGGGATTAAGCTCAAAAGGACAAAATTTGAGTTACCTTTTTTGAAAATGTAAGGGATTCTCCTCAATGAGCTGCACTGCACTGCTGGAAATTCATGGTAGATGAGAGAAGAAATTGTGAGGAAATCTATTCTGACCAAATCCATAGAGTTCAGTTCTGACAGTTCCTTCAGACAGGTTTTGTGGACTGTACACGTCACATCCAACATGTTAAAAAACACTGAAGTGCAGTGATGCATGAAGTATCTGCTATTTCAGTATGGTTGTTAAACACATTATGTGAATGAATTAAAATCAAGTAACATAACTATGGCAGCTCCTGGTTAGCCCTTAACTATGTGGAATTACAAAGGCTGCTCCAAAAGTAATGCTTCCTATTTTGCTGTGTTGGCCCATGATGCCAGAGGCAGATGTTGGAGGTATGGCAATAGAGGTTGAACCTTCCCACCAGTACTTCATTACGTTTTCTTGTCATGTGACAGATGGCAGCAGAGGGGCAGTCTGATAGAATGGCATCTGATGTGGAAGCACAGTGAAGCAAGGGTGTGGAACTGAATTCCTCCATGCAGAAAAAATTACATCTATTGACATTCACTGACGGTTCCTGAATGTTTCTGAAGAACAAGCAGTGGATGTGTGAGCAAGTGAGGTGGTGAGTGATGTGTTACAGCAGTAGCAACAGCGACGTGAATGGCAAACCACATTCTAGTTTGCCATGCGGATTTGTAGGTGCATGCATGCAGCCTGTTTTTCATAGCTGGCAAAACTGCATGGCTGAGAGCGGTGACTATTTTGAAAAATACTGTTTTGTACTTAAGAATTTGAGAATAACACTATCAGATAGTATTATTGTGCTCTTTGTAGCTGTTGTAGTAAACAGGAGGCATTTCTTTTGGAGAAACTTATCCATGGACAGCAAAGTTTTGAATTATGGGGACTGACACATACATATCTAGACTGTCAATCCACTATACAGGAAAAATGCATACGGTAGTTAAGTAGAAAGGAAGAACCAGATCTATTGAGGCATTTTCTATTCGTGCTGGAAATTTACCCTTCATCAATAGCATATTATATATTGCTTATAAGGATATGAAATATATCACTCTCAATTTATATATGTAAATGCATTTAGATAGAAATATGATTATTATTTGGAATAATAAAAAAAAAGGATGCTAACTGAAAAGCTTATGAGATGAGACCTACAATTGCTCTCAAATAGTCTGAGAGACTTAAGAAAATGATGTATAAATCACTTATCAGATAATATTTAATCTCACAGTTTTCAGATCTGAAAACAGTTTGATAAAATAGAGGAAGGTCAAGTGGAGTGTCTGAGGAGGTAAGAAATTTTGTTTTCCCCTGTTGTTCCTAGTGCTGGCTGATGAGGAAAGGTTGTTCTTATAAAATAAACACACAATGTCATTTGTATTGTCAGCAGGGAAAATGGGAAGGACAAATTCAGTTTCTAGGAAAACATTCTTTTGCGATGGAGAGGTAAAATTGCAAGAGGCTGGGAACAATAAAGAGTGAATGTGAAACACCATTGTATTTACGTAATAGGAATAGTAAATGTGAGAGTTTGAAATGCTTAGTTGTTAGTGGGAAATTGTGCAACTATTAAATGTGGTAATTTGCATAACTTTTCAGCCATATAAGCACAGTTTTGAGCACTTCCTCATCTTTCCATTTGCAGATAGTGTGAGTTTTGATTACCCTTGAATCTGTAGGGAAAAATAGTCCTTATGACCTGGAAACTGCCTTACAAAATCTTCTCTTCCTGTACAAATGTGTGAGCAAAAACCCAGCTGCATTTATAAGTACATTGCTACTTAAATGTCTGTAAATGGCCTTCGTGTATCATATGCCACATAACACTCTGAAGGTTAGAGTGGTATTTGTCAAGATGGAAGACACCTACATGTAAACATCTTTCAGTTCAAAAATATAATTCTCTGACAACTTTATTGATGTGGACTTAAAAGTACAATCAAATACCAGTTTTACTACTTGTATGTTTTGTCTTATATATATATTAGAAATATTTCAACTCTATATTTGTTGAATGAGGAATGTATTATTAGTTCAGCTCCAAGGACATGTCTGCACCGTGGTCAAAGTGACTACTAGAGTAGCAAAGGTACTTCAAAGCCCTGTGGAGCAGGTGCTGAGATATTAGTCTACTGCAGTACAGCTGTGCTTAGAGGGCAGAGTGCTCAAACCATTAAGTCCTAATAAACTCTGACTCTGCAAATGAGCTCATTTATGGTACTGTGTGAATGGGATGCTCACTGGCACATAGGCACAGTGCTGCACTGAGCCATGCTGATGTAAGAGTACAGGGACTGGTCAGGGAGCTCTGCAAACCACTTCAATTGCACAGCTATGTCCAACAGCACTCATAAGAAAAGTTGCATTGATAATATGAATGTACTTTCCAACTTACAGAGTTGGAATTTACATAAGAATTTAAATGAGAGTGGCTAGGATTGTGGGAAAAACAGGTGCACACTCATCTCTGTGAGGTCATCCAAATACACATATGTAAAAAAATCACTTGTTCATTGCTCCATGTTGTAGCCAGTTTAACCTGGAGAGATGTTGTGCTATAAATCACACCTTAAAATAAGCCAGCAAATACAGTCCGTTTCTGCATGGATTTCATTGGTATTATCACTCAGTGTGTTGTGCTATAACAAGCATAAATTCTTCCCTGGCTTCATGAAATATTACCATACCTCAAAATCTGATAGATAAAAGAGATAAATTCATTATGGATGGAGTAAGGAACCTGTTATGTCTGTCTGTAAACTACAAAAGCACATATAACTGCACATGGAATCCTTGAAGGTAGCCTTTGTCTAGTATTTAAGAGTGTTAAAGCGTCTCATACTGAGAACGCAACTTAAGAACTTGTACAAGTCAACAGCTGTGACCTCAGTCAAGCAGGCAACTGAGTTTTCAGATAGCAAGCTGTGCCTCATTCTTCTTTGGCCAGAGCTATGTATATTTAATTAGTGTCCTCTCACCTTCACGCTACGTGTTTTCCCACTTGACAGTTCCTGGCATCAAAAGAATGTCCTTGAGAAAAAGTCAGTCCTATTGACTCCTAAGCATATTATTTGACTTGCTGTTCAAGTAGTCTGAAGAAAGAGCTGGAAATAATGAAAGACACTGCAATGTGGAGCTGCCTTAACTGACAGTGTCAGGTGGGTCGAAGATATTGAACAGTTCCTATTAAATTAGCTTACCTTCATCTCAGCTAGTTAAAGCTGGCGTGCTGACAAATTAGTTGCTTTCTGTGTATAAAAGAGGAGAGGCAGGATGAGATTCCCATTTTGTAGCTTAGTGACAGTAGATATGTCACATCACAAGGTCAATAACAATCTGTCCATGGAAGAAATGTAAATGTTTGGCTGATGTCAATACATTCTGCATTAGATCGTGAAATATTCATTCCTATAGCAGATGAGCTCATTTGCACTAATAAAGACCACTTTATTCCAACCTAGTTAATTACAATGCTTTATATTGTCTGTTTTAAAATCTGATTACAGCTTTTGTTTAGCTTTTCCAATATTAGCTCCTGTGTATTCTATATGCTATTTCTATCCAAGCAGTGTTAATAGAGCAAGTTAACAGACATGCTTGGAATGTGAAAAGTGCTAGGTTTTTATTTATTTATTTATGCTCATCAGAACGGATGGATTCCACAGCTGTCTTTAGATAGAGACTCTGCCATTGTCTGTGTTTGAAATTCAAACAGAGAAAATATTATTCAGGTTGGTTGGTTGGTTGCTATAGATGTAGATTATCTCATATAGCTAAACTCAAATTTTAAGAATAAATATCTGTAAGAAATTAAAACTGTTATTCTTTATTTTACCACACTGCTCTATGAGTTCTCTTTTTCATAACTTTCCTACATTCTCAACAGTATAGTAAATCTTGGGGATATTTTGTAGCCCCTCCTGGCATATTCACTTCAAATTCCTTTATTGATAGGTTTTGATGCTAAGTTCCATGCTGCCTAAAAGACTGCACTCTTCATCTGTTGGGAGTAATCTCTGGCGAGGACATCATGTGTTTAAGCACTTCTGAATTACACTGCTAATTGCTGTAGAGCTAACTAGTACTGTTCTTGGTTAAGTCAGTGTTTCTTGTATGCTAAAGTGAATACTTAAAATCTCTTCAAAATCAAATATTTTGAAATTTAATTAAGGAAATCATCACTTCAAATAAGTGTAACATCTTTGCAGGGCTAGCAGGGTTTCATCTTTATAGTTGTTGTTTACTATGACTTTAATTCTCTGAGCAATTTCTGTCTTCATCATCAGATTTTTAATTTTTTTTTTTTTTTGTGGAAATATTTCAGTGCTATAATTATCTCCTGGAGTACAATATTGAACATGCTTCTACTGTTTTCAGGATGTGTGTAAATCTGTGAAGTTTCATTCATTGAGTCTTGCCAACTCATTTGGGCACAAACCAAAGCTCTAATTGTACCACTCAGCTTCTAGTCCAAAAATGTGCTCTAACAAACACATAGGGTTCAGTATACATAGAGGTGAAAACATTTACTACCTCAGTAACTACTAATCCTAGCAGCTTAGGATCCTTCCAAAACTGTAGAATTATTTTTGACACATTTTCAGAATTCCACTGAATCAGAGAGTTTGAAGCTCATGATTTCTATAAGAAAGTTTATGCTAACTCTTCTGAATGTAATTATGCACTCAAATGTACAGCCCTTTTTGTTTGTTTTGGTTTACTTTCAGGCTCATTAACTTGAATTGTAAAACTTGAATAACTCTCATCAAGTAGTGGTTCTCAGAAGAAATAATATTGTCTTTCACTTCTAGCCTGTAAGCAAAATACAGTGTTCTTAGAAGGTCAGTTATGAGTCTCAATACTTAGAATCATAGAATAATTCTGTGGTTGGAAAATCCTGTGATCATTAAGATTGGAAAAGACCTTTAAGATCATCTAGTCCAACTATCCACCTACCACCAAGGTTGCCCACTAACCATGTTCCTTAGTATCACATCTACACATTTCTTGAACACCTCCAGGGATGGTGAATCCACCAACTCCTCGTGCAGCCCGTTCCAGCATCTGACCACTCTTTCAGATAATTTTTTCCTACTACCTATCCTCAACCTTCCCGGCATAAGTTGAGGCCATTTGCTATAGCTAGTTAGTTATAGTTACCCCAGAGATGAGGCCAATACCAACCTCACAACAATTTCCTTTCAGAAGCTGTAGAAGGCAATATTGTATCCTCTTCTCCAGACTAAACAATCCCAGTTCACAGAGACACTCCTCAAAAGCCTTGCGCTCCAGTTCCCTCTCCAGCTGCACTGTCCTTCTCTGGACACAATCCAAGGCCTCAATGTCTTTCTTGTACTGAGAGGCACAAAATGGAACACAGCACACTCCAGGTACAGCTTCATCAGATCTGAGTACATTGGGACAATCATCTCCTGCTCCTGTTGGCTACACTCTTTCTAATACAAGCCAGGATGGCACTGGCCTTCTTGGCCATCTGGGCTCGCTGTTGGCTCATGTTCAGCTGAGCATCAACCGACACCCCCAGGTCCTTTTCCTCTGTACAGTCTTCCTGCTACTCTGCCCCAAGCCTGTAGCATCGGCTGGGGTTGTTGTAGCCGAAGTGCAGGACCCAGCATTTGGTCTTGTTGAACCTCATCCCATTGGCTTCAGCCCAGCTCTCCAGCCTGTCCAGATCCCTCTGTAGGGCGTTCTTACCCTCAGGCAGGGTACTCTCATCTGCAAACTTACTGAAGGTGCACTCAATCCCCTTATCTAGATCATCAATAAAGATCTTAAACAGGATAGGCCCCTGTATCAAGGTGATTGTACTTGATGAACCTCATCTCCCTGGATATATGTGGACCCTATTGTCTTCAGTATCATAGAATGGTCTGGGTTGAAAAGGACCACAATACTCATCAGTTCCAAACCCCTGCTATGTGCAGGGTTGCCAACCAGCAGACCAGGCTGCCCAGAGCCACATCCAGCCTGGCCTTGAATGCCTCCAGGGCTGGAGCATCCACAACCTCCTTGGGCAACCTGTTCCAGTGTGTCACTACCTTCTGTGTGAAAAACTTCCTCCTAATATCTAATCCTAAACCTCCCATGTTTCAGTTTAAGACCATTCCCCCTTGTCCTATCACTATCCACCCTTGTAAACAGTACTTTTTTGCTTGTTTTGCAGCACCTGAATTCTACCAGCAATCACACAGGGTTTTAACATGTACCTGATAATGATCATGTACATGCAAGAAAATTCTTCTGTACCCTGCAGTAGGACACATTTTGTAGATAATACCCTCATTTCTGCCATTACATGGCTTGGTGTACCAATGTAACATTAAACATGAGCCCATATATTTATTGTGTTCTATATTATGACTGAAGCACACTTTATCCCTTATGGTTTAATGCATAGAACTGACGTGTCTGTGTATATCTGTAAACTCAAGTACCAAATACAGCTTTGGTGCCCATTCTCCAGGAACAAAGACAAATAAACAGCATTCATATCTTGTGAAGGACTTCCAGGTACTTGTGTATAAGCTAGTTAATGTGAAAGTAAAAATAAACTAAAGCTGAGCAAAAGTTCAGACCTGAGTTGGAAATGTGATGGTGTGCAATTTGTTTCCTAGAATTTGCTACTGAGAAGCCTCCTTGTATACCACATTTGAATGCAGATAAGGAATTAAGTTCTATCAATTTATGTACCCATATAGCAATTATACATCTTTAGAAACTGAAAAGGCAGTCATACTGAATCAACATCGTCCTGGGAAAACAAAAGACTCCGGTATAAATAAATTATCTGGAGTGATAAGAGTAGCTGGCGTTATATGAACCAACCTATCAGCTTGATGCTTTGGTGTATACCTGCAGGCAGAAAAGAAATAAAGTAACTGCTATTCTATGCTTTAGCTTCTGATGAGCATATAATAGAATATGGAAATACAAAGATATTAAAATTATAAATTTTTTATCTGGTGTGCTCAGCAAGCTTGTTCTTTCTGCCTTATCCTATCTTTCAAACCTATGAGTTTCCTTACTGAGGCTAGTGAGCTGTCTTAATATTTTAAATCAGCAATAGCTGGAATGAGTACACATGAATTATCTACAGGTAGTGGGCTTTGTAAAGGAACTGGCTCTCAGAACGCATCCAGAATACTTGTGTCTTCTAATGTTCAGTTCTCAGTGCTCTATTTGTAACTGTCTACCTGTTTGTATCAGAAACCATGGTGGGCATTCTGGCAGTGTAAATTTTTAGTCAGTGAAATTAGCTATAGAGGATTATTTTAATCTGTGCCTGAGAGGAATTTGTTATTGGCAAACAATTTTAATCAGATAGATACTTGCAGAAATGATGTGACATCTGCTACAGAGGTATAAGTGTTCATTAGTATTCTTCATTCTCTGTAGAAAAATAAACATTCCTGAAATATCTAGCCTGTATTTTAACTTTTAAAATATTTCCCTACTTTTAGTAACAGTTGTTATTGACAGATACCACCTATACTTTGTGGCATTCCCTTGAATCCAATTAGCTGCACAATCAAGCCCTAAGGTATCTAAAACAACACAGCATCCTACACAGATATAATTTCTATTGGTCTGAAAAAGTGTTCATTCTATTGATGTTGGCAAGAAGTTGATTCTTTTTCATAATGTTTCATGTATTGTTTTATACCAGCTCTCAGCTTCAGACTTGTCTCCAGAGAGGAAGCACAGAAACATATGGAAAGAAGCATAGAACAAAATTACAAATTACCTACTTCCCAGTTGTGAAAATATTGCTTTCGTTTCTGTGTGTTGAAAAGAGGACAGTTTCTTGATCTCTGGCTGCTTCTCAAAAGCTATTTAGTGGATTGGGTCCATTATTCCCAGCAAAATCATATAGATATTTGACTGTGATGTGGGTTTTCTTGACCTTCTTTCATGCATCATGTTTTGGGATATCTTTATCCTCCTGTGAAAAAATAAGGAGAAAACTAAAAAAGAGGAGATATTTTTTATGTCATTGGGAAAAAGACTACAGAGTTCTTTTTAAAGAAAAATTTTTTGAGACGTTTAAGTAGAAACAGAAGTATCAAAGTGACTTCGAAGCCATGTACAGATGATTTTCTTTTCCTCTATTTTTCAGTGTAAACAGGTAAAGTGAGAGTATAATTCTATAATGTATAAGCTCAAAAGAATCCAAATTCTTGAGTTACAGAGATTTCTAACTTAGGTCAGTCTGATGTTCCCTGTGCTGAAGAAAACAGACACTCAAAGTAAGTAATCTATTCAACAGAACAGTCGATCACATGGTAAATTATTCTAGTTTTGCCACAAATACTTCAGTACTATTTGAAAAGTCTTAAGAATTATTAGTATTTTATTATTTTTTAAAAATAATGTCAACTTAAATATACTAGTGCCAAACTCTTTGCAGTGTTACTGAAAGCAAATTAAGCTGCTTAGTCAGTGACCTTTAGGTAAGCAGCTAATATACTGATTATTGGCCTCACCTCAAAATGAGATGGCATGTAGTTCAAAGAAGATAATAATAACTCTGCTTACTCTATAAAAGAGTTTGCCTGAATTCATACAGTACCTCTGGAGATACTTATTTGGTTAAGGTAGGGCGGCAGTGATAGGAGATTGTCATATGAATGACCATTACAGTATGACCAGGACTGGCTGGTCAAATAGATTTCAGCATGACATCCTATTTCTGTTGACAGAAGGTATATTGCAGTTATGTTGTGTAATTGGGAATATGCTATGCAGAATGCATTGGTTATACCCATCTGCTTTCAAAATGTTTTGTGAGAACTGTAGGAATGAACCTGAATCTATAGTGTTTTGTCTAAAGAATGGCATACAATAATAGATTGCACTGTTATTTTTGGCTAGCTCCCAAAAGCCTTGTGGAGAACAGAATGACCACATTCTGGCCCAGGAATGAAAGTTGACAAAGTTATCTTTGTTGTCTCCCATTGTAAAATGATGTTTAACAGCATAACTGATAATGAACTATAAATATGAAATCAGAAACCACAGCTTGAAAGATTTTTACTATTCAGCTGAACAAGTACCTGCAGGGTTGCATCTGTCAGCAGACTAAGGACACCTAGCTTGCTGCAAAACTGACTTTGACTGTATTAATAGGTTTCAGCAGCAGCAAGTCTTCCAGTTTTACTAATTCATGCTTGTGCAATGGAACTTAGATTTAAAAGTTAGCAGTTGATAAGACATTTAGTAACCATATAGATGACTAATATTAAAAAGTTAAGGGAGTTTAAATCTTAGATTAGATTATTAATTACATTATTAATTGCTTTATTACCTTGCATTATGCAAACTGAGCAAATACTGAATTACAGTATCTATATTTATATATATGTTATATTTATTCAGAATTCTTGAATGATCAAATTGTAAGTAACTTCTCTTGCACTTCTACTCCCAGTTTCATGCAGATTTTCTGTTCACAACTTAATAGAATGCTTTTAATGTATTCATGTAGTGTAATTGAAGCAGTGCTGCTGAGCTTACAAGTTTTCTCAGAAAAACTATGAAGCAAGGGCAAAATACTAATGGGACGCTTTGACACCAATCCATCAAATCTTTAACCTCTTTTGTTTCTTCTTCACACACTGGTTGTTCCAGCAGCTCTATTTTAATTGCTTAGAGGTCAGTTCTCACAAAGTGAAATGGCTTACTTCTGACCTACTATTAGTGTGATCGGATCCTTAGCAGGCAACATGGGAAATGTCACAACTGTAAGCCGCTTCCAGGGACTTTGTATGGCTTAGAGAAACTGCCTCTATAATTCTTCTGATCCATATGAAGGGTTGTTCCAATCACCTGATTGAATTTTCACTCAGTGGTTTCTAATTTTGCTAACAAATAGGTAAAATGTAGAAGGCTGAGAAATGGAATAGGTCTCCATCTAGTGAGGAGGATACATTCATGCTTTAAATTGGTTCAAAATTCTCACTGAATAAGACTTTTCGCATATTGACTTCTTAACCGTACACAGGTTCAGACTCAAGCCCAGTGAGATGGTGACTCAAGCTAGTTTAATCCATGATGTCTGCTATTCTGATTGTCTACTATAACCCTATACATTGTATTAACTTTTCTTAATTAAGGCCTACCAATGGTAATGCTAGTTTAACATTGACAACAATTAGTAATTCCCATAGAGATATGTTGCTGGAAAGTGCTGTAACCAATATTAAAAAACAAACAAACAACAACAACAACAAAACTTATAAAATTGAGTTATTTCTCATTGAGAATTAATTTGGAGCAATAGGAATAATGGGGTATTGTCTTAACAGTAGTTTTGGTGCTTGTGTTAAGATTACTAGATAATGTAGGAAATTCTGAGTAGATTGCTAGCTAGCATTAAGATAGGTCTCACCTAATCCCCATTTTGTATCCAGCCTACTTACTAGATCATGTAATTATTGATAGTGGGAGATTGCTAACACTCCTTTTTAATTGTAGATGGAAATTAGTTGCAACATCTCTGCTATGTGAAGTGCAGATGGTAATAAACTGCCAGCTTGCTCACATTTCCGAATGGCCTTATAAATTGTAGAAAATGCTTAATGTGAGGGAACAGTAGCACTATATGCCTATCTAAATAGAACTGATCATTATAATGAAATCTGGTGCTCCTTTTTCTATTATATGCTATTGCAAGACAGAGAAGTGCTTATGTATAGAGTTTTATCTGAGTCTGCTAATAGTACTAAAATCTTTGGTATTCTTGATGGAGGTTCAATCTTCTTTTCCTCAGAATTTTCATCCCAGCTTTGTATATCTTCTTTCAGTGTTACTCTTGTTAAGCTTGGAGATATGGAAAGGATTTCATTCAATGGTCTTTTCAGACTTTTTTTTCCCCTAAATATTACATAATTATTTTGTAGACAAGAGTGGAGTGCAAAGAAGGTATTTCTTTCTCTGCCAATTTTGATATTTACAGTGTGTATTCATTGACTGATAATTATCCAGAGCTATATGCTGGGATAATGTATTCCACTGAATATAAACAGCAGTACAACATTTAAAGGCATTAAACAATGGCAGCTTCTTTGAAGTGAATAGTAGTTGCAGGTATTCTATCTCTACTTACATGATTATGTATGAATTTTATACTTCATTCTGCTGTCTGTGTGGTACCATCATGGTTCAGTAGAACTAAATCTGTGGGGAACAGAACTAATCAGATAGGAAACTGAGACAGGGTATAAATGAGTTCACCATGCAGCCAGAGAAGAAATACAAAAATCATATTCATTGAGGTAAGGGAAAGAAGATTAAAAATATGTAGTATGAAACGTGTTAGAATTGTCTGCATTCAAATTAAAGTTAGAACGTGGACTATTCACAAGCAAAGGTACGAAATGTGATTTCAGTAAAAATTATCTTGGCTAATCATACTTCTCAAATTATATAAAGTCTATTTAACATTCTGCAGCATTAATCATACTGAATGTTAGGACTAGAAATAGAAGAAATCTTGGTTGGGAGTCCTGGCCTCTTTATCATTATGAATTAAATCATATAATCCTATTTGCAAATGTTGCAGGCTTTACCTTACAATTAATTACATTTCAGCCCTTACTGTTGCTGTCAAAAACCTGTCTAAAGGCTCTAAAACCTTACTGCCAGTTTAACCATGGTCAGGCAGAAGGCTAAGAAGCATTGCATAATGGCATCTTAAGAATTTTCTACCATTCTACTCTATTATATCCATTTAATAAATATTGGCTCAATACAGTTTTGGGAGCATATAAATTCCATTGTGAGATGAATATAATGTGTCCTCTGAAATACTCACTGCATTTAAAAAGGAAAAAAAAGGCACTAAGCTAATTGGTTTTCTTGTATTCTTCTAGTACGCACTGGGTGTCGTGGGTACAGAACAACTAGAAGTAAGTTTAAATATTTTACTACCTCTAATTCATGATGTTTCATGTTTCATTAATGTCTTTTTTTTTTCTTTTTTCTTTTTTTTTTTTTTTCTTGGGCCTGTACAAAGAAGAATTGTCATTATTATTTCTACTCAGGTGGGAATATGCCTTTCAAATTCTGAAAGAGGATGAGATGCAATTTAATGACAGCAAAAAACTGACAAAGTGTAGGGAAGAATTTTAAATAATTACTAAATTCTTTTCAAGGCGGCTTCTTCTAGATTACTACATTCACAATAACTCCACATTTATTGGATAGTTGTCCATCAAAGACTTTTTATATATTTAGTAGGAATATAGCACTCTGTGTCTTAGAAGAAAAGATCATGTAAGGAATGAGGCATTGTATAAATGTAGGCAGAGATAGTATTTTATATTGGAAAATGATGCATCAATGATTGCATGGAATGGAACCGAACCTCAGTGCGTCCATATGTCACAGTGATGAGGCTGGTATACATATCTTCAGTTACTGAAATATACTGAGCAGAAGTTTCCGTTGCTGGTTACATAAGAAATGTATTTAGCATTTAGTATGTACTTAGTATTAGTGCTTTCAGATTTTCAGAAGTACTTCTAATTAATGTTTTTTACTACTATCCATTTCTGTCTGTGCAAGATAATTTTCAGACTCCTTGGTTGACATGTCATTTCATGATATGTTTGTTTTGGAGAATGTTAAGAAGAAATTTCAGGCAAATGTTATTATTTCCCACTGGCATATGAGTTTTTTGTTATACTTGTTAAGACAGCATGTATCAAGTTTGCATAGTCAGTCTCCTAAACACTTCAAGACTTAATCTATTCGTCCTGCTAAATATGAGGGTTTTGCAATTCTTGTTCTGTAGATTCTACTTCAAATTCAGAAGATGTGGATTGTTTGTGTGTAAATGCACTGTCCAGGTATCCAGTCCCATTTCAGCGACAATTTTTTGACATTTAAACCAGTGTTTAAAAAGCATAATTGTTCTCCGTATTTTATCTTTTTAAGTGAGATCAGAAATCAGAAAATGTTGATTGCAGTGAGCACTCTTGAAAAGCTCTCTTTTAGGCTAGAAATTACTTTTATACTACAAGATTCTTAACAGCAGGAGCAGTAATTAAGGTTAAAACTGCCATCCTAGGGGAAAGTTTGTTCCAGTACTTCATTCACATTCAATAAAATAAAATAGCAAACTATTTTAAGTATATTACATGTTATGCCAGTTTGTATTCATTTTGTGCCATACAAAGTACTGTGATGAAAGGTAACCCAATTTAATATGACAAAATATGCAGGTAATTAAAAGCAAGTTCAGATTTAATTTATTACTACACCAAAATTTCATTTAAAATTAGAAGCAAATGGACTTCATAGTGCATTATAAATGTACTCGATAACACAATTCATAATACATACTGTCTTGAAAGGTAACCTTTTTAGAATGTCTTTTCAAAAATTTTACTATATGACACAGTTAAAAAGTGTCAATATACCAACTGTCAGAGAACTAGAAGTTCTTATGAAAAAATCACCAAGAAAGACTATTTTTTCAAACTGTCCTTCATTCACTATTTAAATTTTATCATCCAGTTATCTCCAGGTTACCGCTTAGGAATTTATATTTTGAACTAGCTGTAGTCATTTTCCTTGGATGGTCTTGCATATGTAATTGTATAAATAACTTTTCTCTCTTGCTGTTTTCTGTCACTAGTCTCATAAGTGAGACAATTCTGTGAAAACATTCACATAAATGTTTGACTTCCCAATTAGGAATTTATTCATTATACTTGATGAGAAATCAAATGCCAATTATCAGTTCCATGTTGCTGGAATCTTTCCATTCTAAAGTTGCTGAAATATAGATCCCGTATCCATTCGGACTCAACTAATGACTACTAGAAATTTCTCTAAGTGTATTAGATACCATTATCAGATTAAATGGAAAATAAAAATGTTTTTAAGGTTTCCCTGACGACCAAGTGCTTTTTCCCAAAGAACTCTTTCGAGCCTTAGCTAACTTGCCAAATCATATTCCTTGATACCAGCTATCTGAGCACACCTGAATTTTTCCTAACCTCATGTTGTATAGACTTGACCAAAATATACCTAGGATATGAAGATCTAAGGGAAGACAAAAATGCCAACCTGCATTTCTCTACAGCGTTAGTAGCAAAAGATCAACTCTTTTTATAATGTGAATGACTGAGTTTGAAAGAGTATTTAATTTGTTAGCTGCTGACTGGGTTCTAGAGAGATAGTTCATTTGATAGTTTGGGGTAACCTTTTTCAGATCCTTTGTTTGCCCCTCCTTATCAATTTGCTATAAAAGCTGGTATAAGTGTCTGCATTGACATAGAGACAATGCATAAAGCAGGCATGACAGTGGAAGGTCATATAGAAGACACTGCTCTTTGGAACTGTGAGCTGTGAAAGGCAGGGATGTGTGAATTCAAATTTATAGGCTTTCTGTTGAGACATTTTCAGAATATTGCTCATAATACCACCATCCTCCATCAATCATCTTTCTATGCTCTTCTTCTAATTCACTTTTTTTTTTTCATGACAGGAAAAGAAATACTTAGAGCTTTCCATTAGTATTCTTATCATAAATTGAAGTTTCATAAGTGCTACTTATAGGGCTTATCCTTTTTTAGTCATTATTTTGTTACTCTTTCTAGTCCAGCTACTCTTCTGAATATTGCTCACTGCCAAGACAAACAGATAGTATTACAAATAAAATGCTGTACAAAAATGACAACTTTTTTATTCATTCTGACATGGAATTTAGTATTTTTACATCACTTCATTTACTTAATTAACTGCTGTATTAGCATATTTGTAAGTTGGATCAATTTTTAAAATTCAGAATTCAAACAATTCTGTCTGCTAGGGAATTACTGAAGATACAGCACTTCTCATGAGGAAAATGACCACCTGCAGAGAAAGTTAAATAAAGAAGTTACTTAGCATTATATATTAACTGTACAATAAAGACAATTCCATTTTTTTTGTTTGTTTTAATATAGTGTTCATCTGTTGTGACTGTGAGAAATCCTTTTTTTCTTCTGTAACAATGCTCCATTTACATTCCAATTTTCTCAGAAACTGAAAGAAACAAATGCACAATGGGTTGTGTATCGTCCACTAATGAGTGTGACTAAATAAGAGAGCTAAATCATAATTTACAGGCAAGTTTTAGAAGCTGATTTTTTGCAGCTCTTACACTTTCACACGTCTCTTTTTGCATGGTGGAATTCCTTCATTCATTTTTCCTCATATTGATGTGCCACTTTTACTGTGCGTTTTGGGGCTTTGCAGTGTACTGCTCAGTCTTTGCTGCACAGGCCAGTGACGTATCTTGCAGAGCTTATTATTGCCATATCAACCAACACTGGAATGGAGAGAACACTTGCTGGTACATTTCAGGTATCTCCTTTAAAAAGAATAGTTAAATTGTGTGTGTAATTCCAATTCCTTGCCTCATACATGCTACATTTCCCAACGTTTGAGTATCATTCATTCTCTTCATCTAGCAGGATGTGATTTTCTAGACTCAGTTTTGTCTACCCTAGTTACCCAATATGCAGAAACACTTTCCATTCCAATGTCCTTGACAAGTCCTTCCTGACTGTCACTTTCAGTTTGAGTGGTAAATATATAAGTGATATTTCATGTCTTTCAATACTGCCAGAGTACTTTCCCCTACTTTTTTGTTGACCAGAAACATTCTGAATTCTGGAATAAAATGATTTTTTTTTCTGCTGAATCCAGTGATGTGAATATGCTGAATCTTCTTCAGCTGCAGCTTCATTATTGCACAAGTATAATCAGACTGGGATAAGTAAAATTTCCTTATGGCAGCCAGAATTTATTTTAAGATCATCCAGAAAATTACAGCTTTATCTGCTGCTAATACAAACAATAAACAGGTAAACAGTCTTAAAAATACTGTTTGTTATACATTTCCTCAAATTGATTCAGATTTACATCACGGTGACCGGCCTGGGATTACTAAGGGAACAGCTTCATGTCTGCTCATCTCTGCCCACTGCTTATGAAATATGATGTAATAAATTTAAAGGGTGTTGAGCCATGGTTTCTATTAAATACAATAGAAACAAGAGAAAGCACAATTTCAGTGAAAAATACATTCATAAGTAATTCGTCAGGGACTCACTGTGGTCTGGGGATTAGGTTTGGGATTACTTTCAGAATTCAGCAGTGACTTATTGTGTAATTTTTGGTAAACCATTTAAGCTTGGAAATTTAAATTTGCTATTGAGAAATGAGGTTGATAGTTTTCTGTCACATGCATTAGCATTTGTAAAGCAGACTATGTCTTTTCTTCTCTGCATTAAATCGGCTTCTCCATTGCCTGGATTTCTGCATTTTGTAGAACTACAGCTTCTTTTAAGGTAAAATTGCTCATAAGAAATACCCTTCTATCTTCTATACATAGAACAAGGTTATAAAAGTACTTGTAAACATACTTTTTCCCTTGAATATATGGAAAAACTACTTGCAGAAACAATACAAACAATTGTAACCCTAAAGAAAATGAAGGGAGAGGGGTCAGAAAAGAGGGGTTCAGCCAACTGGTCTTTTTTTACCAGTTGCTGATATCCCTTCTGTCTAGACATATCCTGCATACGAGTTGTCAGACAGGATTTTATGAATAGTGTGGATTTTTCTTCTTGTTTTTGTCTGCTTCTTAGTTTTTTGGGTTTTGGCCGCGCATTAGACACGTTCATGAATTGCTACTAACATACATCCAATTTTAAGTGAGGAATATGGTGCCTGAGAGACTTGCTTTCCTAATTGTTCTTTTTTTATTTTTCCTTCTCCAGTTGCTATACCCTTTTACCATACCTTTTTTTTGTTCCTCTCTGCCAGTCTCACTCATTATATCAGACTGAAGTGCCACTCCTTTTCATTTTACAATTTTCTAGAATCCTTCATTAGAAAACAGTGAGTATAGTATTTCAGGTGAGTGTGTAATTGATCAGTGTACATATTGGATTATTTTACACTTTGAAAGCAATCACTCTTGAGTCAGAGCAACCCTTGGTGCCACTACTTAGTGACCAGTGCTAGCTGGTCGATACTAAAATATAACCTCATTAGCTCCACCCATCTCAATTAGCCCTGGATGGCAGTTATTTGCTCAATACAGAATTTTCCAACAGATCATGGTGGGGACTCTCCTTTCTGCTGCTATTCACTGCTGTCAATCTGGAATTATGTGCTAGGGATACCCATTCAGAAAATTGTAGCTGCTGTGGATTTCCGATTCGGTGTGGCATTGCTAAAATGACGCCATTAAATGTGCAGGTTTCTTGGCTGTACAGCCTCCTGCAAAATAAAGTACAAAAGGAATAGCTGCTGTAATGCTGTTGTTTTTTTTTTTTTTTCCCATGCACTTACCAGACAGTCCTCTTGGGCACAGATAATGAAATGGGTTCTTGTTTACCTAAGCTAAATGAATAATTTATCACAATTTTACATGTTTTGTCATTTTATGTCTTCCACATCACGGTGGATGAACTTAATCATTTTTATACTGTATCATTTACTACAAAGTTAACTTCTATGTAACAGGTGTCAGTGTTCTCTTCTTAGTTCTCACCCATGGAGTAAGAAAAGCCTTAATTTATTTTTTGAGGTGAGTGAATAATTCATAAGTATCTTTGCATCTCTTCTTGCTGTCAGTCCACAAACATCATGCTGCAGTAACTTAACATTTGTCTTATGCTATTTACTACCACATTACCCTCCATGTATCAGATGTCACTGTTCGCCTCTCTGTTGAGTATCAGCTGTCTACCAGAAAATACTTTCAATTTACTGTAGCAGTATTGCTGAGCAGCTGGAAAATAATTTTCCTAACATGTGGCAGAACAAATTATTGCACAGGAGGGGGTTAATGGAATTGTCTGCTAGAGGAATAAATAATTGAAGGGACACAGATCTACTTATTAGCTTGAACAGTGACTTGATGTCCTAAATTATACCTTGTTAGAGGTAGGGAACCTATGCTTTGTTACAGCAGAAGCTGACTTAAGTAAACAGTGTCAGTATACCTGATATTTTTGCCACTCACATATAATATCCTTAGAGTTTCAAAGACTGAAAGTTGTAGTAATTCTCACATATAATTAAGAGATTATTATGTTTTCTCTATAAAAAGATTTTTTACAGTGATATGTGAATCAAAGGCAGTAAACTGTCACCTTTAAAAACAAAGCTAAAATTGTTTTATATTTTTCTGGCTGATTCTGCTATTAATGACAGGACTTTGCCAAATTTAAACTTGTTTGCTCAGTTATTTTAATTATTTTTACCATACTTTTAAAAATATATATTTTAAGGAAGCACTTTAAGTGATATAGCACATCCAATTGCTTTTTTTCTTCTTCAAAGTATAAAATAAACTGCATCTTGCAGTATGCAGGTTTACAGTTTTGTTTTACAGTCTTTTTTCAAAAATAAATGGCTAATTTAAATTGTATTGTCTACTTACTCTATTTTTTTGTATATAGAAACAGAACATAAGGCTGATTTAAGAATACTTCTTACTCTCTGAATTCATTTACTGTATGTACTTCATATCTGTTCTTACAAAGAGAACATTACATGTTTTTCCATCCAGAAAGAAGTAAATATTTTCTTAAAATTAAGTAAAAATTAAAAATAAGAGTACTGTTTTCCAATCTGGTAGAGGAATAGAAAGAAAGGTACAGAAATTTCTAGATATCGGCATAAATTGATTGGGTTGAAAAACAATTATAGATAAACATATGAGCAAGTGGACTGGGTGTTTATCAATATAACAAAAAACCCCTTACAAATATTAATAAGTACCTCTATGCATATTCAGGCATTAAGATAATTTCAATAATCTGCCTGCAAGTCAATAAAAATATAGGTTACAACCTTCCTAAATCAGCTCATACAAAAACTGATTTTGACTACTGATGATTTTATGGAAGCCTTTGATTCTTCATTCAATCACCTTGGTGTGCCAGCCTCAAGTTAATCCTGAGATTCTGATGCAGGACTGCACTACAGCAAAATTACCCATAATTGCCTCAATTCCTGCTGACTGGTTATTTTTGCACCAGTGACTCAAATTAGGCACAGCTGGCCCTAGCGAGTTGGAGTTTAATAACAGCCAATTGTCAGAAACTAGCTGACGGTCAATGTTTTTGTCTAAAATGGGTGAAAGGAACAGTGACAGTTCTCCTCCCTCCCCCCTCTATTTCTTGCTTCCCCTCCCCCAAACAAGCATGTATCTACTTCTCAATCTGAAGAAACAGTAAGTTGAGTAAGCTTCCTTCTGTGGGGACGTGTTCTTTTCCTGCTTTTGAGTAATTGTTGTAATACTGAGATGTCTGTGTTAACTGCATGAATATTTGATGAGTGTTAACAGCAAAGTACAAAAGGATCTCATTCATTTTAATACTGGTGTTGTACGTAGACCCAGTGAAAGTGAAAAAGAAAGATGTGGTTTAGTCTCAAAGTGGCTTTGTAGAGTGTTTGGTCAGAAAGAAGGAAAATCTCTGCTTTTGAAATGAGAGTGATATAACTGACCAGTGATATACTATGACACCTATTTCATACAGCTGTTGGCTGATTTTGCAAAACAGAAAACAGCATTAAGGGCCAGTTTGATAAGCTAGTAGTCCATAGATTCTCCAGAAGAGAGTCCTACTGCTGAACAGGTGGTTGTATATCTCTTGTCTTACTATAGCTTCTCATTGCTGCTTCTAGTAGCAATTCTATTATTTTCATTTTGTATAGTACTGTATCTTATCTACTGTTTTCTTCCTTGGTAGAGATTGGGATGTCTTTTGTTGAAAACTTGACAAGAACAATTTTTGTAAGAATTCATAATGAACATTGAAGTTCTAACAATAACAGACTGAGAATATTTTGCAAAATCAGCTGTTGAGTAAACCCATGGCTTTATGATGTTCAGTTGCAAAACAGTGCATCAAATGTGTTTGGTTCTGAAGTATTTTTTGTTTCTAAAGAGTATTGAAAAGCTCCCTATTCAAATTCTTGCTGGTTGTATTGTGCCCTGCATATGATAAGCTCAGATTCATAACTGTGGTTGCTTCAGTGCTTACCTGTCCAATTAATATGAAAGAATCTCTTGAAGTTAATTAATCTTGCATCAGATAAGATCACCAATGACGAAAGCCAAATACCAAAGTTAACCAAAGTAGAAATATGGATTTTCATTCTGTCTTAAACTATTTTTGAACAGCAACATTGCTTTCAAAATCAATGAGCAAAGCAAACAAGCCTATATTTTAAGTAGTGTTAAATATTTGCTACCAGAATAGTGAATCCAAAGATGTTCTGTTCACTTCTTATGTCTTTTTTAATTATTCTGTGAGACCTTTAAAAATCACAACTGCCAACATAAAGACATTATATCAAGACATCCCCAAGGGTAAGTTGAATAAAAATTTCCTAGAGACTATAAATCTATTTGAAGGTGATAACCTAATCACTAGTATGCCTGTCAAATCTCAAGGAAAGTGATAAGTAAAACAGTAATTCTATGAAATATGGACTTTTACTTATCTGGACTGACCTTTTCTCCTGCTCTTTAACCTTTCTGCCCTCCAAGTCTCAGAAAATGGCTGTGTACAAAGAATAATATAATACAGACATCTACTTGGTAAGCTGGAGATGTTGAGCACTTCAATACTGCATTGAATCTTTCACCTACTGAGGATCTGTTTGGAAGCTAACATAATAAAATGAGCATAATGCAGCTGTACTCAATTGATCATTGTCCTCTTAAGAAAAGAAGGGTTCCATGGGAAAACAGGCCCTATGTGATACTTTGAAGCTTAATTTTGGAAGTAGTGTAGTAAAAAAATTTAGCTATGGACGTACTGAACTCTGTACTGCCCCAGTTAACCACTTTCAACACAGAAACTAGGTCACTCTTCTGTGTTACTCATATATTTCTGTATTGTGGTTCAGACAGCAAAATCCAAATAACTGAACAATAAATGATTAAATCAAGGTAAAAACAACAAGTTAGTTTGTACTACAAATTTCTTTAATTAGTGTTGACCTAGTACCTCTGGTGACCTAAGTTGATACCAGCTGTAAAACCTTGACCGCTTCACTTAATAAGATCTCCTGTTTCCATAGATATGTTCAATAAACATTGTGATTAAATTCATGGGCCAATCATGTATCCTAAATAATAGAAAGAATAATTAAATTTTAAAATGTCAAGAGTGACTAAGAGATTTAAAAAAAAAACAAAACAACAACAACCAAAAAACTATGTTCTTCAGTGATATTACGGTTTTATAAAAAAAAAAACAACAAAAACCCAAACAAACAAGAAATTGCATACCAATTCAACAGTTAAATACATTAATTTGAATATAAAGATGTTTTTTTTTTTGCATTAGTTCATTTCTACTTAGTCAATAAAATGACAAATATTAATAATTGTATGAGCACCATTTCACATATAAGTAATGATTATACACTGAATGAGCCCCACATGCCTTCCAAATTGTTGAGGAAATCTTTTAGTTGGATTCTGGAACATTTGCAATGTCATTTATTTACTTTATTATCTCATCCAGTCTCTCCTGGAAGCCATACAAAATATTGTTTATTTTTGTTCTTTTCTTTAGTTAGCAGGAGGCAGCTATGAGTGATGTATATGTATTAGGGAATAATTAATGAAATATCCATATTAGAACAGCATATGAATTATTTAAAATGTGTTTTCAGATTGCTTTTTTGTTTCTACCTAGGATTTTAATAAGATTTACCATACAATAATTAGTTTTCGCTAGGTTTTTCTGTTGGATTCTAATGATGGAAGAGAAAAGAATAAGATATTGCAGTGTATTTCAATTTCTAGGTGCTTAACTGATCTTGAACTTCCAGTTGTATTTTTTTAATGTTACTGTATGGAAATTGCTGAATCACGGCCTGAAGCTCTGATTGACCACCATGAGTCAGCCCTGGGAACACAGGTGAAGGCAGTTCTCCTCTGCTACTGGAAGGGGTGCAGCCTGGTTCCACCTCCCCTTGACCCGATTTAAGAGCCGAGTTCTTTGGAAATTGCTCCTCTTGGAGTCTTCTCAGCGAGCCCAGGATAGGGGTAAGCTTTCCATCTGTTCTTCTTTAGTGTGATAACTTCTTTAGCCTAACTTTCTTGTATATTTCTTAATTATTATTTCTTAATTATTGTATCTGTATATTCATTGATTATGCAGTTATTAATTACTTACTAGTAATGGTATAATCAGGACAAGAATTTTGTATTTTCTCTGTCATATCTCTTGTGAGGCAATGCAATCTGTGTCTGTTAAAATGGTTGATTGAAGGAAATCACATGGTGAAGTTTACGAAAAAATTTTGTATTCTCCTAGGCTTACTTTCCCATATCGCATAGCTATTCTCTTGCTTGTGAGGGCCTTTAGGCCCTGAGACAGATTTAGATGTTTAATTCATTTATGCTATTGGCAGGATTTATTCTGTGTCAAAATAAACTCTTCTGTTTGTAGTACAGTTGTATTAACTGTAGTTGTCAGTGCATTTGGTATTTCTGTTAGTCTGCTGTGCCACTCTTCAAAATACTAAATCAAAATGTGTTGTTCATGGGCAGTTCCTCTTCTGTCTGTTAATTAGAATTTTTTTCTTTTTTTCTTTTTTTTTTGTTAACAATGCACAGAATATTCAAAACATGTAAGATTAAAAGAGAGCACCTGAATTGTATTGTTTGAATTGCTGCTTGCTTTGATTAAAGAACTGTATTTACATCAGATCCCAAACTTTCCTGGTTAAACCTAGCCAGCTCTTAGAAAGACATGAAAAATAAACTTTAAAATAAGTCATTGCTGATGAGTTTTGTGTAAGATTAAAAAACAGTGGGAAAATTGCCAGTGTTGGAGGAAGTAATCTTGATATTAATCATGTGGGAGGGAAGAAAAGCTTTCAGAGCCCTTCAGTGGCTACTTCCCTGGCTGATTTCTAAGGGGTCAGCCTTTCTGAGTTTCCTCTGATAAGCTGAGGACTTCCCTTACAGTCTGATAAGTGATTATCACTCTATTAGACATGAAAAGCGGCCTTATTTCTGGCTTCTAACTTCTTAGTGAGTGCTCTTAGGCTGCTTTTCTTCATCTTATTCCTTGTTCCTAACTGCTTAGCTATGTTTGCTGCCCACTTACTCCAGCTATAACACAGTAGTAGTATACTTAGTGGAATAATTCTGTGTGCTGCCTGATGCAGGACTCTGTTGTATGATCAGCTGGTATCAGAGCAATGTGCAAGTGCATCCTTAACATTGTTTTTTGTTTTTTTTTTTTCCCCCCCAATATTTTAGAGGGCTTTAATCAGAAGACCAAGGTTAAGTTTCTGTAGAAATAACTGTGGGAATTGTCTTGTGTGGGTTGTCCTATCATACTGCATATTCATTCACAAGTGATAACTCTATCTCCATGTGACTAAACAATTATTATTTACATTGTTTCAGTAATATGTACTAATTTATGTATTTAACTGATAATAAGTAGTAATAACAAATTCACACTGAAGATATTTGAGAGGAGGGTGTTTCAAAGTAGCTTTTGTGGGTTCTGGAGTTGATTCAAACAATGGCTTTTCCATTTTTGCAAAGAACATCTTTGTTCTGTCAAAGTTGAAATCATGTATTTGGTATTTTCCCCCTGAAAGGTAGAGCAGGTGAACAGTTCAGCAGTTATGTTAAAAGAGCTCATTAGGCAAACTAATTAAATGTGGTCGGAGCAGAGAGCTCTTCTTCTCTGGTGCAGAAATGACTTCTGGTTGACTTATCTTGTAGCTATCTCTGTACATCTTTTACTTGATTAAAACTTTAAGAATCTCTGAAAAATACTGCAGAAGCATACCTATTTCAGAAGTATGCTTATTGGTTTTTTTTAATGTTAATTCTATTTTCTTTCTTTATTTTTTTTTGTGTGTGGGGGGGAATCTCCTTCACTGATATTTGTTCTTCAGTTTGATTTTTTTTTTTCTCTTTTTCTTTTTTGATTTGTCTTTAGGCTCTACTAGCAAGAACCTAATGTTTTACATGTTTATATGATGACCAGGGCCACCTGATGCACATTGCAAATAAATGAAATTTACTTGATCTGCTATTGCAAGCAGAAATATCCCTGGAAATCATAAAACATTGAAATGTTTCACCTGCTGATACATCCGGACAGCTCTGATTCTTTTATTTAGTTTTTCAGTAAGAGACTTTTTACTACTTTTAAAAAAATCCTAAATATATGCAGAAGTATAAATAGTTTAAACTACTTATTTCTAAGAAGTTCTTATTAAGTTACAGAAAACTCAGATGACACTTGATTATTACACTTTGAAGTTATAGATTGGGAAATGCGTTTATCAAGTACTTAAAGCCATCTGAGTCATCCGGATGAAGGATGTTCCTTGTTGCCTGAGGTGTGATATAATAACAGAACTATTGTACTTGCATGCTTTCCTTTTTAAATGCAAGCTCTTTTCCTTTTAGCTGTGATTTCTGATTTGCAGCAGAGAGGCACCTCCTTCACACTGCACTGCTTTATCTATTCATTGTGTTTAGATTTGTGAAGAGAAACTGGGTTTTAGTTAACTTTTGGGAACATTATTTTTTTTGTTTGATTTTTTTAAATCACTTCTAGTAGCTGAATAAGGCAGAGCCCATCATTGTACGTGTTGCAGTGAGGCAACCTGAAGTCCTTGAGCCAAGTGTTGCACCTCTGCTATCCTGGAATTGGTCGTGTGCTGAGGACTCCAACTGCCTTCCCAAATAGCCATGTACCTCGTGGATTTGGGAGCTTAATTAAGTAACCAAAGGCTGTCAAGGGTGACCTAACTAGGCCGCAGTGTATACTGGGGTGTTGTCTCTGAGATTTTTATTCATGTTCTATAGGTATTTAGGAAGAGGTAATCAGCAGATGCAGTTGTGGAGCATTTTGGCACTGTTCAGTAAATTGCGTGAAAGCAGTGATTTTTGTCATGGAAATAATGTGATGTCTTTCTACTGCACAAGTCATGCAAAAACTTCTATATTGTTGATTGCATATTTGACTGTAGGTTTTTTTAGTCTCTTTATTTTATGAAGTGCTGATGTGCTTTGTCTTTTTGTAGATGGAGCAAAGATTTTACAATATCCATAATACTGGCAGTGCAAAACCAAGTGGAATTTGACTATCACTTCAAATCTGGAACCAAACCAAAACTGAAAGTCCTGTGCAAAGAAAATGTTTCTGCAAACTACTTAGAACCCAAATTTCAAAGCTTGTGTGAATGTTCAGTGCTTTTAAAATACTAATAACTTCTTAACTGGAAAGCATAAAAAACTATATTAGCAATAAAACTACAATCTTAAAAATGAAATTTCCTCCCCTTGAAAGTTCTGTACTTCTGAACTTGAAGTCTACCTTATACAGCATTTTAAAATAAGTGCAAATAAACTAGAAGTAGAAATATAACAAAGCAAAATATTTCAATTTATTTATGGATTATTTCCACTTAGTTATAGGATGCACTTGTAAAGCTGTTAGCTTTATAACTGTACTAGAATTTCTTTGAAAACTTTAAAGTTTAGTTTAAAGCTAAACTTTGTTAGCTTTCTATTATTAAATTAGGGTCGTGCAGGACCCTGTTAATACAACATCCTGTAGGATGCTTTTGAATTTTAGGTTTTTTTTCTTAACCATTAAGGTGTAACAACATTCAGAAGCTTTTGTTCAGTATTATATAGATAACATTAACTCATAAAGACTGATTCTCCAGATTTTGAAAGCATTTTGAGGTCATCTATTCTATTGGCTTTTTATAGGATTTATCTCTCTGCCAGCATTGTGTGGGAGTTTTGCTGGAAGACTTTTTGAAGAAGTCAAGACTTTTTATCACACGCGAAGGAAAACTTAAAGCTGTTCCTAAAATTGATTGCAAACTATTTCACTGCTATAACTTTTGGAGCAAGTGAGAACTTTTAAAATCTGATGTCCTTAATAGTAGGCAATTAATAAGTAAATTATTTGTGGAGGAAAAATTGTTCAATTTTGCCTTATTCACTATTTGTCTTTTTGTATCATTGTTCCAGAAAACATTGAACAGGTAAAACCAATTCCTGTAATAGAGGAGATTATTGGAGGATCTTTAATAAAGATGAGTTATCAAAGTTTAATTTTTCTTCAAATTTATTAATATACTCAAGATGTTAAAAAGTACTATTACCAGCATATCCATTAGCAGGATGAGCTGAACTACCAAGTTTATGTAACTTAAAACAAAACAAAACACTTTATTGTTATTGCAGTTAACCAATTGAAAGAAGGTGGTGGGCAGGGAAAGAAACAGTCTTATTTTGTTGATTAGTTTAAAGGAGTTAGCATTCCTCAAGATCAACAAACTCCTACACTGCACTGTGCAGTCATGTGCTGAATCTCAGCTTGAGAAGAATTCATGGCTGAGAGGAATAAGAGAATATGTCCATTTTTGGCAGCATCATATAGTCAGAATGGGCAGAACTTGAGATGAAACTGTAACTATATAACTGCATCCTCTCTTCTTGTTTCAGATGTGTCCCATGAACTGGCTCCTGATTCTCACAGCCAATTTTCTGCCTTGTTCTGTTTGTGTGTCAGACTGAGCTGGGCTGCCTGAACTTGTATTTCAGCAGCCTGCATTTGGTTTGAAGCAAGAAGTAGCTGCTGAGAAGGCAGTTCCTGTCTGTTGCTTCTATACTCAGTTAATATTTACTAGGAGCAGAACAACCCATGTCCCTTATACCTCTTCTCTTTTTATCAGAGGGCTGAGAAGTGGAATGTAAAGTGATCAGTACACTTGTCCAAATTCATCCTCAGTATCATTAAAATCACACTGTGTATGCAGTCATCTTTCAGCTATTACAGGAGGCATTAATCTTTGTAGAAATGCTTCAGCCTTGCTCTCCTGAAGCTATACAATATTCCCAAGCAAAAGAAGCTAAAAGCTTCACAGCTTCTGGTCCATGGGAGCATGGAAACACTGTTGGCAACCTGTCTGAGCTGTTCACTGAAAATCACTTGCTTCAGGTCCACATATTTTCAGCATCCATACCTTCATATATTATATTGTGTGCTGTGATCCTTGAGGGAAAATGCTCTTGTCATTACTTGAAGGCTGTGACATCATTAATAGGTTCTTCACTGCCAGCATGCAGAAGAAGCATTCTGTCAAATATAATCTGCACAGAGAAGCCTGTACCTAAAGTTTTCATGTCTGAAGTTTGTTTGGAATTAGAAGACTAAGACTGCAGGACATTTTTTCCCATTTAGGGAAAACTTAATATTGATGGGTCTGTTTTTTTACATTTATGTCTATCTCTCCTGAACTTTAAGAGAAATCTACTACAAACAGGCAAAGAGTTTCATGCTGAATAACTGAAAGAGCTAATTCTGTATTAGCAGAGCAGATTCTGTGAAGCTCAGAACATATCCTGAAGATTTAGTGCTTAATGTCATTATGGACTGTCAGGTCCCAGAGATGCTTCTCAAGTTTGCTGAGGGCCCCTTCACAATTTTTATTACTTAGTGATGTCTGTAATGGCTCATAATACAGATGAGTCCAAGCGCAGATCCTGGCTCCAACTGGGAGCCCTTAAGGGAAGTGCGTAACAATGAAAGAAGTACTTAATAACACCTTCTCTGTGTATTCTACACTGTCTCTGACTTGTGTTCTTGTGCCTTTGTTGTGCTTAATGAGTGATGAAATGTGGCGATTTCTAGGCCTCAACAGACTTTTATTCCATGCCTTTGTGTAACTGCTTTCTGAATCTACAATCTGATACTTGTCAAGTAATTCAGTACAAAGTGAATATATTCATCAAAATACAGTTCAGTATGATGTTTTTTTTAAATATCCAGTGTTGTGTAAGCCCATGTATTTTTTAAATTGTTTTAATATAGAAACCTATTTAAAAAAGAAAAACCTGATAACTATTGCTTTGCATCTTTTTTGAATATGTATGTAAGGATGATGCATAAAAATATATAATTTGAAATTAACAAAACATGACGATTGGATATTTCTTGTGCTGTGGTTTTAAGAAAACACTCTTGTTTTTGTTTTATTCTTATGTAAATATAATACATGCTCTTTGAAAGTCCTCCCTCTTCAGTGAAAGGTTTATCTTTAACAGCTGTATCATCTTTGTGTTCACAGACAAATATGAATCACTTTGTGTCTTTACAGACTGACAATTTGACATCTCATCCTCCAGAGTTTGTCTGGAAAAGCACGTTCCTTTCTTTTTACCCAAGATTAGACTTTTCCATTAAGGCTGCTTGACTGCTTGTTGTTTTTTTTTTACTAAGAATTCTGCCCTATATTAATTGTTTTTTAATTCCCGATAGAAAAAAGGTGACATGCAACCTATTAGGGAGAGTTTCTGCAAATTGTCTCAATTTTGTCACCAAAAATTCATAGAAAAATTATCTGAATTGTCTTGGGTTTTTTTCCTTTCTTTCTTTCTCCAATCCAGGTTAGAGGACTCAGCATCCAAACTTCCTATACTGAAGCCTTCAAAAGGATTATCCTTTATGATCTCAGAAACCTGAACACTTAATCTTACTAAGCAGCATCTTATGCCAAGAAATTTCATTCATGTTTGCCAAGTTCTGAGGAGTGTACTCATCTCTCATTTAAACTTTTATGACATTAGGTACTCCTTAGGAAAAAAAAAAAATCTACTCTTCATTTACAAGGATCCTTACAGTCAGAGGGAGATAAAATTAAAAAAAAAAAAAAAAGAAAAAAAAGAGGTAATTGACATTAACTTTATACATCCATCACTGCCTTTCCCGGTA
The DNA here is from genome assembly GCA_035772895.1 of Perdix hodgsoniae. Classification (NCBI taxonomy): domain Eukaryota; kingdom Metazoa; phylum Chordata; class Aves; order Galliformes; family Phasianidae; genus Perdix; species Perdix hodgsoniae. Next base: position 16,321,521 of record JAPSGF010000012.1, on the reverse strand, counting down.
GTATTTTTTTTAAATCATGTGACCTATTTCAGTAATTCTACTTAATAAGAGTGATACTGTGATCTCACACCCAACAATGTAGAGTGTGTTTTAAAAAAAAAAAGTGGGTTTGATCAGGTTACTGCTCGTTCAGAAGTGCCAGCTCTCTGCAGAGAAATCAAACTCCAACATCATGCCCCGAAAGATTTTGAGTCATTCAAGTGCCTTATATATTTTTTTAAAGTAAATTTAATGGGTTCTGCATTCTTGGATAAATATCTATTTTTTTCACAGCTGAGGAAATGATAAGGAAGGCAGAAGCTGGAATAAATCCAACTACATAACATAGAAAATGTCATGGTAGTGCAAAAAAAAAGAAAAGCTACAAATCTTCAGAAGCCCTGGTGCTAATTTGATCCCTTTGTGAAGAATACTTTAATAGGAAGCTTCAGTCTGTGACAAATGAAGTGAATGTTTTAAACTTTTAAGTTCTTCATCAAGGGCAACAAGGCATAGGTATGGTATCTTTTGAACTGTCATTTATAGCAAAAAATGAAAACACTTTGTCTTTGTAAAATTTTGCTCTAAATGTTGAGTATTTCCACTTCTTGTATGAGAACACGGGTAATTCACATGGGATGGGGAAATCTTACACCCTCCACCCACTGCTTTTTTTTTTTTTTCAGCATAATAAGCTATATGAAGTGACCACAGAAGATGGTCTGTTGCTATATTGGTCTTGTGTATAAAAGGCACAGGGAAAATCATGTATAGAGCAGAACATCTTAGGCTGTTTTGGCTGTTATTCAATGTATTTACTGTATTGCTTTGTTCTATTTAATTTTTTTTAACATGGCAAATTTTTTCTCTTGACCACTATATGTAGATTTTAAATGCATTCTTTTATTCTACCATTAAAAAAAAAAGAGCAATAGAAAAATAAACCTTTCTAAGCTACTTGACTTGAACTAAAATGAAAGTACACTTTGAACAAATTTTAGTGATGGAATTTGGGACTAAAATGTTAATAGAATGGTTGTAAAAACAAGGGAAAATAAACTGTTTCTGACTGCTTGTAGATTGAGTAGCATGCAGCAGTTACACATCTGTCTTAATTATGTATCTCAATAAAGTGGCACCTTTTAACCAAGATGAGGATGTACTTTTAACTTTTTTTTAAGTGCTCGTTGTTTTAAAGAGCTCTCAGTATCATGGCTGGTCTGGATCATCAGAATGATGCCCACTGAAATACAAATACCAACAGTTCAATATTTTCAATTGAATTAGAGATAGTCTTTTATCCCCCACATGTCGTGTGAACCTTTGTGCTTTATAGCTCTGCATGCAGGGCTTGTTATTTTTTCAAGTGTCCCCCTGAAAAAAAAGAAAAAAGGTGCAAAATGCAGAGATAATGCTGTAGGTCCTCTTCCTCCTTTTATTTTAATGTGTTTACCACCTATCAAGCATCCAGAGGACTCCTACTAACTTTAAAGCACATCCCGTGTGTTTGATATTTCAGTGCTATACATTACTAAAAGCGTTTAGACTGTGAATGTGTCTGTATTATCATTGTGTATTTTTTATAGGCTTCTTTGATTATGGCATCTCATCATTCATGTTCAGAGCACATTCCAGAAGATCCATGTGTTTTTCTGATCTGTTCTATCTGTTTCTCTTTTTTTATTTATGCTTGTTTCTTACTAAAATATACATTTTTGTCATCACTGGACATAATTTAAAGAAATTGTTTTTCAATATCCAAGTTTTTAATTGAGTAATGAGTAAAATGAGAATGAGTCTGGTTCAAAAATAATTTAATACGTGATGTTATGATTTGTTTGTATGCTTATTTTATCTTATTGATGCTCCAGTAAATTCCAGAACAATAATTGCTGGAAATTAATAACAAATATCTATTTAAGTATTTCCAAATTTTGATGTTAATAAGATTATCGTAAGTTAACTTACTGATGAAGTTGACAGAAATGTTTTTGGGGATGGTTAGGAAGTTTTAATATATTTGTGGTAACTTAACTGTTGGCATGAAACATTGAACTTGTAATTACTTTTTGCTGATTTTATTTCATTAAGCCTCAATGAAAATGTTCAGCAGGTTTTTGAGGTGTAAATGAAAAACTCATTTTGAGTTGTAGAGATAACAATAGATAACATTCACAAATGAACAATCAAATGTGTATGCTGTCGTGAGAGTCTGGCAGTAATTTTACAGGCACAAAACATGTGGTTTCACATAGCATAGATTAGGGTAAACACTGTTCCGTATTACGGCTCAATTAATTTAAAATCTCCAGCTTAAGGGCTGTGTTTCTTACAATGCATAGCACAATCACAGCAAATACGGATAACAGTGGGAGGAAAAAATGATGTTAGAAACTCAAGTCCTGAGGAATGAGAAAAGCTTCTTCCTCAAGATTGCATCTTTGTGCAGGGAAGAAAGGAGACATCAAAAAATGATAAAACAGGGAATAAAAGCAAATCTCATACTTCACACAAACAGCATTGGGTGTGTTTCTTGAGAAATTCAGAAGTGTTGTAAGTGGATTCTCTTTTTTCACTCATATGTATGTGTGTGTGAAAGCTTGGCTAGTATGTCATTTTAGCTTTGATTTTATAAGCTCCAGAAAAGCTCCAGTATTTGTCTCTCTGGTGGTGGCAATGTCTATTAATGTTATCTTTTGTGATTTCATCTTCTCATAATGTCTGAGAGTTCTGCTTTAAACTAGCAGTCTGTGATTGTGACTGGTGAGATAAAAATTTCAGTGAGATAGAGAATGTTCACGCTACTATGTGTGACAAATTGCAATGACAAGGCTGTGTTGATAGCAGCTTATGATGTGAAATGAAATCACAACCACAATGCCATAAAGATGTGTGCTTAGGGCATCTTTACAGAGCTCAAAGTGAAAGAAGATATGGTCACAATGTCTAGTAGACACCGTGTTCCTTTCCTGCACTTCTTTTTATTGCTAAAGCTGGACAACTCTTTTCAAATGATATCTCATGCATTTCCTTTCTTTTCTTTTTTTTACTTTGCTATATATTTTTGTCTGTGTATGGAATATCTATATCTGAATATTAACTAAATTCACTTTATATTAATGCTGATGCTATATTAACATGTATGTATGTTGAAGTGAGCAAGTTAGCCATTCCATTTAATTCATTGTATCGACTATTTCAAATAAACAATGGGAAACGATACATAACTGAGCAGTAAGACAAGGTACACCATGGATCCAGGATTTTGCATCACTTTGTTTATTTCTATTAGTTATTTGCATGGCTGATGAGCTGACAGTGTAAGCAAGTCTGTTTGTGAAGCTGTTCTGAATATTAAGTGTAAAATGCAATTGCCTAAATACTGAAAGCCAAAGCCTGTTTTAGATATTCTAGACATTTCAAGAAATGTCTAGCAGGTATGGAAGAACACCAGTGTTTTTCTGAATCAGCAGCTGGAAGGTACTTGAACTGTCCTAGTACATGTACAATGGCACAAGAATCCTATGGTTAAGTTATTGAGTTACAGCGCAGTGACATTTTAAAACAGCTGAAAAACAGCTCTGCCCTGGTAAGGCCTCATCTGGAGTACTGTGTCCAGTTCTGGGCTCCTCAGTACAAAAAAGACAGGGATCTCTTTGAAAGAGTCCAGCGGAGAGCCACAAAGATGGTGAAGGGCCTGGAGCATCTCCCCTATGAAGAACGGCTAAGTGATCTGGGTCTGTTTAGCCTTGAGAAGAGAAGACTGAGAGGGGACCTGATCCAGGTCTATAAATATCTAAGGTGTGGGGGGCAAAGTGGCGAGGCCAGACTGTTTTCAGCAGTGTGCGGAGACAGGACAAGGGGAAATGGCCAGAAGCTGGAGCATAGGAAGTTCTGCACCAATATGCACAAGAACTTCTTTACAGTGAGGGTGACGGAGCACTGGAACAGGCTGCCCAGGGAGGTTGTGGAGTCTCCTTCTCTGGAGATATTCAAGACCCGCCTGGACGCCTACCTGTGTGACCTGGTGTAGGGATCCTGCTTTGGCAGGGGGGTTGGACTCGATGATCTCTGGAGGTCCCTTCCAACCCCTATGATTCTGTGATTCTGTGAAATTTGGATTTCTTGGGAAATATGTTTTCTGGACATGGCAGGGAGCAGCTGATGTGAAACAGAAAAGCAATAGGATTAAACTTATTTTCTTATATGTTTTCTTAAACTTATTTTTGAATAAATAATCAAATCCACAGTCAAGGGGGGAAAAAAGTGAAAAATGCAGTTCTAAATATGTCCCATTTGGGAACAATTTAGTATCTTAGTTAATGACCATTCCAAGGATAATTTTCAATCATCTTTTCAATACTGGCTGTGGCTAATGGTTTGCTTGCTAAGACTCAGATATGCAGTGCTTCCCAGTAAAAATCACTGTTTTGTCATCTGATTTCTGGTTGACCACACTGAATGAGTATTCTCTGCAGGTTTTCTGAGTACGAGCCTCGGTTAAGAAACTTTTTTAGATCACTTTCAAGATAAATAAAAAAAGAAAACCTAACTTAGGTAAGAAGTTTTAACTCATTCATTATTCTGAACACCAAATTATTGTAGGACAATTAAAACTGTGAAAAATACTCTTCTAATGAAGTGCAAAGTGTGAAAGCCAATAATTACTATAAAGAGTGTTGCTGTTCATGATTAAAGAGCAAGCAATAATTGATGATGGCATTTGCAAATATTACTTTTCACCAATAGGTGCCAGTATAAGCTAATTAAGCTAAAAAATTTAGCGACACATTTAAAGCAAATGTTGGAAAAAGAACAAAAAATGAGTGTTATATTAAATAGCGATTCCAGTAACTACAATTTTCTTTGTCTTTACATTAGAAGTGAAAAGGTAGTTTAAAAACATATTCTGAAGGCAGAAGTGAAGAAGTGTTTTCTCTCACTCTTTTGCAAAGTGATTTTCTACCTTCCTCAGAGAGAGTGCTGAAATCAAGCTAGTTGACAATATCGGCGATGTACTGCATCAGCCTCTGAATGTGACCTGTGCAGTATAAAAATCCTCTGGCATCTGCTGTAGTTCAGCCATCAGCTTAGTGAGGAAAGCTGATTTGCATTGGGCCTGTTCATGTTGGAATTTGCAGAAACATTAAGAGTGAAGTTATCCAGGCACTAATTGCATTTCCGTATCCTTTTAGATAGAGCATAACTTTTCTTATGAGGATTTTGGGCACTGAAGGCAAACTTTCTGTTCTGTCCCTTTCCTGCTCCAGCTGCTTTTTGTCCGTTATTACAGAATATGCCTCTTGCTTCTGTGTCTTTCACAAGGAAAATTTGCAGGGAAGGAAAACAGCAGTTGAATCTTGCCATTGCAGGTTTCATCACGTAGACCTAATTTATAGAGGAGGAAAGAAACATTTATTGTGTAAAACAGAGTGAACTATCACTACAGCATTTTTTTACTTGTGTATTTCCCTTTGACCATATATCTATATCAGTGTGATCTTCACCAAAATTTGTCTAGCCAGCCTCATGCAAGCATTCAGGAGAAGAGATGGGGAGTATTATTTTACTCTTTTAATGCAATTCAGCTCCTAACTGCCCCTCTGCTTGGTGCCCTGTTGTTGATGTCTGTAGCCAACCATGTAATTTAATCTCATTCCTATTCAGCCTTAATGGAAGGATGACCTTTCAACAGATTAGAATTGATTTGTTTATAAATCTGCTAGTCTTGTCAAAGCTTTGTTCTTACAGACAATAATTTTGCTATCATCTTGGCAAGCACTGATACTTATCAGTGTATTATGGCAGCTGTAATGAAAAATAATTTTTAGTTGTTTTTATTTATTTGAGTGTTGGGGGGGGGGGGGGGGGGGGGCAGGTGATCTGTATGGTACAGTCTTGCTGGACACCTCCTCAGCCATGTTCTGTGCCTTTCTACAAAGCCTGGATGCTTTGTGAAGTCACTTGCAAACCACCCCTTTGTCTATCATGTGAACCAAGACAGACCCCTCTTTTTTCCTCCTGCTGCCCTCTCATAAGCAAGCACATATGCCCAACAAGGTCAGATCAACAGGAGAATGTAAAAAGGAGAAGACCCTTATCTACATCAGCAGTACTTTTCTTCCCATTTTTTTTTCCTTTCTTTTCAGTCAGTTTACTCTAAATGTGGTTGTATTGTAATTACATCATCTGTAAATAGAATCTGTTGATACTGTAAAAAATTCAAGTAGTGTCAATCTACTTTTTATGGTACTCACTAGGTCAAATCCTTCTTCCATTTTATAGGCTCTCTTTATTCTGTGTTGCTTGGGTGGGGAACTGTCTTTTAATGTAGTCGGCTTATATCCATGACAGTAGGCTATTTTTTGTATGTTCGTTTAATAAGGAGGAAACTAATGTGCATTTTGCATTTAGCAGGAACATAGAGTTCTTTGCTGTATAGCTTTTTCAGTATTGATAGTGAATTTCAAATCACAGCAGAAGTATCCTGCAAGAATGTAGAAGTTTGAAAGGCAAATTTAGGGAGCTACAAGGATAAAATATACTGAGGAACATCCTGTTGGTGGCAGCAATAACTTATATTTAACTAAGAATTCAGGAAAATATGCAGCTAGTATGCAATCTGCACTGGCTGCATGTAATAATGGCTTGCTGTGCATTTGAACATTCTACATTGATTCTTATCTCTTAATAGCTATTTTAATCCAGACTTAAAATCGCACATTGGGTGTAATGTACAGGTAATATTTTTCGTAGGCCTGTGAATAAGGAATAAAGCAAAGCAGTATGGCATGGGTGTTTAAACTTCCAGACAAATGCCTCTGATCTTTTTTTTGCTTATTTTTTATTTATTTCTGTTTTCCTTAAGAAGAACATGATCATGTCTTTGTCTGTTTTTGAGGATGCAATAACAACTTTTGTTGCTTTTCTGCTCATAGTTATCATGTTTTTGATACTGATTTATGTTGTTATTCCTGGAAAAAATGGATCGGAATAATTCCTTATAGTAAGATCTGGATCATTCTAAATGGTATACACTGAGTAATGTCATATGCTGAGAAGCAAGGAGTGGTTGTCTTGTTCTCTTATTTAATTAAAATGTTTGAATTAATCATCTGGAATGTACATTATATATGTATAATGCTATAAATTACACTATAGTCCAATATAATACAGTAACAATGTATGAAGTTTTATTTTTTTGCATAAGTACTTAGATACATAACATTGGAGGGCACATGGAGATATGTGTTTGTTTAATGACCATTTCTGCAGCTCCCAATCTGAGCCAGGTGGTGCAGACACTGGCTGAGAGTAATGCTTAACTTATCGGAGCACTGCTATGGCAGTGACTCCCAGCAGTGACTTGTTGCGATGCGTGCTGAGTTACATGAGGTACTGATCCAAACTTGGCAAAGGACAAAATCGGTCCAGGCAGAAAGAATAGATGGAAAGCAGCTGTCCCCAAAATGGTAATGAAGTGTCATAGCTATTTTAATTTCAACCATCTGTGCTCAAAAGAAGACAGTCTGTCTAGAAGAGCTCTGTCTGTTAGAGAAAATCTAGATAAGAGTAGAACACCTGGGTTCTCATCAAGTTCTGGCTGACAGTGACTTTATCACAAGCATTACTTCCCATGTAGTAATCCAGTGAGTTAACCTCACTGTCATGCCTCTGTGAAAGCTGCAGACGTTCCTGTGGAGCATAGTTGCTGTTCAGAATTGCATGTGTAGGTGTAACTCCTGGTGCTTTCAGTTCTAGAAAAAGTTCCCTTCTCATCCTCCAAGGAGAAATCCAGCTTGCTCTCTTTTTCATCATTAGCACAGATTCTACCATTCTACTATGAAGTTGAAGCTATTTACCAAAAAATGCAGTTTTGTTGTGTCTGGCTACAGGTTTTGATCATTTATTTGTTATCTATCACTCTCTATTTAAAATTTGGACATGAAGTTAGGAAAATGCTTCAGTTTGGAGTTATGTTGTATCTAGCTATCAATATATATATATATATTTCACTGAGCTATGTATTTACAGTATTCTAAAGCTAAAAAAAAAGATTTCTCCTTAACAAAGTAATCCTGACATAATTCAATTGAAATGAAAATTTTTCCCCATGCATCCAGAGGATGCATTTTATGTATACTTTAAGTCACATAAAGCTTGATCCGAATCTCCATTACTACTTTTCTGAAAAATGTGTAGCTCACAAGATGTTTCTGAACAGTTCTGGAATGTATGTCTATGACCAATAAATTTCCTTGAACATGTCCAACATACTTTAGATTAGTAATGCGTAAGTGCAAGTTAATGGCAACCAGGGATCCAGTACATGTGACAGGTAACACAAATCTGTATCTTTTTTTTGAAGTCACCATTCCAAACTTGAAAACGTTTTTCTTTCCCAAGAAGATGAAATGTCAAGACATGAATACCTAGTATTTCCTTCACCTTATTTTGTTTTGTTAAACATGAAAATGTGTTTTGCAAAGGTGTTTTTATCTGAAGGAAGCATTCCAACATTTTGCAGTTACTGAACCAGATTTTTATTTTTCCTATCAATGAATGGATAAAAGTTCTCCACACCTACACTTTTAGTTAATCTTTCCCTTGTTACTTTTTTTAATCTAACTGGAATGTTTAACATGTGTGGCTGCAATGAGAAAGACAAATACAAGGCATTCATAGCCTGATTTTTCTATGTTGTTTATATTGCCAGCCAATTATAGCAGCCAAGATTTATACCTAAAATAAATACAGTTGGTTTTGGTTTTATTGTTTTGGATATCTTTTTCTGTATACACTGAACATTGAAAAAACTATTTTCCTTGCTATGAACATCAATTCATAGCTTCCCAAATCCTCACAGCAGAGGAGTGCAGGGTAAAGTGGACATTCTGATTTGCTGTCTTAAGAGCATTTGTCATTTGGTAAAAACAAGTAAAATATAGTAACTCTTTTTCTGAGGGCTAAGATGGCTATCATAGGCTAGATGATTTTTATCTGTCTTTCTGAACTAAAAAAAAATAAACCGGAAGGCAAAGAAATGCCTTGATATGTAGCCAGTAGCTTTTTCTAAGAATTCATGTTGCTCACTGTGCTGAGCTGAGGAACTTCATGGTGTGCTAAGGCAACAGACTCTCATTAATAGATTCTCAGATCATGATGACATCTAGATTTTTTTTTTTTTTTTTTTTAAATTTTCTGTCATGCCTATTTACCCTATACAGTAAAAGGAAAAAGTACTTGTTTTCAGGCTGGAGTAGCAATTTTTTCAGCTTTGAAGAAATTCAGGTTCATCAGTTTCTAAAATGTACATTGTGCTTTCAATTGTCTCCATCACCTTACTTCAAAAGTTACCTTTGTTTGAAGAGAGATCACTGAATTGAGTGCCATATTACATTATTCCATAGTTATGTTCTCTATACTGACCAGTTTGAGGTTGCAACAATCGGGGACTTCATCTTTGTTTAATTGTAAGAAATTCTTGGCAGAAATTTTGTGGGAAACTGGATGGCTCTAAACAAAGTAGGAGAGAGATGTGAGTGATAGCTTGTTTTTATGCTAGAGATTGGCCTAATTTAATTCCTTAGAGTGTTGAATGCGTCACAATGCATTGTGAAAAAATTATTTAAAAATTTACTAACACAATGCTAGAGAATTCAAGTTGGTAGCTCTTCAGTGTCAGGTCTTTGAACTAATTTGGTTTTGTTCTTCAGCTTACAAAGCACTTTCTTAATTAGATTAGCCTGCCATGTTCTCTCAGCAATTTCAAATGTTAGTGGCAATAAGAACAAATACAATTAATTAATCCATACTTTAAAGAAGGAAGAGGTAAAATGGTCCAGCTACCCTGGCAGGAAAATCTCTACTATAAACTCACAATCTCACTGTGGCTTGTTGTGGTTCATTTATGCAAGCACTGGTTATGCCATATCTACTGGAAGAAATAAAAAACTCTACATGGCATACTTCAAAATTTGCACATATTTGCAAAATGACTATCCATCTGCTTCTTTTACTATTACAAATTTTTCAAGTCAGAAATATGAAATTGACCTCAGGAGAACCTTATGTCTTTATTACAAACATAAAGTTGGCATTAATATTTATTTCAGTAATGTTGCTTCAAAGTATGGTCTGATGTTTTAATTTTGCATGACATTTGAAAAGCAGCATAGTCTAAATTATTTTCTATAAATACGTTGACTTTATAGTATTAAAGACTCTATTCTTTGGTGAAAGTTAATAGCACTGTTACCATGGAACACTTTATTTCCTTAATTTCATGTAAATTTAAATTTTATGATGTTTGCTTCTCCAAGATTATATAATCCTTTTTTATTGAAAAGAATCACAATTATGCAAATGATGATATCCAAGGAGACAAGCAGCAATTAACTCCAAAAGACAGGCTACCATAAGAGTTTACTCACAATGAACAAAGGAAGGTTAAAATAAACCTTTAAATAAAGAAATCAATTTGGCATGGT
>JAPSGF010000012.1:16267923-16311042 GCA_035772895.1 Perdix hodgsoniae | reverse complement strand
CATGGTTTCTGAAATAAAGCAATTCATTCAGACAGAAGTTTCTGGTCTTAGGAATATGTTTAATATGTCTTTGTTTCTTTTTTTTTTTTTTTCTGACTCCAAATGCATTACTCCTGTGCACGGAAGATGGAAATAGGAAAGCTTCAACATCAGCATGGTCTGTGCTGGTTTTACCTCTAAGAAAGTCCATAAAAGATTTGTTTTTCTAGAGAAGATTATTAGTTAATCAAGATAATCTGTAAGCAAAGAGTTGTATAGCCTAATACTCACCAGTCTGACTCTGGAGAGGTAAAATGATGCTCAAAAAAACATGTGTGGGTTGTTGCTGTCCTCCCTACAGAAGTCATCTATTTGGATCCCGCCCCATGCCGTGCATTTCACTTACATTCCATGTGATGCCATAGTCTCCTGTGTGCTTTGGAACACGGTTTAAAATGTTCACAGATGGCTTGAGAACATACTTAAGAGCTATCTCTCCTTGGATATCTTCCCTATGCTTGGTGGGAGAGTTATATTGGGAGAAAGATGGGCAGACTTGCAACTGTAGGCAGTGTATGTGCAGTTATATTTTAGATTTTTTCTTTCCTCATTTCATAGAATCATAGAGTCAGTTTCCCATACAGTGAACTCAAAAGTGTTGGAGGAGAAGGCAATAGCAGGTGGTTTCTACGGAGGAAAGGTTTTTTTTCTCGTAACTTTGATATCTCATACTATGAGCTGTTAAAAAGCCTCAGGGGAGACTGTGAAAGGGAGCATGAGAGTCAGAGGTGGGATTTGAGGCAGTCAGAGAGCAAGCAAAGTATGTCACAAACCATAGCACAGCTACTACACAGGCTTCATGCATAAGCTACCAAAACCCATTATGCCTTCCTCTCTGCAACTGCACACTAGGTAAAACACATGATAGCAAACACATTTTCTCTTACCTCTTTACAGGTAATGGTTAGATGTGAATAAATTCTGGGACTAGGGCTTCATTTTGCCCAAAGTAAAACATGTACATTTCCTCCTTCACTCTTTCTTCCAGTGAATCAGCTGAGGGAGCAGCCTGGGCAGGAATCCATCTGCCTTTCAGAAGGGCTGTTACTTCAAACACAGTCGTTACAGTTGTGCTAAGGGAAGTGTGATGGCTGCCAAATGTCTGAGGAGTGTCAGCCAATTCTGTGTGCCTTAAATCACAAGAACTGTCAGAAAGCTTCATAACTACAGATAATAGAGATTCGCACACTTGGGAAAATATTTTTTTCACTAGTGGCTTTACCACAACAAAAAGCAAAAGTTGAATAAAGAGCTGTCCCCCAGCCCTCTCAAACAAGGAAATCACATTTAAGAATCTGTCTGATAACTATAAAATAACAAAACTTCATTTTCTAAGTTTTATTTTGCTGTTATCAAGGCATTTTACAAGTGAGTTAAATCATCAGTGTGGTAAACATTTAGCTATCACATTTTATAGGTAGTTCAATAGAAAAAAAAAAGGAGATATTCAGTGAACTGTACACTGAATCCCTTCTTGTACACAGCTTTTATCTGTAAAATCCACACAGATATGAAGCTGTGTACTGGGCAATTGCCTACCCTGAGCATGTTGCACAGAGGCAGTATCAACTGGGAATAAAAGTGTTATTTTCCATTTTTATCAGTTTAAGGTTTGTTTTCACGCTCTGGGATAACATTAATGTATAAATGTATAAAAGGGTTACTGTTCTTTACGAGATGGATGTCAGACAAGTGTCAGTAATGGTGGTGATATGTTTTCCTGATATACTCTGCTATGATTAAGGCACAACTGCAGGAGCAGTAGAGATGAATTTTTGAAAGCTTTTGATACTGGAAAAGGGTTGTAATAAGCTGTGTTCAACAGCAGGGAGTATCATCATTTCAGTGCAGTGTGAGTGTAATGTCGTGGGAAGTCCTAACCTCTAAGCATTAACTCTATTTACATTATTCCTCTATGTTCTTTCTTAGTGCTCTGCCCAAAACTGCTGTTACCTCATGGCTGGCACTAAAAGTGTTGCAACTCAGACAATCTTTATTAAGTGGGATGACTATTTATTCTTTTAACCTGTGAAATTTTTGTGTAAGAAGTAGACCTGACTGTATTTTAGAAGTCCTGCTCTTTGGAGGTCTCTTACGATAACACATAGAAAGGACAAGGTGGAACAGCTGATAACCAGGCAGATGGCTCTTGACCATCTAAGTGTAGTTTGGAACTGGCTTCATAAAAAAAAAAACAAAAACTTTTTTGTTGTAGCAAGCTGAAACTTGCTCTATTTATGCTCTTCTAATGAAAAATCAAACCTCAGGCAAAAAGTGAGCATTTATGATGATCAATTTGTAATGCCTGTACAGCAAAATGAGAAAATTAGCTGTCATGACACAATATAGGTTGAGGGAACAAAGGCATCTGCATTTGATCAGCACGAAGTGTGCTGTTTTAGCTTCTTATTTATTTATTTAAGACAATAGTGGGGACTAAAATCACTTGCAGATAAACAGCCAACTTTGGAAGCGTTGCCATAATGCAGAGAAAAGCAGAGAGCATTGTAAAAAAATGTTAGTAGCTTTTATAACTGAAATGTTCACCCGTGAGGAATCCCTGTGAAAGTTACCTACAGACATGTATTTCAAGTGTTACAGTTTAAGTGTTATAACAACACAAAACATAACCATAATTTTCATCTTTATGCTGAAACAGACACATTAGAGAGTAAGAACAAGAAGACACAGCAAAAATGAGAATAATTTTGTGCATGATATTTACAAAATTTCAAAGCTTTTTCTCCTTTTTTTTTTTCCCTTTATTGTTTCATATTTTACAGAAGGGGGGGAAGTTATTGCTGATCGTTAACTGACACCTATCATTCACTGAAAGGTTGGAGCACTGTTACAGTTTAACACATTACAACATCTTATTGAAAGTTCTAGTTCTTCTGGATCACAAATTTCATATTTTTTTTTTCTCCAGAGTCTCAGCAATGTATAAGACTTGACTAAACTAACTGGCATGATAAAATTATCCAAATTTTTTCAAAGGAAGTTTGTCAAAATGTCTTAGAGTTCAGTAAAAAGAACATTTCAACAGTCAGTTGAAGTAAGCTGGATAGGTTTTTCATAATGAAAATAATGTATGAGAAAAAGAAAAAAAAAATGATAAAAGCTCTTAAATGCAGCAAGGAACATGGATTGTCATCGTTGTTTTTGCTGTTATATTTTCTTTTTAAGGTTCAGTGTCTTGGAGTCCCTAAAATGTATATGCTTCTGAATTCCAAGGAATTTATCTGAGTTTTCTGATATTTGAAGTTCATCCAAATCTTGACGTGCTTTCTGGATGTAAAGTATTTGTTGGCAATACAAACTCTTGGTTTAGGCCAAGAATCATTTTTACATTTGTTTACAAAACCTACAAGGGGTTTATCACCAAAATATTTCTGAAGAGCTCAGTGTAGTTAGAAATAGTAAACTACCTTTGAATAATGTGAGATAGGTGACACAGGCTTACATAAGCAGAGCAGAAAAGAAATGTATTAGCAAACACACAGACACTCCTTAGGAAGAGTTAAAAACACTGACAGCTGAACTATCACAGTAGTATTTCCTGTTCTGTTTGTGTGCAGCAGGAGAGTTCAGGTCTTGGTGGAAGAGGCTGAGAGATGGTACAGAAGGTTACTGGATGACAGAAAGTCCAAAGCATTGCATATGTGAGTGAAGACAAAATCTGAATTGTCTGATTTTTCTCTTTTGAAGTAAAAAGATATGCTTTTTTTTTTTTTTCCTTTTAGAACTTCTAATGCCCAGTTTTACCCCTTAAGCCCAGGTAACGGGCATTAAAACCAACATCTGTAAGTATATGAGTATGTCAGTGTATGCGCAATTTGGAACTTTTAAGTTCTGTGCATTCCCCATTGTTTTCTAGGCTTTTGATCACAGTACAGAAATATAGCTTGTGCTGTCTTTGTAGGATCACTCATACATGGCTGGCTTAGTTACAAGTCAAATCCAGCTTCCTAGTAATTAAAACAGAAGGAAAAAAAAACACAACTCCCACCATGTAGGCATGACATATCAACAGAATTTTTATAATGCAGGAGCAGAGTGATTTTGAAATCACTTCAGTAGGAAAAAACATCAAGTTCTTTCTTTGATTCTTCCATAGCTACTGATTGGATTCTAGTATGAATGTCATTCTCTAGTTCTGAGTTTGAGTATCTATATGAGGCTCAGATGTAAAATATGTCCATTTATATTTTAAAGCTCTGATTGTAGTAAATAATTTGTTTTCTATATTTCAAATATGTCTCTAAGCTTGTCTCTAATTTATAGGTCAGTTCTCTCTGTTCTTTGGTGGTCTTTACAAATTTGTTATCTAGTTATTCTGAATTAAATAATTAAGTAATTGATTTGAGGTATTCAATCCTTAGTTTGCATCATATAATAAAAGAAGGAGGCAAGAGACCTCCCATGACAGCAGAAGAAGAGTGGTAATTATAATAATTCTGAAAAATACACATTATGAGGATTTATGAGTTAATCCTACTGTCATTATTTACTGTAAAGGAGTTGTGAGCCTCAAAAGAAATATAGGAAATATAGGAAATATAGGAAATCTTACATGTGACTTAAGACGGTAAACAGAATCTCACTGTGGTGCTGTATGTATTATAATAGATCCAAAATACATAGACTGGAATGATCTGCAATTATTTTTTTCACTAAGAAATACTTCTTTAAGTACTGCATAGTTAGAAGTAAGATAAACCAAGCTAAGTCAGGAAAGTCTTCCACTTTTCTAGAATGAGGAAGCATAAAGAAGCAGGCTAGAATTTCATATCCATATGAAATCTCCATAAATATCCATGTATCCACATATTCATGTATCCATGAAATATCCATATATATCCAATTTCATATCTTATGTGAAAAACAACATCAAAGAAATAGGTGGGAAAAAAAAATCAGAGCCAAAATTAATGTGCTCTAGTAATTTAGAGTAATTTATTTCACCTCCCCGGAGCAAGATTTGGACCTCCATGTTTAAAACAGTTCAAGTAGAACTCAGATACTGAAGTAATGAAGGAATAAATGGATGATTCCTAAAGCAATAGAGGCACTGTGTTGGGTAACATACAAAGTAAGAACTGAAAACTGTGATTGTATTTTCTTATTTCACACTGTGTACAGTGTGAAAGACATATAAAGAATTATCAAACAGGAGTGAAAATGAATAGTCGTTAAGGTAGGAAAAATGTGTCAGTTTGGAAATAATGGAAATGTGAGTGAAGAGATCCATAGTAGTCCGAGTTCCTGAGGAACTACCTATCTTATTGCTTGGGAATCTTCTCATGTCTAAAAAGTCTTATTGCTGGTTTATATCCTCTCTCTCTTCTTTTTCATGCTAATATTACTTGTATTTACTTCTCTAGAATCTGTAACCCTCCTGAACTTAGAAAAAACAGCCCAGTCTCTGTGAAGCTTTTATTTGTCTGGCATAAACAAGTCAAGAACTTCTAATCCTTCCTCAATTGTCAAGAGTGCTTTCCTGATCTCCTTGTTCCAAAACCAACTTCATTTTACTGTTCTTTGCAGTGGTATTGATGTTCCCCTATTTGTACTTAGAAGTACAAGTACTTTGTGTCTTAGGATAGTATTCTGATTTTCCTCAGTTATATCCCATTGTTCTATCTGATCTCACGAGTTATAGAAATGGAATCTTATTCTCTTTGGTTATTTACATGTAGCTGAATTTCTTTTAGCTATCCATTAAGAAGATCTCTTGTAAGTTTTTTATCCTCACTATTCAATTAGCAACCTATGGTAACGTTTTCTTCTGTGTATAGATGCAGAATATTAGGACATTTCATATACTTCAAACAGTCAAAATATATTCCAGAATATTTTCTTGTGTTGTTAAGATGTGCCACTGTACACAAAGATGTCATATAAAAGCTTTTACTAAGAGTTAGGATACTCACCAGAGCTAACTCAGAAGTTTTGCTGTTTAAGCGTAATGCTCCAATCTCATACACCTGCTACTGAAGCTTTTTTACTGTTCCACATCATTGTGTGTGCTTTGTGACTGTAGTATGAGTTCAGGATTGTGCTAGAAGCCCCAGAATGTTGATGCATGTCATGGATCTAGCTCTGAATGGTTTGGATACAAATCTGCACACTTGGAGCCCTTCTGATGAAATGCTGGTCCATAAATTTTCTAAAATGAGAAACAGATTTTTTAGTTTATAAGCATTTGAAAACTTATGCTAGCTCTCATAAATGTTAACAGGGATTTGATATCAGAATCTGTGATGACAAACTAAATATGAATTTTGAAAGTTATACAGTACCATCCAAAGCAAAGTGATGAGCCAGGATACATAGTCGGAGGTTAAATGAAAAGTGAGACTTTAATAAAATATCAAGATATAGGAAAAAATCTTGTTTGATGAATGAAACACCTGCTTTTATTTTGTATCTGTATGGCTATAATGAACTGCCATCTGAAAATATTTAGAACGTTTTAAGAATTATAAATTGTTTTTGTTCCTCCCATACTCGAGATTTCTGGATAAACACTTTTAAAGAACTAAGATTTTGACATGTTAAACAGCTATAATGTAATCTGCATATTTCAAATTAATATTTTTTAAACACTAACACAAAAAAAATTTATAGTTCAAATATGAACCACTGCGAGATATCGGCATTGTATGCTCATGTCTGTACACATTCTGGAGCAAGTGACAGTTAACTATTGTTATTCATCCATCACCAAGTAATCCATGTTTAAAATATGGTCATATTGGAGAATGGTTTGGCAGGTGGGACCTTAAATACCACCTGGCATCAACTCCCAGTATAATGCTCCTCCAAATGCTAAATTCTTGTGAATTAAATAGGATTGACTTGATGTTTAGTTCACTCTGTATACTTGTGGTCATGTAGTCACAACAGATTAAATTTCACTCAAAAAGTCTGATACTAGCAGAAAGGAAAGACTTTTACTTGAATGTCTGATTTACCAAAACATTTTAGGTCGACTATCACCATCTGAGGAGCTTTACTGCAATGTGAGACTAAATAGATATGACTCTTTCTCCTTTGCTGATCTATCCAGTTCTTTAGCCATTAGACAGGAAGCAGGAGGAGTATATGATATCGGTTGACTTATCCGGGGGAAAAAAAATGAATTAATTTAATGTGGAGGAGGAAAGTGACCTAAAGTAGGTTAATGACAGAAGTACAATCTTCATAAATGAAAATCTACTTTATTATATTTATTTTAAAATAACCTTTACTACTTCCCTCTTGAATGATAGATCTGAAGTGGCAAAATCTGATCCCTCATGAGCAGATGATGGTGAAGGATTAACTAAGCAAGAGCAATAACAGGAAATAAGAGAAAGATGTGGATTTTCTTTCCTATCATCTGTCAACTTCTGTTTATTGTCATACTACATTTGTCTTCTAATAAAACAAACTCCTTTTATTCACAAAAACTGCTTATTACAGTGTTAGGAAGTATTTGCAGTTGTACATCCTTCAATGAGGATACATACTTCAATGAACAACACAGAAGAAAGGTAGCCATCCACTTTCTCTCAAGAGATAATTGGTTGTCTTTTGAAGGTAAATACACGTTCATCTCTCTGTCTTTCTCTCCCTTTCTTTCTGTCTCTTCCTCTCATTCTTTTTTCCTCCCTCCCCTTGCTTCAGCTTCTTTAAAGCTTTTGACATATAATCCAATTACTTTGCTCTTTTTGTTCTCCATGCCTCAGTGTTCCTTAGTTTGAAGGTGTTGGGTTGTGTGTTCTTCTATTCACTGTCTGAAAAGTATCTGTGCTCTTTTTCTTGAGGAGAGTTTTGTGTCAGATAATGACAATGAATAGCAAAAGTTTGTCTTTGACAGGAATACATATACTGACCTTCAATTAAGCCGCAGGTTAAGACAATACTGAAAAATCAATAGCTCATTTTCTGTCTTTTGTGCTCAGATTTTGATGTTTGCTAGATAAAGGATAAAGATAAAGGATGACAATGCTAAAAGCAGGAATCTTTGTGGAACATCCATTGATGTTGCCATAGGCTCGAGAGCCAGGTATGACCTAATCTTTGCAAAGCTTCCAAACACCATGTCAGTAAATATCAACTGTGGCTTTCTACAACATTCACTATCTCAGAATTTTCACCAAGTATCATTTTCTGTTCTCCCAACCTAGAGATTCCCAGGAAGGGTCATGAGTAATCAAAACCTCTGCTCATTAGGGGTTACAGTTACTGTGTTAAAAATAAAAAAAATAAAAAAAAATCTGAAGGTTTAAGCTGTTAGTGTTTAACTTCTAGGTTCAAATTCTAGCTTGCAGTTTCTGGTACCTGCAAATGTGGTTTTCTTTTGGAGATGTGTGTGTTTGGGGTAAGTTTACTTACCTGTGCTATATAAATATAATCTGCTAGCTGTTTTCCTGTCTCAGTCTTTTTGGCATTTGTATGAACACTTGGAATAGAGGGAGAACATAGAATCCCACTTTTTGACACATACCTACCTGGAAAGGTAACTATCAGCTCCAACTAATGTTTGCTTATCTGTACACAAAGCAACAATGGATTAATTAACCTTTGAGGCCAAAGTCAGTGGTTTACGGCAAGAGTTTTCTTACAGTGTCAAAAGGTAGAACATTTTGTACACAATGTAAGCTCATCTTCCTTTTCACAGATTTTAAAATAACACAATCTTACGTTTAATCCAAATTTGTTTTGTTTTCCAAAGGATTTTTTTGATACAAGAAATGCTGTTTAATTTTTATGAGCATCTGTCTGATGTGCACACGTTCAATCCTGGAGCTTCTTCTCCATGCCATGTCAGGAGAGGTCACATGGTGAGGCTATTTGCTGGGGAGAGGAACAGAGGAGGAACAGATCCAAGGAAGAAAAAGATATAAATTGTGAGGACAGAATAAGAGGAGAGAAAAGCTAATTATCCATTTCCCTCCAACTCCCTTTCCCCATCTACTGCTGTAATGAGCTGTTTGACCTGAAGCACAGAGAGCTATTATAAGTAATATTTTCAATATATTACACATTGATGTAGGCAAACTAATACTCAGAGAAAGTCAGATATCAAACATCACAAATGAAGTATTTCTAATATATACTAAACTGGAAGCAGTCTTTTAGGCTTTTGCCATGATGTCTGTGTTAGGCCTTAAACATAACTTTAAACATATGTTTCTATTCCATGTTGACCTGGCTGGACGACATGGCATTAGCTAATTCTGAATGACAGCCTGAAGTCCTTTACTAAAGGTTTGGAAACTGTGATGTGAAACCCTGAAGTAGGGAAGTGTAAAGGTCTGAAAACTTATAATGTCCCTTACAAGCTATGTTCCCATAGGGAGGATTCCCAGGAGACTATCTGCCTGTTAAGTAGGGACACAAAAAGAAGTGGTACATTCCATGTGTGAAAGAAGTGAAATGTGAAATGTAGCTCTGCTCATGCATATGAGTAAAAAAATCCTTCATTCATTTTGCTTTTTGTGCTGGCTCCCAGAGCACCTTTTATTTTCTTTCACATTTTTGCAGGTTAGCATCTCTCCTTTCCTCAAGCTTTTTTTTTTTTTTTTTTTTTTTTTTTTTTTTTCACCTCTTCTCTTCTCTTTTTTTTTTTTTTTTTTTTTTTTTTTTTTTTTGGAAAGCCTTGCACCACATCATATTCTAAAAAGAATAAAAAAGGGTACAATTCTCCCCAGGTGTGGTTTCTGCCTACCCAATAATCCCACTGACATGCTGCTTTCTGAGGCACTTGCTGTGCATGAGTGCAAGATTTTAGAGGAGCAGAGCAGCACAGGAGTGCTTGAAATCTTCTTCTAACAAGCTGTCCAGGTTACTTTCCGATTCTCTATTTTTTTAGTGCCACCCTGATTCAGGAGAAACCAAATACAGGGTTCTCCCTTCTGCTTCATTCAATCTAGATTCTGAAGAAAGGAGAGTCTAGTTTTTTTTTCTGACCTTTTCCAGGTTTTTGTTTTCAGTAGTAAATGTAACAACGTACCCTTACACATGAACAATAACTTTAATGTTTGTTATGATTATACCATTCCAAACAATACACCGAAGTTCATTTCTTATGTGAATGTATTATTATCTTTCTAAAAACTTTAAATGAGCCTCTCCACCCCAGCAGGTGATACTCTATTCTGAACTCAGCTCTTCCATTGATCACAGAAAAGCAAGGCAGCAGAACTTATTATATTTTTTTTCTTTTCCTACAAATCCTGCAGTGATAAGCAAAGTAGAAGCATTTTCACATAGAAAAATGAAACCTTACTAAAACTTTGAGTTCCCTAAGTTGTTGTTTTTGTTGTTATTGTTTTTCTTTTTTTTTTTAATTTGTATGTTTCTTGACAACTACAGCTGGTGGAGTCCAAATATATTTCTAAAGCAGAAATAAATGCTAAAACATAAGTAGAGATCTTTTTTCAATGTAGTTTAACAACTACATCTCAGCCCTACTGAGGCTCTGTCCTCAGCTCAATGCAATTTTATGGGAGGTTCTTTAAAGTGTGATTACAGTATTATACAATGAATTTCATGTGAAACTATCATTAGTTCCCTTAGATGTTGATAGCATAGATTAACACTTTAATTCATCTTTCATATTGAAAATAAATGAACAGCAGAACTGCAATATGTACATGAAAATTGAGAAAAATATATATGAATTTGAATTTTCTTACTAAGTTTAATGAACTGGAGAAGCAATGATTTACTCAATAATTCAAATAAAACTATATTTTCCATAGCTATGACCTGTTATTTCAAACTTCTGAAGGGGAAATATGAGACTGCTCTTAAGAGAGATGATAGGAAAAGAAAGGAATATTAAAATGCATGCAAAGCTGGCATTGGCAGTAATGTTAGGTTTGTATTATTCCCATGGAAGTATAAACAAACTCAATACCCTGTCCAATATTCTACAAATATATTTATCCATTAAAAATATCTATTAAATTAATAATTGCTGAAAATTGGTGGTTTGAAGTAGTTGATATGTTCATTTTTAAAGCTTGGTCTCTTTTTCTGATCCTTGTTTGTGAGCAGGTTTTTTTCAAAACAAACATTAATTGTTTAAAAAATCAAGTTATTGAAATAATTTTGAACTCTGAAGATCATGTGCGGTTTGGTTGATATTGACTGCTGGAGGTTGGGATTTCGTGGTAAATCAGATAAATCCCACAGCAGTAAGCCCTTCTAGCACAAACACTTCTGTGTGTGGATTTTACTTTCCTTCTGCAAATACTGGTTCATAGTACTTTGAAATTAACTTTGCACAAATGTGCATGCCAATAAGTTAGTCACTCAAATGTTCATGAAAATCAAACACCCCAAAGGGTGTGAGCATGGCCTAGGAGAACTGATTTAATAAAATCAGCTGAATATTCAGCTACACTCTTTTCCTCAAGAAAATTGTTATACCATGGACAGAACCTTAATACGGACAATTTTGATAAGTACCTCTGCAACTCAAAAGTGATGTCTTTGCCTAGGGGGCCTCATGCATTCAATCACAGCCAGCTTATAGGGAGGTTAAAAAAAATAGGTGATTGAGAACAGCATAGCTTACCTGAACTAAAAGTATCTCCATCTGCATGCTTAGAGCTTGAGTGAATGCATTTGCAGTCACTTCTGTGTCATTCCAAAGCCTTTGGTGTCCATCAAATGCGTATTTCTCTGTTTAAATAACTATCTTGGTGCTATCATGCATCCAATCTTGACTCTGGATTCTATGCTGAGAGTTTTAATAGTTTCTGATAATATTCACTTGGAAAACCTAGGCATAGTAACCAATTGTAAAGTCCTGTTATTTTGCATTTATCATCAGAAAAAAACAAATGGTTTCCTTAACTAAATTTGCTTATAATGAATTCATGCACTTAAATGTTTACTCCAGCTTTGTCTTAGCACGTGTTTCAGCTTTGAGTCTTCAAGAAGACTCTCAGTGTAGTCCTTTTCCCTAGGGATAAAAAGAACTTGTCACTAAAGTATGCATATTTTTTTAATATACATCTGACTGTAGCTTATTCTGCCATTTCTACATACATAATAAGGTAGTTTAAAAAAAAAAAAAAAAGAAAAATAGAGAGAACCGATTTTTTTCAAAGTTATCCTTAAAGATGATGACTTATGTGATAGTGAAATCTCAGTTAGCACTATGAATGGAATGCAAAGTACCAGTCCAAATTTGATTTTCTAACATAAGCTGAAGATGTCCAATAATAAAACACCAAGATTATGTTTTAATGACAAGAAGATATAATTTGGCAGCAGAGATGACAGATCCCAACGGAGTTTTCACTAAATAGGATCCCTTGATTTGTCCAAATTACAGCTAGCACCAATAAAAACATGGGATTTGCCGGGACTATTTGGAGTGCAGAATAATCTTTTGTTATGAAATAGGAGGATATAGAGTGTTATTGCTTTATTATTCTCAAGCTGCTCTGTAAATTTTCTTTTCCTTCATAATTGTCCAACTCTTACCACACAGATTATTTGGGAATCTAAAAGTGAAGACAGAATGCAGATACCTGCTATATATATTTGTTTTTTTAAATATAGGCATAGCTTTGTGTTGTGGTTTAACAGGGTTTAGAACTACAGCTTGAAGCTGCTATTCAAATCCCTATATAATTAGTACATTTCAGTTTAGATAAATATGCGTTAAAATTTGGAAGTATCCTGAACAACTTTGTATTTAAAGTCCAGATATTAGTTCTTCATCTCCACAGAAAGTAATAATATGAATTACAATTATATGATATTTCACATTGTCATTCAACATCTGGGAAATCCTCCCAAATTATCACCATGTTTCCTATATAGAGCTGAAAGGAATGGCAAATATCTGCAAGCATTTATTTCCATCTGCACACATTTCTTCTATTACCTTTTATTTTTCCCAAGAATTTTTGTGAGAACATAAATAAGGACTAAGGTATAACCCCTTGGTACCAAAATTAATGAGTATCTACTTATTTATATATACATATATATATATATATATTTTTTTTTCCTTAAGGCTTGTGTGAGTTTTTAAACAGAAATCTTACAGAGAGTTTCTGCTGTTCAGCCCATATGTAACTCCTTTTTAACATTGCTCTGAAATAGCAACTGCACAGATCAATGAAAATAGGGTTAAAATGAAGTCAGAGGTATGGTGGATAGAATTTGATCAAAAAGCTGGCAAGTAATATTCAAGATCATATCATTTAACAGACAAACTGTTTTTTCAATGTCTTTCATGCAAACTCCCTCTTAACATTGACAGGAGTGACCAACCAATTTGTTCTGGTAGAGGAAGCTGTATCAATGATTTTAATTCCTATGTTGCAGTCTAAACTGGAATAAAACTAAGGCTGGTGTTTTCTGACCTCTTCAGTTGTGATGCCAATTATAAGCTGTTCCCATTAGAATGCATCTGCATTCCACATCTGCATCACTGAGCCCATAAAGAGATTGAGGTAACCTGGGCAGGGCATCAAAATCCACTTCAAGAATGGATTGCACAACAACACACTCTTGTTGAATGCTTGAGGATGATAACGTATGAATTTGGTAATTTATCAAAAAGCTTTTGAATTCTAAGTGTGAGATCAATCTGGTATTGAGAACCATTGATTTTGCATTTTGTTTTTCAGTATCTGATAGGTGTCTGATGTAATAAGGTCACCAATACAGGAAATTAAATATCATTTTGAAAAGCTGTTGTGTTACTTGTTTCCTTATGGATGACAACTCATAATCACCCATGCATATGATTAAAATGCTATGGCTGGCTGGCCTGAATCATGAAGATAAAATCTTGCCACAATTAAATCTTTTAAAAATAAAGAAATTATAATACAAATCAGTGACTGAAATGTTGTATTTGAATCTCAATGTATTAGAGATTAGTATTACTGAAGATATCTCAGAATAACTGCAAATGTGTGAATAATCTTTGAACAAGCACTTACAGCTCTTTTGAATTCACTTCATACTAAGTCATCATTTTGATTTGATAGTATCGTTCTGTCTGGAGCATATTAGCCAATATGGTATCTGTTGCTATATTCTTTTTGGAAGACACGTACATACTTCAGAGAATCCTGCCAAAGTAGATTATGAATTCATTATCAATTCAAACTGCCTGGGCTTTTTAATTTTTTTATTATTTTTTTTAATGTTAGCTATCAACTTGCCAATAAGACATGACAAATGTTTCTCATACATGTTCAAAAAGTAGGTGGCTAGAAATGGCTTTACTGCTGAACTATTAACACGTGTCATCGAAGAGAGAGATGAAATGAAAGTACAACCTGTTTATCAGAGAGAGTCCAGACATGGAGGCAGAAGCAGTTATGATTATAGAAAGATTTCTGTTTGAAGAGAAACTAAAAAGAATAGGCCAAAACAAGTATAAAAGTAGGCTTAGCAAAAAGAAGAAACAGCATATATGAGCTGATCTTGTCTGGATTTTACACTGAGGGCAGACTTATGAATTAGTAGTTTTTTATTCTTTAACTTCTACTTACATGATTGAGACTATCCTCAATTCTGTTAGAAAAGTTAAGCATTAGAGATGAGCCAGGTCCTAAAAGTTACAAAGGGACAAACTTTTAGAAATAATTCATCGTTCGTCTTGTAAGATGTTTTTGTACATTCTCTCTAATACCTGGATAGTAAATTTAGACTGTTTCTATGAGATGATATAATATTTTTTCTTTGCTTTTGCTGTAGGAAAAAAGGAGTGCCATAGTCCTATACAGCAGATAGAAAAGTACTGAAGCAATTGTGATCGCTAATCTACCTGCAGTGCTTGAAATTTTGTGGAATGACAGTTAAATGTAGTGCAGAAAGCCTTTCATGCCAGTAAGAAAATGAAAGTATCATTGTATGAATTTGCATTGCATGCTGCATTTACCTAGCGTTTTCCATTTTTTTAAGTTACAAGGTGACCTTGATTTCCTAGATTTAAGATTTCAGTAGTTTATTAAACTGAATTCTAATGAACACTGCAAGCGCTATCAGCACAGTATCTGTTAGCACATAACTCCTTTGGCCCAGAACATGGAAAGATAGAGGGTCCTTAAATATATATATATGTATATGTTGAATGTGAATGTCATTCTTCTGTCTAAAAGACGTAAAGACATTCCATACTTAGTTAAAGGAAAATTAGGTTTCTAGAATTATATTCTCTGTATATAACTGTAACAAGACATGCTGTATTCTAGCAAATGTAACATTTCAGTGAAATTATATTTCACAGCTAGTTACTAAATTCCCTCATGCACAATGCAATTTAAAAAAATGGGCCTATCTGTGTCATACTGCTCACCTCAGCAATGTCTGTTATATATATACTTCCAGGCTATCTTTATTTGGAAGACTATTAGGTGAAATTTCAACCATCACAGTCTATAAGTTTAGCCTAATAGTCTGTAAGTTTAGCCTAATACTGCAGAAGCTTTTTATATTTTTTAGTTACCATTACAGATCATAACTCTGCTGTGTATTGTAAGAGTCTTCTAACTTTTAAAGGTCAGAAAGGAGGGAAATTTGTGGATTAATGAGATAGAATCATAAAATGGTTTGGGTTAGATAAGATCTTTAAGATCACCTAGTTCCACACCTCCCTTTAGATCTGGTTGCTCAAAGTCCCATCCAGCCTGGTCTTAAATACCTCCAGGGAGGGGACATCTACAACATCTCTGGGCAACCTGTTCTACTGTCTCACCATCCTATTAGATTTATTCTAAATATTAAAATTTCTTTCTGGTATCTAGTTTAAATTTATCCTCTTCCAGTTTAAAGCATTTCCCTTTGTCACTACTTGCCCTTGTATAAAGTCTCTCCCCAGCTTTCCTGTGAGCCCTCTTCAGGTACTGGAACACCCCTATATAGTCACCCCAGAGCTTTCTCTCCTCCAGGCTGAAGAGCCTCAGCTCTTCCGAACCCAGAGAATCCTGATAGTGACCTTCAGTATCTGAAGTGAGGTTGTAAGAAAGAAGGGGAGAGACTTTTTAGCAAGGTCATTCGTGATAGAACAGTGTAATTGGTTTCAAACTAAAAGAGGGAAGATTTAGATTGAATATAAGGAAAAAATTTTTTTTTACCATAAGGGTAGTGAACCGCCCAAACGTCTTGGCCAGAGAGGAAGTGGGTGCCTCAACCCTGCAGATATTTGAGGTACAAGCTGGACTGGGCTCTGAACAACCTGATCTAGCAGCTGGTTTCCATGTTCCCATGCAGGGAGCTGGACTACAGGACCTGAAAGGTCCCTACTAACTCAAATGATTCTATAATTCTGTGCTTCTATCCTGCTCCTAAATACACCACAGTTACATAACAAAACACGATACAGGGGCCATTAAGAAAACATATCTCAACTTTTATCAACTATCAATACTAAGAGAAGGCACCGTGCTGGTGTCTTGCCTTCCTTTCTGGACCTCCTACACGAGGGGATGGAGAGTTTTTGTGCCCCAAGGAAAGCTTCCTTAAAGGTCTGCCAGTTCTATACCATACTCCAGAATTGTAGATTATAGTGTAATTTAAATTCTGGTGTTCTGGTGTTCCTTTTTTTATGAGTACAGTTTCCTAGTACCTGTATGAATTGACAACCAAGTGTACTTCCTATAATGTCTATAATGAATGTGTAGATATTTTTATGTTTTGGGATTGGGTTCCTTTGAGATATTTTAAAATAAAGCCTCATTCCAGATACATGAACTGTATCTTTTGAGAAATATAATTGCCCTTGATCGGCCTTATTTATATATTATTGAAACATTGCACTTCTTACAGACTTTGATTTTCTTGTTTCCCTTTAACAGTATTGGTGTACTTTTCATGCATGGTCTCATGGCACTGAGCTTGTCCTATTCATTTTAGTTACCTTTTAGATGTTGTTCAGGAAGTTCTGCCTTTAGGACAGGGTCTATTTATTGGATAATGATAACGTATTGGTTAATGCAAGAACAATCTGTAAGATACAAGCATATCTTCAATCAGATGACAAACTGATTGAATCACACTTTTATGAATAGAGGTCAGTAAGGATAAAGTAAACATGTACAAATGCACTTTGTTTCTGAACTTTATGACTAATGAATTAATCTGTGGTCTACCAGTGAGGGGGAAAAAAAAAAAAATCAAAATGAAAAACAGCATTACAAATATAGTGGAAAAGAGTTAAAAAGTTGCAACAAGTACTTGAAATGTAAGATGACAGTTAAAATTTTTAATTTATACATGCCCCATAATTTTTACTGCAGGAAAAATGTACAACATAATTGCTGTATTTTATATTACCGTACCTGCTGTATGCTACATTATTTTCCTTAATATTTTTTAAATTTTCTTGGAAATTGATATGCCTCTAGAATACGAAGCTGTTACTAGAGATGCCTTATTTTGTTGATATAAAGTATCTATCTCACATTTATCTAAGAACTGCATGTAGTGGAAAACATACAGTTACGATATTTGGATAATTAGAAAACTTTCTATAATTAAAACAGTAATTTTCTTTTTCTGTAATCTCAGCAGAGTTAAATCACTGTTAATTATAAAATATATTTGTTTCACTTATGATAAGCTTCTTTCAAGCTGAGAATCATTATCTTTTGAGAAAAGGAATTTTACCACTTCTTTAAAAATCATGGTCATATTTTAAATAATTATTTCCGTAGAACTGCTTAGACTTGATGGATTATCCGTGTTGGCAGGATAACCTTTTAGCCACTGATTCCCAAATTCACTGGATTATAGCCCATTATCTACCATCAGTCGTTCTCAGACTATCATGGAGCCTTATCATCAAATTTTTAATTGAAAATGTTCCAACAGGGATAAGATTTGGAGGCCACTCATGGAATACTCAGTAAGGTATTGAAAACATAATTTGGTTACTATTTCTCTAAACTAAGAAGCTTATAAATAAAAAGCTATTTGGCTAACAATGGGTTTACTTGTAGCTTTGGGGCATTTCTGAAGTGATATGCTAAACTGACTCTCTAAAGCAATTAAATTCACTTCTGAAAAAATTAAGACTCACTTTCCAGCTGTCACGGCATAATCAGAACAAAATGCCTATCATGGGAAAAGTAACCTCATACCCCTCCTGAGCTTTTCTTCAACAGTGTGTTGGCATGTCACAGGAAAGAAATTTATCGGCATTTATGAAGTTTTATTCAAATTTCTTATTGTTTTTTTTTTTGATTATTTGAAATAACACTTTGCAAAAAAAAATAATTGTGAAAGTGGATTGTAAGCTCCACTGTAATATATGTACTTTATATATTTTACATATATCTGTGAATTTGTCAAGTTATACTGTGGCAGACAACATTTGGTTCAGTTCTCTCTTCCAAATTTGCATCTTATTTTTTTTTTTATAAAGAGTGATCAGTCAAGGTGACACCATCTGGAGAGAGAGGAGACATTGCCTTTCCTGGGAAACACTGAACATTGTCTAGGGAGATTATGCCAGACAGGAGACAGGGTCATAGCCACAAGCTGGGCATTCACAAAGGATCTGTGAACTAAGCAGAGCAGGGAACAAATTTTGAGGCCTTGACAACCTTCTAGGTAACCTTCCTTGATCAGCAGGGATTATTAAGATTTTCCCACTATTCAGAAAGATGTAGAATAAGCAGTAACCCTACAGGATGTAGGAACATACCTGTGCACTTTCTTAAAATGGCTTTTATATTTCTTCCTAAGGTTACTTAGCTACTTTGAATTTTCTCTAGAGAAAGAAATATCCTAATTCATTTTCTGATGAAACTGAATTGTCTTTTAGTCTTTCTATAAAGAACAATGTCAAGATGAGACCATTCTAGAATTAAATTAACGTGAGTTATTTTCCTCTTAGGTAAACATCTATTGATAAAATTAATCAAAAAATGAGGGAAGCAAACTCAAAATAATTGAACCTTTTGTAATATAATATTTTATGAATTCTCTAATACTGAAAATTGTGCAGAACTGAAGTTTCACCTAGATTCAGCAAAGAGCATATCATTTCATTGTTTTTCTAAGCGTAGACATGAAGATAGGTGATTGACCTCATCCTGCTTTGTTCTTTGGGATAATCTATTCAATTGGTCAAGTAAAAGATGCTCAGAATTGTAATTCTTTACTACCCGTTATTTGCTTGTTCTAACCTATTTTGCTATTTTATGTTTGTAACTAAGTTTGGGTATGAAGAATGAGGAGGTCATGAAGATTACTATGCTTCTTTATATTTGAAAATTAATTTTTGCAAATTGAGAATTGTAAACACCTCTGAGAAGCACTGCTTCCTGTAACGGAAAACAATAAATTCCTACAGTGTTGTTGGGAAATAAATATGTATCATGAAACTTTAATAAGTCATTCAATATGTTGTGTCCTTAGGCTATTAGTATACCAGGAATCATACCTATGTTCTGGAAAACTGGAATTTGAAAACCTTTTTTTCTTTTCATGAAATGTAATAATTTTAATCTTATTATGTTTGCTTCTGATAAGCCACAGCTATTTCAATCTTTTGTTCTTGTAGTAAAGCTCTTCAAAATGAACAGCTTTTTGTAATATCTGTTTCCTGCCACTGGGAACATTGCGTGTTTATGCAATACTGAAAAGAGAATTCCATTTTATTAGATATCACACTTTTAAACATATATTGAATATATTTTCAGTATCCTTAAAGGTCTTTCATTGAGTTAGTTATTATTGAATCAAAGATAAATGGCGCATAGTCTTCTGCCCACAAACCTTTAAGCTATATAGAAAGACTTAGAAAAAAATCTGAAAAGAGAAGACTACATTCCTTTTGCAGGGTTCTGTTGGAGAATTTATTGTGTGTGCACGTATAGTCACATACGATTATTTATTTGCTATTAGGAATTAATAGATTTAAGAAAGCTTGTGTGAAATGTTACTTCTTTCAGTACCTTGTATGTCAAATGTAAAGTACTAGTTTTTCAGAAGTTTTTAGAATGCTCAGACTCAGAAATGACACATTCTTTTTATTTATTGCACTGCAGTAATTAAGTCCTAGAAATTGCTTATTTGGAGTTAAAAGGAAAATGTATATTTTATTTAAATAGCCTCTGGTTAAGCTTTCAGAAATCTATATAATTTGTCTTCCATTCCAGGAAGTATTTCACCAGCCTGTTGCTGAATTCTCCCTTGGTCTGTTTGAGGTTAAAATTTTTTTGGACAGAAGTTACACTTAAAACAGCTTTAGTATTTTTATTTATTCCATTTCATTGGAATGGAACATTCTTCTTTTCAGAGTAGTATAATGTTTAAAAATCCATAAAATATTGTTGGAAAAATAAACAAAAGTATGACAAGTAGAAAGATAGGTATCAGTTGATTTTAACTCTTGCAATAATTGTACTTTCTGAAATTCACTGATGAAGGCAGCAGTGGTCAGCAGTATTTCCTAGCTTTTTAACTAGATCATGGATCTACATGGTTTTTTTTTTGCATAAAAATTACAAATGCATGCATATGGAATATATAGTTTCTAAACTCAAAGAGAAGTAGAAATATTGCATTTCCATAAATAAGGAAATTTCTCATTTTTTAGATATGTTCAACAGTTACTTTTCTTAATAAATGTCTCCAGAGGCAAATTATTGACCATTGAGGAGCTCAGAGTCACTTTACAATGAAGTATAGAAAACAGATTACTACAGCTAAAGGAGAATTTCCTTTCCAAGTAATTGATTAGAATGTTTTTGCAGATCCTCATGGAAAGTAAAAAGAATGTTAACCGGTTAGAACCTTCCATTAACTCAACAGTGAAGAATCTTTTACTCAGTTTTTTTCTCCATTTTTCACATCTTAAATTTGACTTTATGGTTGAGTTTCAGTTTCTGCTCAGTACTTTCTATACTGTTGTTGCAGAATCCTGTCGCTGACTTAAAACTTGCTCTTATTCATTGTTCCTCCAAAACTTTGTTAATCCTACTGTAAGAGCAGCAGCAGCAGACAAAACTACATTTCTGTAATTATCATCATCACAATTAAGACTTCCAGTCTGAAAACGTTTGCTGTAGGAAAGACTAACCCAAATATTCACCTGAAGAATGAATGAAAAACCTGAGATAAAGAGTGCACTTGCTCACTATTGTGTGACTGATCAGTAAATTAGCTTTGAATTGTAAAAAATTAATGCAGACAATATAATATAAATCAATATAATTGAGTAAAAAAAATCTGAAATAATAATAATAATGTGAAAATAATAATGAAATAATAATGTGAGAAGTTTTAGAAGTAGTAGTCTAAATATCATTTCATGCTGTTTTGGACTAATTATCTTCTGGTAATGGAATTTTCTTTTTTGTGTTCCTGTTTCTTCCTTTCATACTCAAAGACTACTAAGGTCTGTATTTGAGGTTTCATCTGATGAGGTGAAAGTTATTCACAGCTGTTCTCCCATTGCTTACTTGAATTTTAAAAATAAAAAATCAGCATACTGTGAAAAAAATCTTCACTTTCCCTATTAGTAGTATCATGTTCCATATCTAGTTTTTGAGATTTAATGTACTCACCCTTACATTTAAATAGACCTATTATTTTAGCTACCTGTTGATGATACTCTGTTCCTGGTAAAATTTTAACGTATTCCTTAGGATCAACAATGATGGAGATCCTGCAATGGCTCCAGGTTTCTCCAGTCTTAGGCTTCACTATTAAAGACTTCCCCTCCCCTGCCAGGCTTAACTGCAGTTTTTCTCATTGCAATTTAAACCCACAAATGTGAAAAACAGATAATTTCCTTCCTCTTTCCAAGGGCCTCTTAAGTTTTTAAAGAACTGAGTTTTTCCTTTCAGCTTAATAATACCTAACTCTCTCTCTTCTCGTACACGATTCTCTTGACCTCCCATCTGCCTCACTGCTCTGCTTCATGCATCCTTCAGAACACAGTGTCAGAAACTCCTATTTCAATAGAAATTCTATCTATGCTGGATAAATAAGGATCTCTTCATATGTCTTGCAAGTGTTGTCTACTGTTTGTAGATCTCAGAGTAACATTTCCCTTCTGTAACATCATGAGATTGACTCATACTTGGTCACAATCTAAAACAATGCCCACAACCACATTTTTTCTAAAGAAATTCTTCATAATCTTTGGTTCTTTATTGTGTTTTCCAAACTGATTAGCCCCGCTTCAGTAGCTCCTTCACACATTGAAATTTGCCTTTGTAAATGTGTATGGAGGTGCATGTATAATTGCAAAATTATATACTTGGAATTGATGCATGTTAGTTAGTAGTAGCTCTTGATTTAGACTGGTTCTGGTGATCAAAAAAGTATTTGGAGAAATACTGAGTTTCAGCATCTTGCTCCTTATCCAGATTGACAGTTAACACAACAAAACTCTTAGAGTAAACTGCTCAAATTTAGAGTATTATGTTTAGTATATTCTGAAGCAGCGTTTTCAGCCTGAATTAAGTAAGCAAGGACAGAATCAGAGGCTTGTTCACAAGAATCTGATTTTTTATTTTAAAATGCACCCCCAAAACAGTTGGATTATTTTGTTTGTTTTCATTTTGTGAATCACATGGAAGGAAAAAAGGTGCAGGTATTGGTTAGATTTGTATTTGATTGTGCAGATTAAGTTCACAGAAAACAAACTTCTTCCACATGGGCAAGCTGGCAAGCATTGTAAGCAGGGAATATGCTTAAGATATAAACTGCAAAACAAAGATCCTTGTGTAAGGAAAATGGGTTTGAATCATTAAAATGACTATGTGATGCATTTCAGATTCTGACTTCCACACACCAGCTCTGCCTGTCTTATACTAACAAGCTGAAATCTTGAACTGGGAGCAAATGCTTATATTGAGTCATATTAACTTATGCAGCTATTCACTATGTAAATTGAGGCAAGTTGCTATGGTAACCCACTGCCTAAAACAGCTATCCTTGCAATCTGAGCAGGCCTGTCTGATGTCGAACCCCATGGTGTTCAGGATCTGCTTTGATCCTAAGAAGCCAGTGTCAGATACGTGGTGAAGAGGACAACAGTACAGAACCGTCCTTGGCTGTGTCTAATCAGTGAGTGCTTCTCCTTTGAGCTCTGAAACCCACAACCTTCTCCTCCATGAAAAAAAAAGCACCAACCACTCACTTATTTCTTAAGGATTGTTTTTTTCCTTACACTGAAATTAAGGCAAATTATGATTTGTGACAATTAACTGTGACCTTCAGTATTTTGTAATTTGAGAACTCATCATAGTTGTTTTTTTTTTTCCTAGTGAAGAATTAATTATTTAGTGATTATATTAATTTCTCCATTATTGTCCTTCTGTATTTCTTCAGAAGTCAGCTTACCATTCCTCTTTTTGTGGACTTGTTGTAGTCATTCACTGCAATAAGAGAAGTTGATTTTAATTAATTTGACTGGAAAATACATTATTAACATACTGAGGCAGAGTGAGCAGACTGCAGTAGAAGTCTAATATCACACAAAAGATTCTGGAATGCTTAAAAATACAGCAATGCTGTTAAAGCACAAATGCTACATCATTCACACCCTACTCTTTAATAGGAGTAGCGTTTATAGAACAGCTTAAGAGCTACAATAGCACAAAATATAAAAGATGACAAACTAAAGCAAGGAACCAAACCACCTGATGAATTGGTACATGGATTACCTTCATGATACTCATTTTTCTTTCCAGATTGTATGCTTACAGACTTAACTACAGAGACAGAGTTCTTGTGTTTTTCATTCAATTTGCAGTACAACCTGGGGGTTGTTTCATTTTCAACCAAACAGCAAAGATTTCTTGTTAACTCACTTATAGACAAACCTGTCTTTGTTTGCAGATTCCTCTCACCCATCATCTGCCTTTTCTGAAATGTGCACATCCCCTTAAAGTCTCACTGGACAGCACCTCACTAAGCTTGAAGTGATTTCAACAATCCATTTAATCTTATTGGGAATACATGCTCAGAAAGTCCTTCCTCTGCTGAAGCTAGTTCTTTAAATTTATCAAAGTTCATTCTAAATGCATATTTTCTTTTTATGTTTACATCCTTCTTGTTCTCCCTTTATGCAGGGGAGACTGCTTCAGAATTTCACCCTTCTGAGAGTTATAAACCTGTTTCTTGTTTGTACTCTAAATTTATTATTTGCTTTAATGCTGATTTGACAACACTATCTTGGAGCTTTAACAGCTTTTCTTTCTCCCAGCAGTTGCTGTTGCTAATATATTTGTAAATAACCACTACTCAGTCAAGAAATAAACTTTATTGTATATTTAAACTGAATGCTTAAAGTAATTTTGCAACCTAGAATGCCAACCATTTTTAGCTTGATTCCCCAGCAACTATTTTGTTTGAGTCCTACAGCTGTGGGGAAACTAAGAATGTGCTCAGAGGACCCATTCCCTTAAGACAGCAAGAGCTGAAATTCATGTTAGAGATTCTGAGCACAGCATCGCCGTTTCTTTTTCCATCTTTTCCCTTTTCTCATCCCAGGTCTACTGTAAGCCTTTAGAAACAATCCAAGAAACAGAGTCAAGACAGAACTAAAATGTATAATAGGAAAAATGTCACAAGAAGATTCATAAGAAAAATTGTGACACATAATTTGAGCAAGGCAAGGTGTAGAGATGTTTTTAGAGAAATCTCAAAATGCATCAAGACAGTTATAATTTTTCTGCTGAATCGATGCAAAAAAATTTTTGCAAATAATTTACTCAATTCATAATAATATGATGAACCCTAAAATTAATAGATCAAGGCAAAATAATTTTCTATCAGTAGATGTCTTTAGTGTGATGAGGCCTGTGATTGCACTTATTATACATGCTCCTAGTCTTAAGAGGCTCTCAGAAAAATATTTTTTACTATAAAACTCAGTATAACCTGTAGTAGTAAGTGACTGTTGCCTCAGTCTCCATTGAATTTATTGTTTATCTACTTTCTTGAAGGGATTGAAGTATTACAATTTGCATTGTGAAGCTGAACATGGTTAAAGGTTGAACAAGTGGCAAATGCCTCTGGAAACATATTAAGAGTAATCGTTTTCACAACACTTGAAAGAAAGCAGCTATTACTGAAGAAAAAAAGATACACTTCAAAACTTTCACTTTTTATCAGGGGAAAAGGACTCTAATACAGGAAAATTCTCATATCTTGAGCTGAAAATAGTGCTTGATCATTCTGGGATAAAATCTTAGCATTAGATTTATTTCAGTGCATGTAACAGTTTGTTTATACATTAAGATGTGGCTTTTTCTCTACCATTAATATATATAACATTTAAAGAGATGCCATTATTGTTGAACAAGAGATACAAGATCTTCTAGATTAAACTAAATCGAAGGAAATTTTGTCAAGTATTTAAATCCCCTGAATTAAATTAGCCTGTTTTCCCTTTATTTTCAATGAGATGTAATTGTAGTTGTATGTCAAAATAAACATGACTTGAGGTCTGGATTCTAAGTGATAACTGTCTCTTACAGAAAAAAAGAAGTATATAAAATGTACATACAAATTGTATGTAACAAATTTGATTCAAAACTTTCACAATCCA
This sequence comes from Perdix hodgsoniae, assembly GCA_035772895.1. Lineage (NCBI taxonomy): Eukaryota > Metazoa > Chordata > Aves > Galliformes > Phasianidae > Perdix > Perdix hodgsoniae. Next base: position 16,285,457 of record JAPSGF010000012.1, on the reverse strand, counting down.
GCTTAAAGGTGCTGATTGTACAGAAATGGCAGTTTGCTTCTGTCAGTTTGCATCACCAACTTGAATTTGCAGTTAAGCCATTGAAGCAAGTGTAGAGAGTGAAGGATGAAAGCATAAAAGTGTTCAGGGAAGAAAAATAAAAGAAAAAGCAAAAAAAGAGAAATAGGAGGTAAATGCTGAAAGACATATTCTTTCCTTGTTGTCCATGCTTAAGTATATTAATAGTAAGGTTTTAACTTCAATCTTTTAATTCTTTCTCATTAAAAAATAATAGACTTTATTCTTTATTCTGTATGCTAGACTTCATTAATTTTATGTGGAGGTGATTTAAATACAGCTTCTAAAATCAGAAAATTCAGTGCAATATGGATATCACAAAGCACAGTCTGCATCCACCATTGTGTGAAATCCTGACCCAGTGAAATCGATGGCAAAATTCCCATTGACTTCAAAGGGGTTGGATTTCATACCCAATCTCCTCTTTCTTTTTTCTTCAGTCTCTGTGCTAAATGGGATCTCTTTTCCCAGATGGGCCTTTTAATGCTATACAGAATGATCATTTCAACTTTCTGTTGTGAAATGGTGAAACTCTTCTAAGGAAGATTCTTTTCTGTTTTAGTTTCTTTTTCAAATGTTACTGACTTCCTGCATAATAAGGCTAGAGTAACATTTCCCTGATCGATTGTCTCAAAGGTATTTTTTCTCATTTTTTTCACTTGCAATTTAACAAAGCATGATTTCCAGAAGTTCACATTTTAAATATCAGTTAGGTATATATATCAAACACAAATTTTGGATAGGAATTACATTCTATAGTGAATGTTTATATCCACACATAGTAAAATTACACAAATAACTAAACTGCAATGTACTGTAAATTCTCAGTTTATTCATAGTCTCAGCTCTGTGAGGTTTTAATCACATGCCATTCTTACTGTCTTCTATGAAACATAAACTGGAATTCTTTATTTACTTATTTTAAAGTGCCTGGTCACTGGCTTTATTTCTGACATTCCATTTAGAAGCTAAGTTTCTCATTCTTGATACATTAAGGTCCTTTCCATGAAATCCACCACCATTTGTGTGCACATATTTCTTTTTTCTTGAATCCACAGCTAGAAAGATCTATTTGCAGTATATCTAATTTTTAGTTATAAATCTTATTTTAAAAACAGTTACTGAATTAACTTGAGATATTTATAAAGAAACATGGGTCCCAATGAACAGAGATTTTCTTTGCATGGTAGCTGAATACTTACAGTTTCATGTTCTGTAAATCACGACAAAGTTTTGCCCTAGTAAGATCTCCTTCCATGATTAGTTCACCAATTTAATAGTTAAAACAATGAACATACTGTTTCTGGATCATAGTAAGACTTCATGGCATTGTTCTGGATGAATTATCCAACTGCAACATAAATTTGTTCCTCCTCTCTTCCTAATGCAATGAAAGCAATCTGCTGTGTTTAGGTTTTTTTGTTGTGACTTTTTAACATCAAGCCCCTGAAAATATTGACTCAATTTGTACTCTTTGCAACTGTCCAGTATGAAAAGTCTGATTGCTAAAATTTCAAATCATCTGGTGAATTCAGGAATGTAACAGTACTGCACATAAAACAGTAATGTTTCTTAGAAAAATAAATAAATAAACAGTAAAGTTCTTTAAAATTATGATTTATTTATAAGCATAAGATATAAACATGTTCGAGTAGGCATATTAAAATAATATATAATATATACTATAATATAATATATATAATAATATATAATATAATAATATAATATAATATAAAATAATAATAATATATATAATTTATATAACTATTGGGTGTGCTCTTACTGTCTAAACATACAATCTGAAGTTTCAACAGTTGTTTTTATGGTTTATGCAACTTTGCTGTGTACATTCTGTCTCCTACTCCAGGTCATTAATCAACATATTTACCTCAGTTGACCCCTGCATGTGATACCTGAGGAATGACACCAGCTGGCCACCAGCTGTACTTTGAACTTCCAATCACAGCCTTACTCTTGAGCCAATTTTCCATCCACTGTATCAAGCATAAGCCCAATCTGTATCTTACCAATTTGGCTATAATTATACTGTGAGAAGCAGTGTTAGAGGCCTTGCAAAAATCAAATTATGTTAGCATTACCTGCAGAATCTGTCATCTTTCCATAGCAAGAAATTAGGTTGTCAAGCACATTCTGACTTTGGAAAAGCTTCCAGAGGAAATTGTTTCACGACCTTATTAGGGAAAAAAGGGAAATCTCACCAACTTCTAAAGAAAGCTTCATCTGTATCCTCTTTTTAATGAGTTGGTCTATAGCAGATGCCTACCACAGCATCACTTGTACTGTTCTCTTATCCTCTACCACAAGAACTCCCCTGGCCTATCAGCTGCCCCAAGATGGAGTTGCATGCACTCCATCTGCTCCTCTGCACAGTTCATGTCTTTTCCTCATCTTCACAGCCACTCTTTCCTGAAGAGCCTCTTTTTTCTTTTTCCCAAGTTCAATTTGTGCAGGTAAGATATGATTTTGACTGTTGCATAAGCAAAAATATGGTCTTTGTACTTCATTTTCAGTGTTAGAATGAGGAATAATACAGGAGACTTCATTTTACTGTGATTTTCTCACTCGGTATCTGTGCCATCAGCAACTGGAGAGGACTTCTTAAGAAGTAGTTTCACTTAAAACTGCAAGCAAATGGGAAATAAACACTATAAACCTGGGGCTCATGAAATTTTAGAAAAGCAGTCTTAATGTTTTCTGTAATAGATAAACAGAGTTTGAAGAATGTTTGAGTAATTGCACACTACTTATACCTCCTGTTTATATTTTATTTTCATCTACAACACCAGCAACTCTAAAATTGTCATAGAAGTGGAATCACAGACCTTCTGATATTAGCTTTTTTTTTCTTTTTTTTCTTTTTTTTTTTTTTTTTTTTTTTTTTTTTTTTTTTTTTTTTTTTTTTCCTTTTAACAATTCTCTAGAATTTAAAAACAAAAGGCATCTTCCAGTAAGATTATGGTAAAATGCTATGTATTCTTTCAGCAGAATTTTGAGATTTTTTGCTGGTTTTATTCTCAAAAGGTGCCTAATTTTGGGGACAAAAGCTGTATACCTATCACAGCCTCAGTAGTAATTATGATATTTTAACGATGTATTAAGTAATAAATGAAACAACAGATTTGTAGCATGAGATTTTCAAATTCGGTATGAAAATTGCATTATAGGGAATGAAAAGGATCTTTAAAAATTTTGTCCAACTGCTTTTGTTTCACAAGTAATAGAAACAAATGAATGCATACACTCGTTTCTGCTTGTTGAAACATCTGAACCTGTACAAAGGGATGTTTTTGTAATCAGGTTAAGTTATGTATGACTCAAAAACTGAATGTGAAGTCTAATAACTGTAGTCAGTAATAACAGTAGTAAAAGTCTGAGATATTCTCTCAAATATATTTTTGCTTTCGCTGAAAGAAAATTAATTGAAATCAACTTACTTAAGTACCTTTTCAAGATCATTTGGGCCTGTTAGTGCAAAATTTCTAGCAATTTTGGTAGAAGTGTAAAATCTGTAAACATAGTCATAACAAATGTAGTCATAAGTTGCTTTCTAAAATAGTTAAATCTATTTGATGCTACTGTAATCACTACTATCTCTCTTTAAAAGTATGTTACATTTTCTTAGCTGTAAGAACTCAAACTATAAAAGTTCTTGAGCATAGAAAAACGTGTACAGATTTATTGTCTCTCAATTAACAACTCTAAAGAGTATTTGGCATGATGATTAAAGATAATACTTTTGTACTTCATAAAATTTCAGTATTAGGCAGTAAAAGATTCTAAATTTAGATAGAAGAGTTTCTAGGAATTCAGACTAGCTAGATTTAACTAGAATACTATTTATTTCTACTATGCATGTAGGGAAGCATTTAGGAATTTGACCTTCCCCTGCCTAACGTGGAAGCATTTACAAATCCATTAAATTAAAGATGTACGTTTCAAACTCTGGTCCTTTGAGACATTTAATTTTGCTAGCATTTACTTTAATTGGAAATAAAAGGAATTATATCAGTAAACTGGAAACACCAATTAACTTGTCAGGATGAGGAAAAATCTTATTTTCTGATTTTACATTTTCAGTGGGCAAGACTCTGCTACAGCTCCCAGGCATGGCACAGAGCAAGGACAATGTACAGGAAGTAACCTTATAAAACCCATCCTTGTTGACTGTCCTTATAGATATGAGTTTAGATTTTGGTATCTCCCATTCTTTTCTTTTTGTAAATTCATTGGTTAAATAAATGATCTGGCCATTATCATCTTACCATTTTTTGTTTTCTTGCATTGAAAATACCTATGACATGACTTGATGAAACATTTAGTCTTTGGGATTGTTTGTAGCTTTAAATTTGTTGTTAAAAAAAAAAAGAAAAAAGAAAAAAAAGAAAAAAAAGAGAAAGAGAGAGGTTGTAATTTCAGGTATTGCAATCTCAAACTGCTGTAATAAACTGAATTAAAAATATCTTTTTTTTTTTTTCTTCTTCTTTTCCTGCAACTCAGTAAAATATAGGAACAAATTAAGAAATTAATTGTATAATGAAATTCAGATTTTCTTCAGATACTAAAGCACTGCTATTAGGTGAGGAAATAATTTTATCTGGGTCTAAAGGATAGGATTTTATCATTTAAAGTCATATTTGTTTACAATCTTGAAGGGGAACTGCAATTATCACTGTACCTGACAGAAACTCTTTGGTGTTTTCCAGAAAACTATTGTGATATTATTAGAAGTTCATTTAAATTTCTCAAATTCATATGGGCATTTCATTTTTCATTTTGAAGTCTGTCATGGACTGAAAATTATGCATAAAACCAACAATGTCTGAAAGGATTAGCAGAGCCAAGTGAAGAAAATGTCTTTTAATGTGCTATATGGGTAGACTTGATAGTGTTCCCCAACATTTCCCTCTTGACCAAGTCTATAATCCTCTTCCAAAATTTGACTCAAGTGGAATGCAAGGAGCTTCAACCCTTCATCTGTTATCCTCAGGGAAAGCTTTTTTTTTCCTGTTTCATTGTGTCCTTTGAAATAAAGCTGAAATGGGGAGGAGGAAGAGGCTAAAATATTTCAAAGGTCAAATAAATAAAGTCAAGGATTCTTGTGTGAAGTATTTTGAAGTTAACTAGGAAGTTGGTTTGACACCTGCAATGATTTCCCTGACATTTCGATAAGCTTTTCACTTAGGCATTAAGTGAATAAATTCTGGCTTATTTCATAACATTCTGTATATCTGTAGTCTGAACATATTGTTAAAAGTGCTACTAATGAATCTTTTTCTGTTAGCCTTCAAGCAGGCCGCCAAATCATGTTCTTTAAAAAAAAAAAAAAAAATAGTTAAAATTGACATTTAAAATATTGGGATATAATATCTTTGTAACAATCTGTATTAGATAATGTATAATCTATGTTTTATCACAGAATTTTTAACTTTCATGCCAAATAAAATAGACATATATTTCATTGCTAAATAGCATCAGTCAGATACGCTTCAGGCCATAGTGGTTTCTGAGTAGGAGAGAAGCTAGAAAAAAAAATTACTGTAGTTTTGAGATCATTTTGAAACACAATCTTGCTTAAGGCTTTTATTAGAGCAGATTACCCGACTGCCTATAGTGAATGAAGAAACCTATTCTTATACTACTTTGTACAATTTAAGTGAGATATATTTACAGGACTTCCAGTCTTACTCTGGAGTATTGATTTCTGCTGAATGGAATGACCTTACTACAAAGTATATTCTTTGTTAATGGAACCTTTTGATATTATTTTCTGATGGAAATATGCATCTTGAGTTATCTATTGATCACATCTTAAAATATATATGATTTATCCTTACATTCTGTTCAAATTTCTCAACATTAATTACATAACATCAAAAATAAATTTTAATTAAACTTTTTAAATGAATTTTTATTCACTTTATTCATATTTTCATTTGCAGTTGGAGAAAGATGTTGTGTAGGCAATCTGAAATCCAGTTGCATAACCTGAACTGCATCATGGTGGCAAAGATCCATAAAATATGGACTGTATTTCCATTATTTTATTAAGTTCTTTAATTTTGAATCTGGGCTTTTTCCTTTGCTAGGAAAACTTGGAATTAAGAGATGACACAATTTATTTTATTCAAGCAAATCCAGCACTCTCAAACATGAAATGCTGGAGTGAAGCATCCACTACAAAGTAGCCTGTTTTTCTGGTTACCTTTGATTTTTGTTATTTATTTATTTATTTATTTATTTGTTTGTTTGTTTGTTTATTTTCATTCATTTATTTTTTGTATCTCAGTTCATCGGAGAAGAATCTAGGATTTCTAGAAAGATGCGGATTTTCTGCTGTTAGTTTACTCTGGTGTTATTTTCACTTTATTTTCCAATAGCTGGTTGTTAAATCTCTCTGAAGTTTTGTTTTAGAAAAGAAGGACGTACTCTGAGTTTTATGGTGACAACCTTGTGAAGATAACACATTATTCTTACGTAAATTAACCTTTAGGTATTTCTTAATATGCTTACTCTTTGGGGGAAAAAAAAAAAAAAAGTTATTTTACTAAAACTGTTGATGTTTATTGTCTTAAATTGAGCTTAGTTACCACATAATTTTTTTTACCTAATGAAGAAACTATTTCCACTTATCTGTGCACATTACTCTCTCTAGCCAATTAATGTCCTTACTCTAGGGCTGTAGTTAAACAAGGGCATTCTGCAGGGTCATCCCCTCACATTGCACCAAGGCTTTCTGCCCACATATATTTTCACCAAAAACACACAGCGACACTGTTAAACAAAAGCTAATTAGTAGAGGTGAACGATGCGTTGACAACACCACACCATGTGCTGAAGTCATCATTAAACAGAAGGAAAATAGGTGGACATCCACCTATTATAAAAATACCAACTAATCACTACTATATACACTCAGAGTACCACACATTCTAAGATTTCAGTGCAAGTATTTGAGTGAAACTTAGGAACTTATTTCTCAGTGGCTACTGTAAACCTCATACAGTAAACATTGCAGTCAGTAAAAATCTCTGCATGATTAAATAATGCAGTTACAACTTAAGGGACAGGCAAAAGTTTTTTCTTTTTTCCTCCTTTCCCTTTTTTTTTTTTGGGGGGGGGGCGGGGGGGGGAGGGAGGGGGCGGGGAATAAGGTGCCTAAATTCTTAATTCTCTTACTTGTTCCTGCCTTGCTCTGTTGTAACAATATTTATTTCCTAAGTGGCTGACAAATCCATATTTAAGTCAGTTCTTCTAAGTGAAATTCTTCAATTGCTTTTGAACTAAATTTAGTATAGTTATATGCCTCTAATTTTACAGGTAATTCATTTCTCTGATAAGTACCTGTTTATGCTGTGTATCATCTTAAAACAATCTACTGCAGAAACATCCAGTTGATAAATTAGAAGCTTTCTCACTGGTCCCATGTGATTAAATCATTAAACCTCCTTGTAGAAAATGTATATGGAAAAAACTTTATAAGCATAGATGCAAGAAAAAAATAAAGATCAATACGCTTTTTTCATCTTCTCTCTCTCTTTTGAACATTTAAACAGAAGGTCAGGTTTGGGGAATTTTTAACAGTGCTTCACAGCATAAATCATTTAATTTTTAGTACTATTCAGAATAACATCTTTGTGACCAAGAAGCATACATTTTATACATTATATAGCATTACTACTGAAGCTACTGAAAGTCTCCAAGCTTGAAATGCTTCTTCAGTATACAGTTGCATGAAGCAAGAATTTGGTTTACTCTATTGCAAGTTTTTAACCTTGAAAGAAACTGAATAATAACTATTGCAAATGAGGAAGACTTACCTTACTTTGCTATAAAAAAAACAAAATCTTGTGTAAGCTAATTTTTAAAAAGTTACATTACTTGATACTGCAATTATAAATAGCTTTCTAAAAATGGCTTGAAGGATATTGTAGGTTTTAATCATTTGAGCACAGGAGGAACTCTACTGTAGTCACCTGGGGCACAAGGAGAAAAATCTCTACTACAAGGTTCTCTGGTTTTGGTATTGTATATCTAATTGTCTATCTAAATTGCAGTAAGACCTCAAAGCATAGGTTACACTTATTTCCAGTTAATAACATCTGAAGATAAGAGAACATTTTACTATCAGCACTTCACAAAAACAAAACTCAGACTGAAATATGTCTTTTAAAATGAATGCAGTTAAATGAGATTTTTGCAATGGGGAAAGCAGTGTATTTATGATAATGCATGCAAAACAAATCACTTGTGATATAATTGGTACATTCATGAGATGATTTCCATCAAACCATTTGTTACAGTTATTTTAGCCTTGTGTCCTAAGGAAACAATATTTGTGTGATTGTGCACTCTGTCTGGTTTCCCTTGCTCCCTTCAGTAAACGCTGAACGTCTTGGCCAATTTCAACCTGATTTAACAATGGGACAGAAGTCCCAAAGATAATTAAGTTCCTAGAAATTTCATGAGAAGTGTTATGCACGGATTGGCAGAAAAGGGAGGGAGCAGTGCCCTTAGTAGAGCAGACTCTAGTAAGAATACTATCAAACAAATTCTGATTTTACCTGCTCAATGCCACCAGCAGGCACGCTAGTATATAAAGATTATGGAGCCACAGAAAATATTAATGATTAAGAGAAAGGAAATAAACGTTTTATAGTGTTTTAAATGAAGTCAGGGGCAAAAAAATTCTACCAAACAGGCTTTTTAATTTTATTAGGAAATCCAAATGAAATGCATCAAAATTAATATTTAAGTTCATAATGTACGTTTATATTCAGGCTTATTAAGAGCAATGAAGTAAAGATTTCTCAGAACTCAGAGTGTAGAATGAGCAATTACAAGTAAAGTAATGATTAAAAGAGAAATATTTTAATTCTAGTAAGCCTCATTGACAAGTAAAGAATTCTTTTTATTATTCTCAGTATAAAAGAAAAAACAAAAAAACAACAACAAAGAAACCTAAAAAATAGTATAAAACATTGCCATTTTGGTCTATTAAATTTACCATTTGGTCATTCTACAGAATATACACTTCTTGACTTACCATTTTTTCACAGAAAGAGATGCGTTAATAAGTATTAATGTATTTTCATTGGTTAAGCAAGAAAAACTATGTGAAATTTCATAGTCTATTTTAATGAAAATGTTGCTTATTTTTTTTAATAAAAAGTCTGTGTAAAGTTTCTGCTTAAGTGTATATATAGATGATTTAAAAAAAAAAAAAAAAAAAAAAAAACAAAAAAAAACATTCAATTCAAAGTTATATGATCCTATGTGAAGAGAAAAACTGCCAAACTCTACAAATAGAAATCTGCAAGTTTTTTGGCTGTTTTATTTTTAATTTATTCTCTTTGACCTTGACATGGCAGAATACTAGTTATGCAACAGCTTGCTTATCTGCAGTAGGATGTTATGGATTAATGCAGTCTTGCTTCATGTATCCCTTATCCCTTCCTTTCAATTTGTCAGTATTCAGAGCAGGAATTATAAGAGAAAGTTGTATTTGAAGTTAAATACAAAGCAAAAAAAAAAAAAAATAATAATAATAATAGAAACACAAAAAAACATTCTCAAGCCTCTGGCTAACTATAAAAGAACCAGCTGGGATCAAGATTAAAGATAAAAGTGGCAAAAATTACATAAAACTATTCTAAACCTCTAGGCGTTGTGCAAGATAGAGCAGAAAATATTTATATAGATAAGGGAGCTCTAATGAAAGAACAGAAATTTGATCACTACTGAATTTTATCATGACATTGTCTAGAATAAGGACTGAGGAATGATCAAGAAATATGACAGTCTTCAGCAGATAGGTAGTCTTACAGAGCTGTCTCTTTTGTTAATCAGCAAACAATACAGTGGAAAGTAGGAAAAGGGAATTGTGTCATAGTAGCTCAACAAGATATGATAAATTGGATAGAAACTTGGGAGTTTCTTTAGGAGTGATTAAACTAGAAAAAAAAGAAACAAAAAAAACTATGGGAATGCTTCAGTAGATAAAATCAGAAATACTTCAGTAGTACAAATATTCAGTAGAGAAGCACTGTATTTTCTTTAAACATGAAAAGGAATTAATCACAAAATAATAAAAATTTAGTGTAGATCGATATCATTTCAATAAAGCAATAACTAAAAAAATACCATTAGGATTTAACCTTTGGCAAAGCCATAAGCTTCTCCATAAGCTTCTAACTTCAGTGCTTGTACAAAACCTTTTAAATAGCAATTTCTTCATGTGATTAAGTCTAGTTTTTTCACCAGAGAATTTCTAAAAAAAAGGAAACAGGTTTTCTTTGTGACCTATGTAAAAGTTTGGATTCAGGAATCTATGGGGAATTATCTATGTCTGGGGTACATGTCTTTCATGTTAGCAAGTCCTATAAACTATAAAAAAGGAGCTTCCTGCAAAGCATTTAATGAATGATCTGAGTAATTGAAACCATAGTAACTGAATCATTTAAAGTGCATAGTTATAATTGTAGCTGAAGAAATGTCCAGGAGTATACTATCTTAAAGTACTGATGAAAAGCAAAAATGCGGTCCATGAACTGTATAGTAACAAAACTTTTGACTGGAACGCTTTATAACTTAAAGAAATAATGGAAAATATATGGTTTCTTGTATTCAATATACAAAAGAAGAACCCCAACAAATTAGGAACATTTTTCATTTTTAAATCCTGTCTTACAAATAGAAATATTCTACTCTGGTGTTGTAGTCTATTTATTTATATGAACAAAATCATACCTATTTAGAATATTATTCTGGATTTTTAACAAGTTATGGATAAAATTTTACATTTTACATTTTTGAGGAAAAACACTGAAATCTAACATATCTTCAAAATAATTTCTAGAGTTCCATGTAGCTTCTCAGGACTAGCAGTCTTACTAATTTACTACTTCAGGATGCTATTTCTGCTTTGTCTGCATGTTGGCAAACTATATGAGGTATATATATACTTCCTTAGTAAGGCAAACTGAGCTCTTCTGTGCTCTGAATTACAAAAAATATATTCTGAACTGTAGTCTTAGCTGTATCCACGGAAACCAGTTGCTTTATGGGAGAATTATGGGAGAAATTTCATTCAATAAGCTTGTGTGCCATAAATGAAAGAAAACTGGATTGAACTGAATCATTATCCTCAAGAAAGCATAAAGGTTACCATAAGGGTCTTTGTTGTTAAAATATATTCAACCATAATAGTCCTTTGTGAGTTTATCTCATCACAGTGCCTTCTGGCTCATCTAGATTGAGAAGGTAAACTAAGATTAATATATGGTAGGGTAGAAATCACATTCGTGCAGCATTAAGGAAATGTGTGAGACTTCACCAGCATAGCTGTAGTGGTACTGAGTGTAAGCTCTAAGCAATTCATAATTTAATATTAGGAGGGTTTTTTTGTTGTTGTTGTTTCTTTGCATGAGTGTTGGTTCCTATTTTTTATAGGTAATGGCTCAGCTAAAGAATTCACACATGCAGAGCCTTAGTGTATGACCCTCTTTTGAATACGGAGCAATTACAGCATTGAGTAGTTGATATTGATAATATTTTAAAAACATAGGACATAGAATAAGTAGGAAGATGTTTGAGGATTATTACTCTGGGTACTCTGTTGAGCAGAATACACTTCTTTAATTAGCTAATGATTCTGGCATAAATTGCAAACAGAGTCCAGTGTTTTGTCTGAGATGGAGTGAATTAGGAAATTAGGTGCTAGGGGATCAAGGTTCATTTTTGGTGTAGGTTTTTTCTTTTTTTTTGTTGTTTTGGTTGGTTGGCTGGTTGGTTAGTTGTGGAAATTGAAATTGTGGAAATTGTTTTTTGTTGCATTTGTTTGGTTTTATTTATTTTTTTTTAAAGTAGCATGAAAAAAAGATCCGTTATTGTTCCTGCTGATGAAGAGATAATTGGTGTGCCTGCTTCAGATTAGTGGTCACTAAAAATAGCCAGAATTCAATTCCTATTTTTACACAGTTATAGTGTTTGTGGTTACATTTCAGTAACTTTCCTCCTCTGAATGTATCATTGAAATGTAGACACTCAATTTTGTAAAGCTTTACTGTGACTACTGCTTTGGCTTTCTGGAGCAGTCTCTGCAGACTGCTCTCAAAGAAGCTGATAACATTTTAAAGCATGGTGTTTTCGTGCATGGGTTCAGAAAGACCTAACTGTACTGTAAAATGGGATTTCACAACTCCTTGACCAAGTCTGTTAGTGAATGTTAGTAAAACTCTTAGGATTCATTTTCAGCAACTGAATAGAGAATAAGCTTGATCAGAGAAACTTTTTAGTTTTCAGAACTTTGAAAAGCTGAGGTTGCACAACTTGTCTTGCACTGACCATCCAAGATCAGTAGTCACTTCAGAAAACAGAAATCTTTCCTCCACTTGTTTATCTAAGTTGTTGCTACCATCTAGAATAAAGATTTTAAACTTCTTAGTGTTTAGAGATTTTTATTTTTATTTTTATTTATGTAGGTTTCTCTGAAAATAATGGCTCCTCTTTACTTCCACAGAAACTACAACAGATACAAAGAACACGGTAACACTATTTGATAGGGCAAATTTTCAGCTATAGAACACTCTTTCTCACAGTTCTTATATCCACTGTTTGATCTCCATAAGCATTCAGCAAGTGCCAGTTAACGTCAGTGGATGTCATTTATTCTACATGGAGGAATTCGCTCCCACAACTTTTCTTCATCACACTTCCATGTCAGGTACCATTCTGTCAGTCTGTCATTCTGCTGCCATCTCTCACGCAGCAACAAAATACAGTGGAGTATTGGTGGGAAGGTTCAACCTTTACTGGCATACTACCAGCATCTGCTTCTGATATTGTGGGCCAACACAATAGCATAGGAGGTATAGCTTTCAGAACAGCCCTTGTATAATTCAAAATGATTTTCAAACACATTTTCAGAGAATATTCACATTTTATTAAATAAACATATATTTAAACAAGGAAATTATTTTGGCATAATTTTCCTTTGATACTTGGTCTATATTTCAGTTTTAAGAGATCAATGCCTCTATTTCAGGCCAGTATTGATGTTCTCACTCTGATGTAGTTTAACTTCTTATAGTTTCTGATGTGGCCACATGTGATGTCTATAAAGGATTCCTTTTGAACATTTTTGTGTCCATTCATTTCAAAGAGAAACACCACTAGCATTTATTTCATCATTTAGAAATTAATATTGACTGAAATCAAGAAAGGTGATTTTAAAAATACATCAAACATTTGACTTCTACTTAAATAGTTTTACAGTTTTCACAGAACTCTTTAAGCATGTTATCATTTCAGTGGCTTTTGTCTTCTCTTTTATTATTAACTAAATACTTGTGATTAGTGCCTCTGATTTTTTTACTGAAATAAAATAATGATTTGATCAGTGTATGAATTAAGTAACTAAAAAGAGCTATTTCTGTTTTAAATTGTAGAAAGCACTTAAATTTAAAATCTATTTTTCATGCAGTAATAAAACAATTTAGGCAGAATTCAAAGATATGTGTGTCCTGCCTAATATCTGCAGTCATATATGTGAATCTATTAGCTGCATTATTCAGTACATTTCAGTATTTGAGTGCTGTGTGACATCTTCACGTTATCTGGGGAATTCTTACCACTTCAATTTTTTTTTTTTTCCCCAGCTAATTAAAATCCTATAAAAAATAAATATACAGAGAAACTGTGGAGTGTCTCTATCAGCATTTAGACCAGTTTGAGAAGACTTGGATGGTAGAAAACTACAACTTTAAAGTATTCGTACACAGACTTGCAGGTGCTGTATACTTAAAACAGGGAATAAAATGAAACCAAAGCTTTTTGATTGCATTTCTTATGTTCCTAAAGGTATGAGAAGTATTGTCATGATGTGTTCAGTTTCATCTCAAGTCATTTATAGTGCTGACATAAGACATAGGTCATCAAATCTGTATTATATAGTTTAATAGTAATTCAAAATGTAGTCTGCAGTTCACTATAGAAGATGACCCAGGAGGATGGTAAGTTTGCATAAAGCAACATCAATCACATCCAGGTTTTCTATTGTTACTTAAATGCAGCTCTGAGTGTTTAGCAAATCTTATTTCAACACTTTTTCCAATTTAGGCATCTATTTAATGCCAAACAGGTATTTCACTGTGAGTGTGGAGCAGCAATGGTGTTGTTACAATGCTGCCCCACAGACACGATCATGTCACTCTTGTTTTGTGATCTCTACAACACTTTCTCTTTATATCTCTCCATTCTTGTCACTGAGCTGGCACAGCATCAATGAGAGTGAGGACTGCAAAAGGAAAACATAAGATTGTAAATGTGCAAATTATGCTTTGTTACCTGGGTCCAGGAGCAATGTGTTCTCTATAGGATGATATGTGAAATGCTTACAGGAATAAAAAGGGCTGTTTATTGATTGAGAAAAGCAAAAGCGGGAGCTCTTTGTTTCAGCTGGATACTTGCTAGTGCAACAGAACTGAGAGCTAAGCTGCAGATGGTACGGCTTGCTGATTCAGTCAGCACTGAATCTCCGTGAAAGAGATGATGCTCTAAACATCAAAGTTAAGAATAACTGCAAAGTCATTGCACTCTGCTTGAACTGAACTTGATGTTCAATTCACATCTTTCTAACAATACATCTTGGACCAATAATTGTTGCAGTTAGAACAGTGGTCTAGAAACACTTCTTGATTTTAAGAACCAAAATGAGAAATTGTTCCAGATATGAGTGTAGTAGTTGCTGTGATATGTTGTCATGGAAATTTCTTTTCCTACTGTGCACTCTTTGCACTTTTTTTTTTCCTTCTTTTTAAATCTGTGTGGTTTGTATAGGGAAACTGGGAAACAGAACCAATATCAAAGTTGAATGCATCATTCAGGTTCTATTCCTAGGACTGCTTAAGGTTATGATCAGTGGAGGACCAAAGAAGTAACCTGCAGAAAAGACTCTATCACCTCATACATCTGTGTAGTTTGTGTTATCATTGTGAAATTTTCCAGTGTTACCACAATAGGAAGGAAGGGAATTTTAAGAGACATTCTCTTCAGCTGCTGGCACTTCTTCAGTACATTACATAGATCAGTGGCTTTTGATAGTAGAATGATGGACTAACCTCTGCAAGTTTTGCACTAATTGATTCTCATTTCTACTTCTCACCTGAACATACCAATTGGTTGTAATCATGAAGTGCTAAAGAGCATTTCATTCTCAAAGTTAATAAACTTAGAATTTAGAAGAAAAAAAAAAAGAAAAGGAAAGGGAAAAATCAAGCTTCAGGTATTTCTGAAATGGATGTTAATTGATAGTCGGGAGAAAATTGTTACTACTGTTTGTAATACATTCATTTAATGTATATTGATTTCAGTGTAACTTTTCTGTTGATGTATCTCAAATAGTTTTGTCCAAAACTTTTCCTTTTAAATGATGGCAAAGGCTTAATAAAAACACTAAACTCTCTAAATCTTGGAGATAGAGATTCCGAGGCCTTCAAGTACAAAATAAGATACTTGATACAGTAGTTTGAGAAAGCAGAAATTTTTATTACTTCATTTAGCTGTGTATCATAAAACAGTATATCTCACCATAAAACAGAAGATGTCAACCTAAACCACTCAGGAAGGACAACTTAACTGAGCAACTTTCAGCCATGTAGGATTTTGTGACTTTTTTTCTGTCCTTGTTGCCTTTTGTTTTGTCCACAGGAAAATGATACCTCACAATTATTCGTAACAAAAAATACTGACACAATACTCTTTACATTAAATACAGTTTCTAAAAGGTAATACATTCTTCATGTCACTTAAATTATCTTACTTAAAGGCAGTTTGAGAAAGAGAAACATGTCTTCCCTTATTCATTCTGTATTCAGAAATGTTCATTTTTATTTCAAGTTTCCTTATAACTTTATGCATGAATGTGAAAGATACTATTAAAGTTCTGAATTCCCACTCCCAAAGAAGAATTATTGAAAGCAATGAAGTATGTATTCTTAAATTATACCCTGAAATACTGAAGGAGTTTGAGAGAGAAGTTAAATTTATTTTTTAATGTCATTTCAAAAAAAGCACTCTGTTTATCATGAGTCATTTTCTGGTAAGCCCTAAAGTATGGATATTATACCTTAATATCATTTTCTGTAACATTAAATTTGCAATGGGGATAGGCAATAGGTCTGATTCATCATTTCATTACACTGTTCAGATTTCCTTGGCTTCAACAGAGTAAACTGGAGTAAGATAAAGGGCAACCTGTTTATCTTCTCTTATAATTACTATGATTATTATTTTTTTTTTCTGATGGATTTTTTTTTTTTTTTGCTGTTGATTGGTTGATTTTTTTTGTAATTGCCCCTCAGAATTTGTTGTGTTCTAGTTTGAGAGAAATCTTCAATATATCCATTTAAAATACTGTGGGTTATATTTTTTGTTTTGTATGGTTTTCTTTTTTTTTCTCCCATTAGAGACCATCCCAAAATAGTATGTATTCAGAGTAAGTGAAGTGCAACTGAAAAGCTTATGATATAACTTCATAAAATATTTTTAAGAAATATGATTTTATGATAAATTAGTCATGACTCATGGAACACTGGATGCTTAGTTGAGAGAATGAAGGCTCAAAGATGCATAGATGTAAAGAATAAAGACACTGTCAGGTGTCCAATGATTCTGTCAAACTACTGGTTAAATATCCCTTTATCTAAATTAGATAAATGTGATTTAAAGTTAACTATGACTCAGCAGATTCTAATTCTCATTTTCAAGCACATTTTGGGTGATGGTTCTAGGACCACCCTCCTTAGAAAGGAGTTGCCAGTACATAGTTCCAAGGTTAACAGTCAATTCAAACACTGAACACACTCCTGTCTCATTTGTAGTTCACTTCTTCAGAAATAGCTGATGGTTAAAGAAGTATATGTATTAAAGTTCTAAAGTATTTTAAATCAAACAGAAATGCTCACATCTAAAATTGTATCCCAAAAGTTATTTTCTATTTTATTCTTCCTTGTTATCTTTTGACTTTGGATGGAAAATCCTTTAATATGTCCATACTTTCATTCTAGAAGCTTATTGAGATCAACAAGAATGCTGTGTAAGAGCTTTCAGATCCTAGTTTTTGATGTTTAGTTTCCAGAATAAAATCCAAACCCAGTTCAGCTTTTGTCAATGCATGGAAATATTACAAAACTCAGAGTGACGATTTCTACAAAGATAACACAGAGCTGCTTAATCCCAAGGATATCTTTTTAAATCTTTCTTTTGGGAACCTAAGTATGGTGGATTCAATGTCCTCTCCACTCTGAAGTTCTTATTGTTAAATAAAGTTTGCTGAATAGGCCATTCTTGTTCTTTCTCTTTTAATAAGGAATGGAAAATTCAGAGAGTAACAAAAGGAAAGAAAAAGAAGAAAAGAAGAAGAAGAAGAAGAAGAAGAAGAAGAAGAAGAAGAAGAAGAA